>CAKOAT010166266.1:317093-372655 GCA_932364175.1 Eruca vesicaria subsp. sativa
GTAACAACAAATATACATAGAGAAACCCTACAGATGGTGGACGGCGACACAGGAGGCGAAAACCCTACAGATGGTGGACGAGGCTCGACTGATTTGCAGGGAGGGGTTTTGGCTGATGCGTCTCCAACGGACCCGGATTTGACCGGCGTTATTGAAGGGACTTCGGAACTCGCTCGGGATGGGTATCGTACGGAGAAAGAATCTGGAAAATCGGGAGTTGTTGATGGATCTTCAGCCTCGGGCAAGGAGACAGGATCACCGTGGTCTAAGAAACCTCAAGTTGCTCCTTCAGAGCCGCACATCGAAGTTGAAGGAGGAGTGGCTTCGATGAGGATACCAGATGATATATTTGATGAATCTGAGTTGTTATGGAAGTCTTTCGTAGTGGGTTATTTCATTGGAGACGCCCCACATATTGGTTCAGTCCATGCGACGGTGAATCGTATCTGGTCCTCTACCAAGGCTGGTTCTAAGATTGATGTTCAGTTCATTGAGAAGAATACTGTGCTTTTTCGCATTGATAACAGTCAGATGAGGACTCGGGTTCTACAGAGGAAATACTGGCACATTGCAGATGTTCCATTAGTGGTTAATGTCTGGTCTCCGGAATCGGCGCTTAATCCACCTGATCTGACTTCGATGCCATTGTGGGTCGATTCGAGAGGAGTCCCAAATAATCTCTTTTCTCATAAAGGACTGAGATGTTTGTCAAGAGCCGTGGGGTGTTTTGTTAAGCTGCATCCCCACACGGAGCGGTGTTCTCGGTTGGATGTGGCGCGTGTGTTGATTGAAGTGAATCTCCATGAAAAGCTAGTGGAGAAGATCACTTTCCAGGACAAGGAAGGAGATGAAAAGTTGATTGAGGTGAGCTTTCCCTGGCTACCACCGAGATGTAATGTTTGTCGGAGGTGGGGACATAAGGGACATGATTGTTCAGGCAAAGATCTCAAACTGTTGAAGAAGCCAGTAGACGAGGAGAAAGGAAAGAATAATGAGAATCCAGCTGAGGTTGAAAAGGCAGACGGTTCGGAAGGTGGGGTTCTTAATAATCTCATTCAGGAGTTGGAAGCAACAACCCCTCATACAAACATAGTCGAAGCGACCCAAAAGGCTACAGATATAGCACAAGGGATCCAGTTGATTGAGCCCACCACTGAAGCATTTCACATGGTGAATGGAAGGGAGCAGAAGAGTAGAATTGGAATAGAAGATAGCGGCACTTCGAAACGTAGAGGAGCAATGTCAGTGAGTTATGGGATGGAGGAGGGAATTGTAGTCTCTCCATCCAGGTTCAGTCCTTTACAAGATATTGAAGAGGAAGAAGAGGAGAGGGATGAAGAAAGCAAAAGGTATGAAGAGATTGAGGATGGCGAGATATTAGAGAGCAGACTGGCGGCAAAGAAGGATCAGCGACAACATACATTAAATGGCAGACGACCAGCTATGGCGGTGAAGCAAACTAAGGGTAAGGTAGCTCGTTCTAAGGATCTTTTGTATATGGGGATGCAGGGAACCTCAAAGATATCTTCCGGTAGGAAGACATGAAGTCCTTCTTTGCTTGGAACATGCGTGGATTCAATATGCCACGCAAGCATAGAGCCCTCAGATCATGGTTGAGTGTTGAAAAGCCATCTTTTGGCTGTTTGTTTGAACCAAGAGTACAGAAACAAAATCATCAACGGTGTATGGAAGCAGCAATGCCTACTTGGAACTCTCTCACTAACTATGAGTTCCATCACCTTGGAAGAATTTGGTTTTGTTGGTCTAATGAAGTGGTTGTCACGAGGTTGCACATGAGTGCTCAAGTTATTACTTGTGCCATTCAAATCCCAAGTACGAAGGAGTAATTTATATGTTCGGCGATCTATGCATTCAATACAATAGGGGAAAGACTGTCACTGTGGGAAGAACTCAGGGGTACACAAGCGGCTTACAGCCATCTCCAGCTACCGTGGATTATCTTGGGAGATTTCAATGCCACACTTTCTTCTAGTGAGCACTCTCGTGCTATGGATTACAGAAGTGATCAAGTGGGAATGGTTCACTTCCAGGTGGTTGTCACTGATTGTATGGTCACTGATCTTCCTTATACAGGAGCTCGCTTTACGTGGTGGAATAAAAGAGTAGAAGACCCGATAGGGAAAAAACTGGACTGGTAAATAGTGATTGGATGGTTCAATATCCTCAGTCTTCTGCTCACTTTGAAGCAGGGGGAGTCTCAGATCATGCGCGATGTGTGATACGTACTACTGGCAGCTTGAATGAAGCTCGCAAACCATTCCAGTTCTTTAATTATCTTGCAGAGCATCAAGATTTCTTACCTACGGTTAAGGCAGTCTGGGACACTACTGACCCAATATATTACTCGAGATCAGCTCTTTCTCGTTTTCACAAGAAGCTCAAACTTCTCAAGCAGCCTCTTCGTGCTTTGTATAAAGAACACTATGGGGACCTGCCAGCGCGAACAAAGCAAGCCTATGAGGACCTTTGTGAATGCCAAAATAGAGTCCTTCATGATCCTAGTCCTGAAAACATCGCTACAGCAGCTATAGCGGAGGAGAAGTGGAGTAGATTAGCAAGTGTAGAGGAGAAGTTTTTTATGCAGAAATCTTGTGTTAACTGGCTGCAAGTTGGGGATCAAAACAAGAGGTTCTTTCACTCAGTGGTGCAAACAAGGACATCTAGAAACACAATTAGAAGCTTGATCAATGGGCAAGGAGAGGTTCTTACAACAGATCATGATATTAAGAAAGAAGCTGTATCGCATTTTCAGAATTTTTTGCAGAGTCAAGACGCTACTCTAGAAGATATTTCAGTTGCTTCGCTTCAGAGTCTATTGACGTATCGGTGTCCTCATGACATTGCAGCTACTCTCGTTGGTCCCGTTACAGCGCAGGAAATATATCAAGCTCTTCATGCGCTTCCTAATGGCAAGGTTTCTGGTCCAGATGGTTTCACCAAAGAATTCTTTGTTGCTGCTTGGCCTATTATAGGACGGGACTTCATAGTGGCAGTACAATCCTTTTTCATATTTGGATTCATGCCGACCGGTGTTAATGCAACGATTCTCTCCCTCATACCAAAAACAACAAGCGCTCAGACAATGAAGGAGTATAGACCAATTGCTTGCTGCAATTTTTTATACAAGGTTATTTCCAAAGTTCTAGCTAATAGACTCAAAATCATTTTCCCTGATGCCATAGAAGCCAACCAATGTGCATTCATCACTGATCGATTATTATTGGAGAATGTTTTGCTAGCTTCAGAACTTGTCAGTGGTTTTCACAGATCAGTGCCTGAAGCAAAATGTGCTATCAAGTTCGACATTTCTAAGGCTTTTGATACAGTGAAATGGTCTTTCATCACCTCAGTTTTGCTAGCCATGGGGCTGCCTCCTCAGTTTGTAAACTGGATACGGCTGTGTATCACCACTGCAGCTTTCACCGTGTCAGTTAATGGAAGCCTCGAGGGTTTTTTCACAAGTGCGAGAGGCATCAGACAAGGCTGTTCACTCTCCCCTTATCTATATGTTATAATCAACAATGTGCTATCTAAGCTCTTGAACAAAGCAGCAGAGGCAGGGGAGTTTGACTACCACCCACAGTGTCAGGGAGTTAAACTTACCCACTTGAGTTTTGCTGACGATATTCTGGTCTTCACTAAAGGCACTGCAGAATCTCTCGTCGGTGTTCTGGAGGTTATGGAAAGGTTTGCTCGCGTGTCAGGGCTACATATTAATGCAGCTAAATCTTCTATTTTTGCATCAGGTTTTAATGTAAGTGGCCTCCTTACCAAAGCAGAAGAGCTGCGCATAGGAGTGGGTACTCTTCCCATCCGCTATTTGGGAATGCCACTCACAACCAAGACACTCTCACGCCACGATTACGAGCCTCTGATCGACAAAATAAGGAGTAGGATGCTCTGCTGGTCTAATAAAGCTCTTACTTTTGCAGGAAGACTCCAGCTGATTCAATCAGTCATTGCCAGCACAGTTAATTTCTGGAGCCAAGCTTTCATCCTCCCCGTGCAGTGTCTTGATAAGATAGAGAGTATGTGTAGTGCCTTCCTCTGGTCAGGGTCACCAACGCAAATTCATAAAGCGAAGGTTTGTTGGGATGATTTGTGTGTTCCAAAAGAAGAAGGTGGGCTAGGCATCAGGAAGCTAAGGGAGTCTAACACGGTATTTTCTTTGAAGCTAATCTGGCGCCTGTTCACCAAGCCTTCATCCTTGTGGGTGAGTTGGGTGAAGCACTACCTGTTGAAATATAATTCTTTTTGGGATGTTAGGGATGATACTAAGGGGTCCTGGATTTGGCGAAAGTTATTAAAGCTGCGGAATGTGGCTTGTGAGTTTTTGAGGATTAATGTTCATGATGGAGATGATTGTCACTTCTGGTTTGATGATTGGCTGGGACAAGGGAAGTTGATTGATATTACTGGCCCTACTGGTACTACTTATTTGGGAATCAGAAGGCATGCTAAAGTTAGCGAAGCTGTACTGCAGGAGGACTGGATAATAAGAGGTAGCAGAAGTCGCAAGTTCCAAGAGCTGCGCAATAGCATACTAGCAACGGATCCTCCGCAGCCGAGAAATGGTAGGGCTAGTTTTGTGGAAGCATGGAAGTGATGACTATCGCGACCACTTCTCTGCTGCCAGCACATGGGAACAAGTGCGTTCAAGGCGCATTGAAGTAGAATGGAGCAGTGTAGTATGGTTTCGACAAGGTGTCCCACGATTTTCATTCATTACTTGGCTTGCTGTGAAGAATAAACTCTCCACAGGGGATCGAATGCGGCAATGGGGAGTGACCCAGATTTGTGAGCTGTGTGGAGAGAGGAATGAAACGAGGGATCATCTCTTTTTTGCGTGCCCCTATTCCTACACAGTTTGGGAGAGTTTGGCTAGAATACTCATCGGCAGTGGCATTAATCCGGACTGGCAGTGGACGGTGCTACATATACAAAGAATGAGGCAGCTCGAAATGGACACTATATTGGTAAAACTTCTGCTGCAGACAGTCATCTATCATATATGGAGAGAAAGGAATGGGAGACGTCACCAACGAGGCAGAGTATCTACTGCTCTGATGAGTAGTCACGTTGATAAAGCAGTGAGGAACAGAATCGTATCGCTAAAATACAGGTTTGATCATAAGTATGGAGGATTACTCAGAAGATGGTTTCAGCTCACCATGTGAAAGACAGAGACAAGGATTAATTTTTTTTAGCAGCTTACATTAGCTTATGTTTGTAAATAACAATCTTTGATTGATCAATAAATTTGAAATTTCATCAAAAGAAACAAAAATATTGCATTAATATATGTTAAATTATTTCTGATACCCTATATTTAAAATAACACATGAAAATAAAAGTTCATTAGATACTATTATATTTAATTTGTATATAAAAATTTTTAAATAACATATTGGTTTTATTTTCAAATTAAATAATAATATACAGTTAGAGATATAAAATTTGAAAATATGCTAACATTTTTGTATAAAATATGCATATTTTTATATAATATAATATAGCTAATTACTATTATAGTAATATTATATATCTAACACGAAATTAACTATCATATTATTATATAAAAATATTTAAAATTATTAGTAAGACTATGTTAGATTTTTTTCTCTAAATATTTTATGATAACTAAAAAAACTTTAAATCTATTTTTATCAACATATTTTGTTATATATTTGACCGATTAATGTAAACATTCAATTAATCAAATGATAAAAAAAAGACTTGTCTAGATCTATACTATTATTTGCGAAGTGATTTTTCGCAACGGAGCTCTCACGTTAAAAGTTAGACTGGTTAATATCGTTTATACCCTTAATGAATAATTAAAAATTTCAATATATAATTAAACATAAATAAAAAAAGAATTTCAATTGATTTTAGATTTATCTTTATCTAAAACTATTTTATATTGGGTTATAAAGTCTTTATTAACCTTAAAAATAATTATATTTGTTATTTTATATTGGGTTATAAAGTCTTTATTAACCTTAAAAATAATTATATTTGTTAATATATAATTAATTATAAATTAAAAACGAATTTCATTTATTTGATAATTATCCTTATTTAAAAAAATTATATTATGTTTATAAACCTTGAAAAATAATTATATTTGTTAATATATAATTAATTCTAAATTAAAAACGAATTTCATGAATTTGCTAATTATCCTTATCTAAATTTTTTATATTATGTTATAAAGTCTTTATTAACCTTTAAAAATAATTATATTTGTTAATATATATTTAATTATGAAAAAAAACAATTTGCAAAGAATATATGTATACATAATTTATATTGTGTTATCCAAAACATTACTAAAGTTAATTTTATTATACTTATTTTTGTTATGTCTAGAAAAAATATTAATTTCTTACTAAATATTTTAAATTTATGAGAATTTCACATTTAATTTGTTCAATGATAATTATTTATATGATGATGAAAAATTTTATATATAGAAAGAATCTGTTTAGATTATTATTAAATGTTTTGAGTGTATGCACATAATTTATTATAATTTACTTAAATTGATTATATCTTTGTTTATAGATATTAGTAAAATTATTAAGCCCGCAAGTGCGGGCAAAACACCTAGTTAGATTTAAACACAAAATATATTTTTAACATTTACCACAAATGGGGAAAATATCATTTTTTTCTCTATTTAGTCATATTATTATGATGTGTTAAAAAAAAAGAAAGTCATATTGATATTTATATAGGACGACATTTGTGTGGTCAGGACGCAGGGCTACCTCTGAGAGAGAGAGAGAGAGAGAGAGAGAGAGAGAGAGTTGATTATCTGTCTTTCGCTCTTCTTCACATCACTGTGTGCGTCTCTCTCTCTCTTCTAGACTATCCTTTCGAAAACTCCCCGAAGCTTCACTCGCCTCTTGTGTGAAACAGTTCTGAATCGGAATCTGGAGATTTGGAATAATTGTTTAATCAATGGTGAATCGGTTTACTACGATTGCTTCGCCTCATTAGCGATGCCTTCTTCCATGTCCGGTTCGTATTCCCTTTTTTTCCCCTTGCTCACGTTCAAAGGCAGTGTTTAGGAGATGCTTGTGGCGATTGTTATGTCCTTATCTCCAATTGGATTGGCGTGCAGTTTTGTACTGCATCTAGCTAATGTTTCCTTAGGACTATGATTCTTGCAAGTATAGGTCCATTGTTGAGAGAAGCGGAGAAAGAAGTCGAGTCTTTTACGACGGGAATGTGTTCATTTTGAAAGCTAGTTTAGTTCTCGTGCACTCATCACCTAAAAAGAACGAGTCCTTTTACGACTGTGTTTTTTTCCTTTCTTTTTAATGTTAATTGTAGAGTGATTAGGTTGTAGACCAGTGCTTATGTTCATGTGCCAACTAAACCCTTCTTGTTAAGGACCACACTTTTCTCTTTTTTTTTTTACCTATCTATTCATTTTTGGTCAATATCTCATTGTTTTGCAGTGTCTGTGGAATGTGTGAACATATGTAATCTAACCAAAGGAGATGGCAATCTAAGAAGTGATTGCAGTGCTCTCTCCTGCGCTTGGAAAGCTCCTAGGGCCTTAACTGGCTTTCTCGCTACCACTCCTCTCTTTCTATGTGCCAGAAAGACTAGAATACAATCTGTAAGTCCCCCAAATTGGGTTTCTACTTCTTTTCTTTTCACCTTCTCCGTGTTGCCATGGTGACTCTACTTACAACTTTTATCCAAATTTTCCTTACGGGCACTCCTCTGGCAGAGTTATGCATATGAAGTAGGGTTTTCTGAGTTTGTAAATGTGGGGAAAGTCTTGAGGTCCACATCATCTTGTGGTGGTGGTCATAAAAGATGTGAACTATATTGCTTTTCATCTGAATCTTCTGGTACTTCTGAGGATGTTACTGTCCAAACATTATGGGAGGTAGTAGACCCTGCCTCCTCTCTTCATTTTTAATCCCACTTGACTACCACAGTACTCTTTTAATCACTTTGATGGGTGGTTATCTCTGCAGGACCTTTTCCCATCGATATCTTACTTATCCTCTAAAGAATTAGAGTTTGTTGGAAAGGGCCTCAAAGTATGATGATATAAGTTTCCTATATTTCAGTTTTCTATTATTCGTCTCTTAATTCAGTAAGAAAGGTCTGTGCAGTTAGCGTTTGAGGCACATCATGGTCAAAAGAGACGTAGTGGGGAGCCCTTCATTATACATCCAGTTGCAGTTGCTCGTATCCTTGGGGAACTTGTGAGTTGCGTAGCACAATATGAATATGGTTCACTGGAGAATAAGTTGGAATGCTTGCTAAGTTGTTTTTGTTCTTGTTTAGGAATTGGATTGGGAGTCTATTGTTGCTGGATTACTTCATGACACGGTCGAGGATACAAATTTTGTTACTTTTGAAAAGATAGAACAAGAGTTTGGTGCAACTGTACGTCACATTGTAGAAGGGGAGACTAAGGTCTGCATATTTGTGTGCTACTGTATTTTTCCTATTAGCTAACCGTATATAGAAACAGCTCTACGTTTCATTTGACATGAAGTTCCATCTATTCATAAAAGATCTTTTTTATTAGGTGTCAAAACTGGGAAAATTGAAGTGTAAAACCGAAAGTGAATCAATTCAAGATGTTAAAGCAGATGATTTGCGGCAGATGTTTCTGGCAATGACAGACGAGGTTTCGATTTTATAAGATTGTGTTTCAACTTGTGTGATACTGTGGTTATATTACTCATCAGCAGACTAACTGCTTCATTTCAGGTCCGCGTCATTATCGTAAAGCTAGCTGACCGGTTGCATAATATGCGAACTCTCTGCCACATGCCTCCTCATAAGCAGGTGATTCCTTCAAGTAGTTGAGATTTGTGCACCGCTCTCATCTGTATGTTTCATTTGTGATAACTAATGATTTCGTGAATTTCGTTCAGTCCAGCATTGCAGCTGAGACTTTGCAGGTCTTTGCTCCTTTAGCTAAATTGCTTGGAATGTATTCAATAAAGGTATAACCCTTACTTTTTTTGTTCCCTATTATTCTTAAAACAATATTATGCCATGGGGTAGCATAGTTTTCTGGTCAAATCAGTTGAAATGCATTTTAGTGTATATGAAAGCTAGAGTTATCTCACTGTTGTGCCCCTCGGCGTTCTGAGTTTTGTGCTTCTAATCTTGCAGTCTGAACTGGAAAATTTATCTTTCATGTACGTAAGTGCTGAGGATTATGAGAGAGTCACAAGCAGGATCGCGAACCTCTACAAAGAGCATGAGAAGGAACTCACTGAGGTAACTTCAACTTATTATTGACTATTAGGTTATTTGTCAAAACGTTGATTGAAAAGGGAAAAAAAAATTGGAGAAAGATGTTCATCATCAATTTACAAACTCTGACTTTTCGAGATGTGAAGTCATCTGGTCGTTTATTTCATCCATCTGTATTCACAGAGTCTACTGTGTATCTTAGGCAAATAGAATTTTGGTGAAGAAGATTGAAGATGATGAGTTTTTGGACCTTGTTACTGTGGATACTGATGTTCGATCTGTTTGCAAGGAAACTTACAGGTGAATCCGTCAAGTTACTTCTTCATTATACTTTGTAACACACCCTTTTCTTCAGCTTCTGAAGTCTCTTATTTTTGCATGCAGCATATACAAAGCTGCGCTCAAATCAAAAGGATCAATTAATGATTACAACCAGATTGCTCAGGTTTGTGGTGTACAATAATCTCCGAGTTGTATCAGAGGGTTCGAATACAGAACTTCCATTTGCCATCCTAATATGATTGTTAATATTGCTTCTCTAAAATTGTTTATTTTAGCAGTTAAGGATTGTTGTAAAGCCAAAACTTTCTGTGGGGGTCGGGCCTTTATGCAGTCCACAACAGGTGAAACGCAAACGAAAAGGAAGCGGGTATCTTTTGTTCAGATACGTTCTGGTGTGTCACTTAACTTCCTCATCTCTGTTATCAATGCAGATATGCTATCATGTTCTTGGGCTAGTTCATGAGATCTGGAAACCCATTCCCCGAACTGTATGTATCTGATCTTCTGTGCGTTCATGATATATTTTCACTACATCACATCAGAGCATATGAATTACTTTTTGTTACAGGTAAAAGATTACATTGCGACACCGAAGCCTAATGGCTACCAGAGCCTCCATACTACTGTGATTCCGTTCTTGTATGAGAGTATGTTCCGGCTGGAGGTTCAGGTATTTGATGATATTATTTAACCACAGTTCTTAGGACAACGCCAAATACAATTACATTTTGAGTTAGTTTTTTTTTAAAAGTTTGAGTCATGTGTAAGGCTGATTTGATTGGGTACTAAAACGACATTTCTCTCTGCAGATCAGAACCGAGGAGATGGACTTGATAGCAGAAAGGGGGATTGCTGTTTACTATAATGGCAGGGCTCTTTCTGCTGGAAGTCCAGTTCCTGTAGGTAGACATTCAAGGGGGAAGACAGGTTGCCTCAACAATGCAGATTTTGCACTCAGGGTATTTTCTTACCATACTCTCAAGTTAAAAAAAAAAATCGCAGAGAGACGTTCCAGAGGTAAGCAGTGATATTTATGTCGTGACAGTTTCATTTTCCAGATCGGGTGGCTAAATGCAATTAGGGAATGGCAAGAAGAGTTTGTGGGTAACATGAGCTCTAGAGAATTTGTGGATACCATTACGAGGGATCTTTTAGGTAGTCGTGTCTTTGTGTTCACACCTAAAGGAGGGGTAAAGACTAAGCTCTGCAATCATCCATTTTAAAATTTTCACGTCTTTGCTGAGATGCTTAAGTATTTCTACTTGCAGATAAAGAACCTTCCTAAAGGGGCCACCGTTGTTGACTACGCTTATCTAATTCACACGGAAATCGGAAACAAAATGGTAGCAGCAAAGGTATTTTCCACTTTCCTGTCATTCTTTGCATGCTATCTTTGAATTCTCTATCTATGATCTTTGAATACAGACAACTGTATAAGAGCCTCTTAAAACTCTTATTAAGAGGTTAAGGATAGTTGGTTTCTTAAAACTGTAGGTGAATGGTAATTTGGTTTCTCCAACGCACGTTCTTGAGAATGCCGAGGTCGTGGAGATACTCACCTACAATGTTCGTACCTTTTCTCTCTTGCATGTGTTTGTCATTTCTCATTTTCTTTCTATCCTGCTTAGGAATATTTTTGATTTCCTTTATCATGCTCTAATACCTAGGTTCTATGAGCTCTCATGTTTATTATTATTATTGTCACATCACAGGCCCTCTCAAGTAAATCTGCTTTCCAGAGACATAAACAGTGGTTGCAACATGCTAAAACAAGGAGTGCAAGACACAAGATTATGAGGGTATGTTATTATTTTCTTACGCTTGCTAATTGATTTACTGTTACTTATTGATACCTCCTCAACTTCTTACAGTTCCTAAGGGAGCAAGCTGCGCAGTGTGCTGCAGAAATAACCCAGGATCGAGTGAATGACTTTGTGGCGGACTCTGACAGTGACTTGGAAGATCTCACAGAAGATTCAAGAAAGAGCCTACAGTGGTGGGAGAAAATTCTCGTTAATGTTAAGCAGTTTCAGTCACAAGACGAAAGCAGAAACGCAACACCCGTTTCTCAAGATGGGAGCGTTTGGGTCCCAAAGGTGAATGGGAAACACAACAAAGCCATCAAAAACTCGAGTTTGGAGAATTCAGAGTTTTTCTTACCGGGAGATGGAACTGCCAAGATTTTTCCTGCTAACATCCCTCCTTATAAAGAAGTGTTGCCCGGTTTAGAGAGTTGGCGAGCCAGTAAAATCGACTCATGGCATAATCTGGAAGGTCACTCTATCGACTGGTTATGTGTTGTATCCATGGATCGTAAAGGTAATGTTCTTTATTTTCTTTATGCTCATGAATCTAAAACCACTTCTCTTTTTTTTTCTCTGTTGAGAGAGTCAAAACAAAACTCTTTGTCATATTTTCTCAGGCATAATCGCAGAGGTTACAACAGTCCTGGCAGCTGAAGGAATCGCAGTATGTTCTTGTGTGGTGCGTGCTTTAACTGTATAACCTTACTTCTAAAGTATTACAGTTTCTAAACGACTCATCTGAGAAATGTCATGCTTTTTTTTTGCAGGCTGAGATTGACAGAGGAAGAGGATTAGCAGTAATGTTGTTTCAAATAGAAGCAAATATTGAAAGTTTGGTAATATATAATATACATGTCCCAATTTCTAGAACTATCGTTTTAGTCCCTTTTATAGGTTTTGGATCAGTAAACCTAACCACTGTCTCCATGTATTGTAACTCCCAGGTTAGCGTTTGCACAAAGGTGGACCTAATCTTGGGTGTATTGGGATGGTCCAGTGGTTGCAGCTGGCCAAAATCAACAGATAATACTCAAGTTCTTGAATGTTAAAGCTAAAGGACATGTTCTTGGCCATGAAGTTTTGTCATGTTCTCTGGAAAAGGTAAGCAAACTTGACAAAAGAGAAAGAGTCTGGTTGCTCAAAGTAGAGGTAGAGAGCTCTTATAATATTCTTGGAAAAAATATATAGTATCATATTTTGTTTTGAAAACATAAAAAGAGTCCAATTCTTTTTAGATGTTTTGTGTTCAATAAATCCAGGTCATTGTATATAAAGACCAGAGAGTGGGATGAACATTCAATGTAATATGTACATACACTCAGGTAAAACCTTATACTTGCACATAAGAGTAAAATTGAATGTACTTCATTCACAACACGGTTTATATAGATATTTTACAATTTCCAAGAAAGACATCATAAAATACATGAAAAGTCTCGGCTCATTTTCAGACAATTAACGAATCAAACAAGACCAAAAGACTCTCAAAGAACACATTTGATTTTCACGTCAATCAAAAGAAGCTTGTTTAGTAGTAAGTAGGTTCAGAGGTGTAGAAGAAAGGACCAGCCCAGTAAAGCTTGAAACTCTTGTCTTCAAGAACACGGTACTTGCTCAATGACTGTCCTCTCACACCTTTGTTCACATCGGTTGGGAAATCACAATCAGCGTTTGGAGATTGGTAAAGGAAAACTTTGCATTTTGTCACCGTCCTTCC
Source organism: Eruca vesicaria subsp. sativa (assembly GCA_932364175.1). NCBI lineage: Eukaryota > Viridiplantae > Streptophyta > Magnoliopsida > Brassicales > Brassicaceae > Eruca > Eruca vesicaria. Next base: position 330,162 of record CAKOAT010166266.1, read on the forward strand.
TGCACGTAGCTGTGAAGGAAATAACGTGGCAAAGAAGTAACCTTTAGCATCCGTTTTGCTACTCATTATTGAAATTGGAACAATCTCTTTGCCATATGCATCTGTCTTCACACATGCAATTCTTGCAGTAGCACCTGTCATAAGCAAATAATTTGTTGTCAACAAACGCAAATCAATCACCAAAAAAACAAAAAAAACATTCAAAGGGAAAATACACTTGAGGTAAATACCGGTTTTAGGATTTGTAAACTGATTGTATGAATTAATAAATTATAACTTTTGTATACCTGTATTTATACAAATACAAAACTTCAAAACCAGATATTCAATTTTTTTTATTTTTAAAGAACATTCTTCTAAAGTAATTGCACTTTTTGCGACCCATAAAAGTTATCGTTTACTGGTGCAGTGAAATTGAAATCACTTTCAGAATCAACACCATTGATACGACATTCTTGTCAAATTTACATTTCTTCATGGTTACAAGTTAAAGAAGCAATATTTACCTTGAATTGGGTAAGATTTGTTACCAGACCTGCACATGATAACACCTTCCACGGCAACAGGAATAAACTTTCCGGTCGCGGGGTTGACTTCATTACCGTAATTAGCAACTGAGGATATGATTAGAGATGAGAAGACAACGAGAGAAGCAGCAAATGAAAGGCGTGAGAAAGCCATTTCTTTTTTTTGTGCTTGCTTTGTTTATGTGTTGGATTGTAGAAAAAGCAAGTGAAGTTTTGAAAAGTAGTTCCATGTGTTTATATAGGTTAATAGCGCTGACAAAAAAATATTACTTTTCTAATTAGATTTTTTTTTTGGTGTGTAATGAACGTGTATGCACGACTTACAATACATATACAGTGTCACTGTTCATAAACAATTTCATAAATATAAGTACTGAAAGGGTTACAGACGGTTATTTGGCGATGGGATACGCGATTCTTCTCTGAATCGCTTGCTCAATAATTATGATCAATCTGATCAGATTTTTGATGATTACGTGTCTTTCATTCCTCTCTTTACTGGAGAAGAATTCCATTTACAGCGGATTGGAGGTTAGTCTCTCTTTCTTTCAATACGATGTTGCAATCTCCGAGATGGTTTTGATGGCCATGATCGATGACAAGACAACCAATCAAATTATGTTGATTTTCGAATCAAGTGATTTGCTATGGAGACAACGTCCACCAAGAAAACCGCCATGGAAGAGTCAACACCACAAAAGTGAAATTTTAATCTCTTTGTTGTATGGCGATATTCTTACAATCGTTGAAAACTGGGTTTTCCAATCTTTATTTCTTATGGTTGAATCAATATATTGGATTCTAAACCAAAGAATATATATAGATCTGAATTGGATTAAGACCAGTGTAATACAACAAAGAGAATCGATGTTTCTAATGCGACAAAGATTTAAAGATCGCAGGAAAATTGACAGAGTCGATACTCTGTTAATAAAGCCCTCTGTAAGAGTATCATCTTCTGACTCTCTTACATGGATTCTATTGTTTATTTCATCATTTTACCTATGTTGTTTGTTGTATTTTCATTACAATGTAGTATGTATTTGTAAAATTACTTGACAATATTATTAATAAAGCTAAGTTGTTAAAAAAAAAAAAAAAAAAAAAAAAAAATACAGTGTCACTGTTCCGACGTGAAACGCATAAAATAGTATGTGGGATTTACCAGTTCCATAGACGGTTCCAATATATCGTGAAACCGGCTTTGGAGTATTATAAAATGTGGCGAGTTTATATCGTTTCTCTGTCATAAAATATGTAAGCATTCATTATATACATAGTTTATAAGTTATATGTGTGTATTTACATGTGATATAATATATGTGTATTTACAAGTGATATATCATATATTCTTATAAATTATTTATGAAGTTTTCTACAAGTAATTGTTTTCTCATGGTTAACTAAAACTATTTTTTTCTTTCATCATCTAAATTATTAAAGGGGAAGTACAAAATAGAAATAACCCTTAGTTTTCTTCAAAAATAACAATAGAATGCCACTGTAATTAAAACACTGTAGTTTTGCTATTACATGGAATTCAATATAGGTTTAAAGTCCAATAACTTTAAATGAAAACAAAATTGCCAAAAACCAAAGAACCCAATTCAATTTTAAAAATGACATTTGTTAATAAAATTGTTAAAGCTCTTATTTTTTGTCTTTTTTTTTGCTTTCTAAATAATTTATTTAAAAAAATAAATATAAAATATAATTGCAATCACAAAATTTATAATATAATTTAATAAAATACAAACAATCTTAACAAGTTACTCTAATATTTTATACTTAATTGTTTAGTTTACCAAGTAAAAAAATATATATATCAAAAAATTATTACAACTTGATAGTTAGAAAAAAGACGCTAAACAAAATGAACAAGATACACCGACATCATAACTCAATAACCTACATAAATATGAATGCTTTTTACAACTAATATAAATATAGTATAATATTAAACTTCTAGGAGGCTTTTATGTTTTAATTATTTCATCATTATCCTTGGATAAATTATAGCGCACTTAACATCTAACAATACTAAAAAGGAGATATCCTCAACAAAAAAAGAATTCACGTCAACAATTAATTCAAGCGAATAAAAATGTTTTGTTCTGCCATGTCATAACATGCTTAAGTCAACATGTATGAATGTCTGACCACGCCTCTGACCCAATAATAATTTCCAGTGGCCCACTTGAACCCCATCTTAGAAAAACACTAAGCTCCGATGAAAGTAATTATTGGTCAATCTTCTTCATCGTTTGGAATCACTGCAATTCATCGTTATCACAATCCAGAAAAGTCTTTTCTCCTTCAATCAGTTATGTTATTAACTCATTCCTTGATGGTTTCGTTTTAACTTCCTCTGTTTCTCCTTCTTTATAAAATCACCTCATCGAATCTTCCATCCAAGCAAACTCTACAATCTCCATTCTCCACAGAAAGAGTTCAAGCGATTTCTTTTTATCAAGAGACCACTCAGCTAATTCTCTAATAAGAATCCATTTTTGGCTTCTCTAGGCTATATCTCTTTATGCGGATGCATTGTGAAATGGGTATTCATTCAACTTTTAAAGTTTTGGGGATGGAAGAGCAAATCAAACTCATATCTCTGAACCTGAAAGCGACAAGTTTAGATCCATTGCTTTCATAGCATAGTCAAAGCATTCCATTGAAAGTGATGTAATCAACATTACAGTCTGAATTATTTAGGAGTTAAATTAATAGACTCTAATTAATTGTGTAGTTCTGATTTGGCTTATACAATCGACGTTCTGTCTCAAGATACTATCATCAGTTTTAAAACTTACTTCTGTGTGTTTTAGTAGGTTATAATCTAGCTTCTGATCTTTTTCTTTACGTCATTGCAGAGATGGTTATTATGTTCCAGTCATTAAACCCAACATGGTGAGGTCTTCTAAATGCTCTCCCATCACATTTTCCTTCTATGTCAGTCACCCGATTAAATTAAATTGTTTTGTTTTCTACAGAAGATGATGACATCTCAAAGATCCATCATGAATTTGAGCAGGCGAAACAGATTCCTAAGATGAATTCACAAGGTTTGCCATTCACTTTAATAAAAATAATAATTTGGGTTTTTTTATGTTCTTTTCAAGATTAATTTGGTCGATTCATACTTGTAGGGATATATGTTAATAAGAATCTCAGATTGGATACATATAAGCTTACTGATTTGACTATGATTACCCATTGCCACATTGCTCCTCTTGTCCAGTTTCATCTTTCCAAGAAGCACATGGTTAATGAGGTTTTATCTATATGACCTTTCGCTTTCTTGTTCATGTTTTTTACAGACTTTGCGTATTTCTTGAGAAGCATATGAGCTCCAATCTTGCAGTCAGATATAGTTTCTGTGCAGAAAACTATTTTGGTTGTCATAAGGTATTGCTAATCAAGAAAACTTCTTTCTGAATTGCCGCTTTGTGATAATGATTTGATCTCTCACCATTTATATGATTGTGCAGCTTAGTAGTATAGAGGAAAATAATATGTATACATGTGGCGTGATCAAATGAGAGGTCTGGTGTGATTGATGGACTTCTTATGTTTCAGCAAAGTCAGTTTATATACATTTAAGAAATTTGGGTAGAGTAATATTAGAGACATAGATGGATTTTAATCTATTCAAAAAACATCCACCACATATTTATGTACTTGCAAGCCTACTTTACCTGAAAAATTAGAACATTTCTTAAAGTTTGTCGGTGGTGATAATCATGAATTTAGGTTCATCTCTTCAAATGGGTTTCCATCATTCATCTAGCCTATACATATTTTCTCATTTTAAGAGAGATATCTATTATATACTTATCTTGGTATGGTGCGGATTTTCTGATGAAGGCAGCTCATATAACAAGTGCGTTGCATAGAAAATATGGCAAGCCGCACCAGGAGTATGTGCAGACTCTATGCACATACAAAAACATATTTGAGCTTAGAAAGTGAGTCAAAGCATTTGCTTTGCAGTATGAGTTGCATGCTTCTAGCTATCAGAGAGATTGTACACACGGTAAGTATTTCTCCACCATCATCTTAAAATTGCTCCTGTTATAGTTATGTTTCCCATCAGCGAATTTTATTGTTTGACTTAGCTGAACCAAGCAACAGCTGATTCTTCCATTGTCGTATTACACAGTTTTCAGAGTACTTTTGACTTCTAAGTTTTGATGCCTATAACTCTATAGGGTATGATCACCATTGAGCCAAACATTTGCCTCTTTTGAGTCACTCTCAGGTTCTTTTACTTTTTTTTGTTTCACAATTTTCTTAGCCTTTTCATTCATAGTTGTCTCGGACTCTGTCATTTGGTTTGAATTGTTCTTATTATTATCCCTAAAGAATTATTTAATTTGGTATTATCAGTGTATGCATAAGAATAACCAATATACTACCTAGACGAAAATTTGATTTCAAAGTAACATAAATTTCATATTTTTTTTGGTCAACCTATAAATTTCATAGTTGTGATTTTATTTTACTCGGATAAAAATTTATTTAGTTTCTCAGATTTAAAGTATATATTATTTAGTTTTCAAAAAGTATAGTCACAGTCAACCATATTTAAATTCAAATTTTAACCAGTTTATGTTCTTTATTTAAATAGTAATGCAATCAGAGTAACTTACAAAGTTAGCAACAAATTTCAAACAAGAATTTGATGATGAAAAGCATTTAGAGTACTATTTTGTTCATATTATATGATATTTTGGTCATAAAATAATCAATTTTACTCAAATATTATTAATAATATACAGTTAAAATGAGTTAAGGAATTAAAATAATAAAGTATAGTATTATTAGTTAACCAAATTCCAAGAAAGTTAAAAAAAAAACTTAAAAATGACAAAATATCTTACATTTTTAATCATCAAATTTTCTCTAGAACGTTTTACATTATGAAACGGAAAGAGTAAAATTTATGAACGAAACAAAAAGAAAGTAAGCTATTAGGTTAAAAGAACATTATAAATAAAAAAAACAGAACAAAATATTTATAAAGTTACAAAATTTAAACACGTCGAAAAATATCTAGGTAAAATAAAAGTGCAAAAAAGCATGAGTAAATATTTTCTAAACTCTAATTTTTTAAAAAACTTTTATCAATTAAAATAAGAGACAAATAGGGAAAATATACACAATGTTGAAGTAATTTTTTTTTTAATTAATGATAACAAACAGAATAGATAATGATGGTTTTCTTTCATCATTGCATTGGTAAACTAACTTTCTTAAATATATACAATTTTCTAGGCATGTATTACAAAAATATTTAGAACACTGGAAGACATAAAACTATATCTTTGTTTGTCTAATCACAAATACTCTATTTAGTAATTCTGTGAAAGTTACGTATTTTAATTATCTTGGTTTGTTTCATTCTAAAAGTTGAAAGATATTTAAGATTGAACAAAATTATCAAGTTTAAAATATCGTAATTAGCTAAATATTACAGAAAGTGAGAACCAAAAAAATATTTATATTTTTTCATTTCTATTATGAAACAAATATTCAAAACATATGTAATTTTTAGTGTATATACCTAATAAAATACATGTAGTAAAATATGGTGATAGCTTACAACTAGAAATTGCTACAAGAGTCATTAAAACCATTCTGGAAATCTTTTTGCATTTCTAGAAATTTTTATAATCCACTTTCATACGTAAGCAATTTTTATAGTCAACTCAATGATCCAATCTCAAAAGAATGGTTCGGACTTTAAAATATTTGATTGCTTTCTAAGAAGAAAGCTTAGAACTTTAAGCAAATAGGTTGTTTCTTAAGCTCTTGAGTGATTTTCTTTTGACATAGCATAAATTCTGTGTTAGCCTATTCGTCAAGATGTAGATCTTATACTATGGGACAACCAAGGATTTATGTTCAGTGAGCTGAATATCATAAGTAATCGGAGATTTAAAATTGCCATACTGACAAGTATATCCATATAATATATAAAAATAAAAAGAATATAAACTTAAAAGTCTGATATATACTAACTAATAGTTTTTATTTGCATGAACTACCATATAGTTTCATTACAGCTCATAAGATTATAATCAAGAAACATAATTAAGAATAACTTCCCGATATCTTGAGAATTATTTATCATTCTAAATTCAATTTTGATATTTTGGCCCAATTAACAAAAAAAAATTATTACAGAAAATGTGATGAAAAAAACTTATACAAATTTTAAATAACAAAATTCAGAGCATGTCTCTTTCTTATACTGTCTCATCCACACTAAAAGTTTTATTAACACAGAAAATTCTACAATATTCGATACTCACACCACAAAATCAATCGGATTATATAATAGGAATTATCCGATCGTAGCGCGAAAAACGACCTGGTAAACATAAAAATGACTTAATCCTTAAGATGCTAATGCTCTTTTATGTTTTAGCTTGAAACATTCTCTTTTTTTTTTTGGCTAAAAATAGAAATATTACAAAGTTGATAATGAAATCTAATTATAAGAGTTAAGATGCTAATGCTCTTTTATGTTGACCAAAAAAAAAAGAGTTAAGATGCAGAAAATGAGGAGGCACAATCATTAGGTCTACAAAACCCTAGGACAGTGACACGATTCCCGCCATTTTCTCAAAAATGATTCCACTTTTCCAGTTAAATCGGAATATAGTTAAACTAACGATTCACCTCGAATAAATGTATGATTTCTTGGATTGTGAATTAAACTGGATTCCATGAGGTGCTTAGGAAATTTGGCCGATTAGTACCCAAGCTAGGGTCATATCTCTAATACCTAAACTATTTACGTATAAGATATGATACCTAAACTAGTAAAAAGTTTGAGTTAAATATCTGAACTTAAAATAAAATATTTTAAATATCTACGGCCGACAACATGTCAGTAACATAGTAAGAGCATGTTTATTGGGGTTGTTTATGAGGGTTGTTAAAACATTGACCCCACAAAATAATTAAGCAACATTGCTTAAATTGCTTATTTAAGCAATCCATTTTGGCTGTTGCTTGCACTGTTCGCGGACCCCATCGACATGTGATAGCCCGATTGGTTCATTATTAATTTTTGTTTTAAAAAAAAAAGAAAAATTAAGCAACCCATTTTAAGGTCTCTCCAATAAACATGCTCTAACATACTGAGGTGCTAACCTAAACAAGGTGGTTTTGAATCAGGAAAAAAAAAAAGAAAAAAAAAACACTTTTACACAAACAATACAAGCATTAACCACTTGTGCTAGTGAAGAACTGATGTTCAATTAAAAAAAATATATATAACTAGATTTCTAATACTAATTTCAACAAGTTATCATTATATTAAATTATTTGATAAACATTACCAAGCATTTGATTTAACTTTAATTTATTATAATGTTTTTTAAATGAAAAAACTTGTAAATTTAGATAAATGTATATTATTAAAAAAATTAGAAAATTATCAGATTATTAAGAACATGAACTAAAAAAATTAAACAAATTACTTTACATTATTAAATATTCAATACTATTAAAATCAATATTGTATAGACTGAATAATAAATGCAAGAATGTATGATACTTCTAACAATAATAAAGAATTCAAAAGATAAATATATAAATTGTAACTCAATATTAGAAAACATATATATATATTATATTAAAATAAATTTTTAGTCAAAATTTAAGATTTTTTTTTTTTTGGTTTTTGACATTTGTTGTTGTTGATGAAAAAAAATAGGAAGTGAATCTCTAATTAAAAGAGAATATACTTTTCCTTTTCATACATAAAAGTTATTTTTATTCTAGCATAAATGGTTAATGACGTATTGTTTATTTAACATCGTTTCTTCCATATTAACATATCAGAAATAAATATTATCAGTTAACTGACACGGTGTCGGTCATATGCACTTAAGAAATTTTTCTTTCAAATTTAGGTAATAAATTCAAATGTTCAATGTGTTACAAAAAATAAAAAATTCAAATGTTCTATTAGTTTAGGTATCACTAGGTGGGTGACCGCAAATTTACGGATACAAATAACTTCAAAATATAATGTAATATTTTTATATTTTTGACATGCAATAATATATTTTATTTTTAAAAATGAATGTGAATTTTTGATAGATATTTTTTAAATATTTTTTTAGATATTTTATTTATTTTGGTTATTTATTAATTTTTAAAAGTATAAATGGTATTTTTAATATTTCATTAAATTTCTTTATGACTAACTATATATGACTGATTAGGTTTTTAATCTATTAAGAATGTAATTTAATTTTTTAACATTGACATCGAGACCATATATATGTTTATTTATATTAATTAGTTTGCAAAATCAAGTTTTTCATCTAGAATATATTAAAATCTAATAATATGAAAGATTTGAAAAATAAATCCATATTTGAAACTAAAGTATATATAAATATTATGGAAAAGAAACAAAACTATATATATATATATTCCTATTATTTTAATAAATTTCTAATAGTTTTTCCATGTAAAAATTTAGTTTCTATTAATTTATACATGATATGCAGTCATAGTAATAGTATTCGTATTTAATATATAATTAAGATAAGATCTGCGCTTTGCGCGAAGTGAGTTTAAAAATATATAAATATAAATATTTAGTTATGAGAAAAAAATTGATACGCTGGTCGGTTTGTAAATTAAATAGAATTTCATATTGTTTATATAATCATTTATAAATGATGGGGGAATAACTTGTAAGTATCGTGGATCATGCTTTATATATTATTCATTTGCGAATTTTTTTGTGTGTGATGAAATCATACAAATAAAATTTTGTTTCATTTTCTTTTCCTAACTTTTTATATAAAATTTACGCAGGAAAAACATTTTATCTACAAACTATATCTGTATACTATTATTTATTTTATATTTTAAACATATTAGGAAATAATAAATAAGAAATACCTAGATTGAATAACTGAGAACTCAATCACTATTATGTATATAAATAATTTGGTGCATGCAATTAAATCAAACTACCACTCTTATTTATTAACAATCATTTTATGATAAATAAATCAAAATAATCAATTTTATCCATCGTATATTATATATAATTAACTTTAAATGACATTAACAATATCTATAATATATTTTTAATATGGATGTTTAATAAACGAAATTTATCATTATAAGGTTTTATGATTATAAATATATTTTTATAACAAAATTTTGAGCTATTAAAAATTGAATGCAAATTTTAAAATTAAAACATTAAATTCTCAATATTTTTTCAATGAAAGTATCAAAATATAAGTATGTATTTTTATATGTTATGTAATTTAATTTAAATTATATATATGTATTATTATAATAATATTAAATAAGACTTCTTACACATATATTTTCTAATTATTTGTATCTTATTATAATAAAATTTTAAACCATTAATAACAAAAAAATTATTTGAGACTTTTAACAGTGTAGTAATTTATACCCGTTTAAAAATTTAAAATAAAATATATACAAAAATATAAAATTTATTATATATATAATGTAATTGTGTAATTTATTTTAATAACAAATATTTAAACATAAATGGTAGACGGTATACAATTTTTTAGCAAATCTTTATTATTGAAATGATTAATTGTCATATATATATATATATATATATATATATTTTAATCACATATGGTAATTCCGTAGCTTTTATTTAAGGAAATAATGAATAATAAACTTTTAAGATTTATAAGATATGCGACCAACAACTTTCTAGTAAATATATGTTAAAACTATGGTATATGTAAAGTGCTCTAGAATTGTATTAAATAGAATTTAGAAGGCAAAGAGATATGTCACATAGGATTAGAGTTATTTTTAATTAATACAAAACTTAAGGTTACAACTTTTTAAATGATCATCTATTAATATATAAGGGATAAGAAGGTTCGTATTATGATATAAATAAATTCCAGCTGGTAGATAGTTTAAAAACATTATGAAAAATTTTTAGTTAAATGATTCTGATAAATGAAAACAGTTAGAGACACAATTTTCATTGATAAGAGTTGTAAGTAAAAAATAATTGCTTATTCTGTTAGCTATCTTTTTAACATTCATTTTAAAAAAAAATCTTAAACATAATGTTTTTAAATATGTATAAAATTATTTATCTGTTTTACAATCTATATAGTTTTTATGGATTTGTTGATTAAAAACTACCTTCAATTTTTTTTATATGTACAATACGTTTAAAAATTACTTTATATATACATTTTTTGTATATCCTTGTCTATGCAATATACAACTAATGAAATTATTAATAATTTTATTTTATTTTTAATGAAATATTTATATAACGTATAAGGATATTGTTAAATATTTTTTCGTAAACAATACATTCAAAATGTAAAATAATTTACGAGATTTGTAACTGAAATTGTAAATATACTTGTTATCTAAAATTAATTTTATTTATATTTAAATTATACTATATATAAATTTTATATTGTTATCTATATAATAGAGCATAATAGAATTACTAACTACTAATTGTATTTTTATCATTATTATTTATAAAATATGCAAGGAAAAGTTTCCAGATCTCTCTTTTTGTAAAAAAATATGGGAAAATTCTACTTTTACATTTTTTTTAGTACCACTATTCATATATACAAAGATTACTAATTGTCGTCATGAAATCGCGAAGTGGCGGAAAAACAATCCACCATATGGTAAAGAGAAAATTCAAAATCTCCAACGAGCACTAGAAGAAGTTCAAATGGATGATGATAGGATGCAAGAGGATATTTTGGAAGTATCTAGGAAATTACAAGAAGCATATAAGGATGAGGAGGAATAGTGGTATCAAAAGAGTCGTACTATGTGGTACTCTTCGGGGGATCTTAACACCCAGTTTTATCATGTTTTAACAAAACAGAGGCGGGTGCGTAACAGAATTGTGGGGCTTCACGATGATTCTGGAAACTGGGTAACAGAGGAACATGGGGTGGAACAAGTAGCAGTAAACTATTTTGAGGAGTTGTTTACTTCTACTTCTCCCTCAGAATTTGATAGTTTTCTAGATGAAATTCCCTCAAATATCACACCAGAAATGAACTTAAGGTTGTTACGGATGGCCACAGAGGAGAAGGTTAGACATGCTTTATTTATGATGCATCCCTCGAAGGCACCTGGACCTGATGGTATGACAGCGCTTTTTTTCCAGCACTCTTGGCACATTGTCAAAAAGGATTTGGTAGAGATGGTGAATGATTTTCTGGTTTCGGGAATTCTGGATTCTCGTTTAAATATTACTCATATTTGTATGATCCCGAAGACGAAGAGACCTACAAGGATGACTGAACTTAGACCGATAAGTCTGTGTAATGTTGGCTATAAGATTATCTCAAAAGTATTATGCCAACGGTTGAAACGCTGTTTGCCCAGGTTAATATCAGAGACCCAATCCGCTTTGGTCCCAGGGAGGCTCATTTCGGATAATATCCTTATTGCTCAGGAAATGTTTCATGGTTTGAGAGCTAATAAATCCTGTCAGGGAAAGTTTTTGGCGATAAAAACGGATATGAGTAAAGCGTATGATAGGGTAGAATGGAGTTTTATTAAGGCCTTGTTTCACAAGATGGGTTTTGCTCCTCACTGGACAAAACTTATGATGGAATGTATTTCGTCGGTTCAATATCGCATTTTGATAAATGGTCAACCTAAAGGTTATATTCTACCGCAGAGAGGCCTCTGACAAGGGGATCCTTTGTCTCCTTACCTTTTTATTATGTGTACTGAGGCTTTAATCACCAATATTAAAAAGGCAGAGAGGCAGAGCCGGTTAACAGGAATGAAAGTCGCTAGAGCGTGTCCAGCGATATCTCATCTTCTTTTTGCCGATGATAGTCTTTTCTTTTGTAAGGCACAGCCAGAGGAGTGTCAAACTATCCTTACAATTCTTAAGGAATACGAGGATGTTTCAGGACAATTAATTAATTTCCAGAAATCCTCAATTCAATTTGGTCATAAAATCGGGGAGGAAAACAAACAGGTGTTACGGAATATACTAGGGATACATAATATAGGTGGTATGGGATCTTATCTAGGTCTGCCAAAGAGTTTAAACGGGTCTAAGATACAAGTTTTTGGATTTGTTCAGGACAGATTACATAAAAGGGTTAATGGTTGGACTTTCAGGTTCTTCACGAAGGGAGGGAAAGAGGTAATTATAAAATCTGTGGTTACTGCATTACCAAATCATGTGATGTCCTGCTATAGGTTACCTAAGGAAACTACAAAGAAACTAACTGCTGCGGTAGCACGATTCTAGTGGACCCCGGGGGGGGGGGAGTACAAAAGGTATGCATTGGAAGTCTTGGGATAAATTATGTCTAAGCAAGGAGGATGGAGGCTTAGGTTTTAAAGATCTTGAGGATTTTAACACGGCTATGCTGGGAAAACAACTATGGCGTCTCATTGAGAAACCAAATACTTTGTTCTCTCGTGTGTTTAAAGGTCGGTACTATAGGAATGGGTCGCCTCTTGACCCAATTTGTTCATACTCTCCGTCATATGGCTGGAGAAGTATAATCTCAGCTAGATCTCTGGTTAGCAAATGACTTATTAAACGGGTGGGATCAGGATCTTATATATCAGTATGGAATGATCCCTGGCTCCCAACCACTCACCCGAGACCAGCAAAAACAAACCAACAACATTTACCACAGGAACTTACAGTGGACGCTCTCATCAATATAGGTACGAGGACCTGGAATACGCAGGTGATCAGGACTTTAATCGATCCTCAGGATGCGAAAATAATAGAAAGTATACCACTTGGCAGATATCATATGGAGGATCGAGTTGGTTGGCATTTCACCAAGACCGGAAAATATACTGTTAAGTCAGGATATCATGTGGAAAGGGTGTATCCCACTAAAGAAAGGCCAACTGGTTTTCAGGGTCTCACAGTGGATGCTTTAAAAGCTTTTTGCTGGAAGCTAAGGTGCCCCCCTAAGATAAAACATTTCTTATGGCAACTACTATCGGGATGCATTGCTGTAAGGAAAAATTTTCAGGCCAGGGGGATAAATGGTGATATTTACTGTGACAGATGCGGAGCCTCGGAAGAATCGATTAACCATGTTTTCTTTGAGTGCCCTCCAGCACGTCAAGTTTGGGCTCTATCAAAGATTCCTTTAAACCCGGTAACTTTTCCTACAATGTCTCTGTTTACAGATACGGATAGGTCGAAATAGTAAAATTTTCAGTAATTTGGACATTGATCTGAATGACACTCTTCAGTTGGCCGAGACAGAATCACTTCTTTGGGCGGAGGCTCAGCTTGGATCATCTCAGAGTGAAACACAATCAGCTACTACTGCGACCATACCGGTCAGAACAGGACGTTGGTGTTTTATAGATGGTTCTTGGAAAGATAAGGATATTTTTGATGGACATGGTTGGTATAGTACACTGGAAGGCTTTGTGGGTCTCATGGGAGCAGAAATGTCAGAGCTAGCCTTTCACCTCTTCATTCGGAGGTCGAGGCGCTTATTTGGGCAATGGAGAGCATGAAGAATTTGCGTCAATATCAAGTTACCTTTGCAACAGATTGTTCTCAATTGGTGAATATGGTGTCGGAACCAGAAGAATGACCAGCTTTTGCAAGTTATTTGGAGGATATCAGGATGCTTAAAGGACATTTCCACAGCTCGGAAATTATCTATGTTTCAAGAACACTAAATTTACAGGCGGACAGTCTAGCACGCAGTGCCAGAAGACAATCGTCTTTCGTTGTTCACATGGATATGGAGCTATCAGGATGGTTTGCAGAGTCAATATGAGTCTGTATTTTTACTGATAAAAAAAAAAAAAAATTCATATATACACTTAGAAGGAGGACATTTTCAGAAATATCTAGATCATTAATAGGAAAAAGACAAAAAATAACCCTTTCATAAATTGATCATAATTTCCTTATCTCTTTCTTGAGAGTTCGACAGAAAGACGGCGATGGCAACGTGACGACGGTGACGAAATCGAGCGATGAGATAATCCAGAGTTCCACTTGTATTCACAGATGTGAGCAAGGGGAGACAATGGTTTGATTGAAGAAGACGATGTTGACGCTATTGCCGAGGAAAACGGTGTTGACTACGAAAGCGATTCCGAACTTTCCTCAAACCTCTGTGACTTTGCCGCCGCTGCTCAGTCCGTTGACATCGTCGCCTTGCGCACCGCCATTGGTACTTCCTTTCTTCTTCTGTTTCTTCTATACGAATCTCTTAAAGTTATTGTGCTTACCCTTTTGGTCAAACTTGAGTTTTAGTTTCACCTTCGATTGCGTTGTGCTTTGGTTAGCATGGCTAGGATGTAAAGCATCAACTTTTTTTAATGGAACTAGTCATCTTTGAAACCAGCTGTATAAAAGAGTGTATTTGCATTGACAGTCTTTAACTCAGAATTTAAAACGTAATATGTGTTCTGTCTGTTTTGGTTTCTGTTTTTTTGAGTGATTTGTTGTGTTTCTACTTTTGCTTCTTCTTTCATATGATAACATCACTGCTCTGTTTGTTGTGTGCGCTTAGCTTTGCTTAGGATAGAGAAGCGAAACAAAAGAACTTCATTTTTCTGTGTAATGTGTATTATGTCTGTTTTGAGTGATTTGTTGCTTGAGGCTGTGATGGACATACCAAAAGATCTGTATTCTATTATTCACTGATGAAAAGTTGGTTAGTTTCTACTGGCAGACAAGTAAATTTATCAGATTTGCATCGTATGTTCTTATGTCTGTGATTTTAGTACAGAACGTTAAGTTGGTTAGTTTCTTTTTTTACTTTGAATTTTGATAGACAATTTGAATGGGGGAGTTGATGAGCCACTCGAGGATAATGACTCGGCACTTCACCTAGCGTGTCTATATGGTCACCTCCCTTGTGTTCAGGTTTCTTTTGCTTTTGCTGCCTTCTTCTTGGTCATTTCTACCCAACCTTTGATGTAAACTACTACACATTAATGGCCTAATGAGTGTTTACTGCAGCTTCTCCTGGAGAGAGGTGCTAATATGGAGATCAAAGATGAAGATGAAGCCATTCCTCTGCATGATGCTTGTGCTGGAGGTAAAGTTGGTCTTGGCCCTCTTTTGGTATCTCTTTCTCACAGCATGTTCAAGTTTTATAGATTCTCTTTTTTTTTTTTAACTTGGGGGCTCGCAGGATACTTGGAGATAGTAGAGCTTCATTTCAACCGAGCTAGTGATCCTGAGTGTGTGAAGAGAATGTGACACTGTAAGTATTATCCTCCATCGACCAATCACTCATATTCTCGATCTCTCTGAACTGTTATTAATGACAAAGTTATGTTTCTTGTTCTCACAGCCTCTGCATCATGCAGCGAGAGGTGAGCATGTCAACTTGATTAATTTTTTGCTGAGTTCAGGTGCTTCACCAACAATCAAAAACTCGTATGGGAAGGTAAACGTTCGAAAACATTTTGTATCTTTGGTTCTCCTTGTTTTCTTGATTAGTGATAGCAAGCTTGTGATTATCTGCAGACACCAAGTGAATTAGCTGATGTAAACACTGATGCCAGGAGGATCCTCGAAGCTGCCACTGGCGACTCACTTAGCTCCTAAAGTTTCTGCCTAGTTCTTGGGCAGTGATGTTACGGAATATTTTTCAAAATGTTTTGACTTGTCTTTCACTGTTTTTATACAAAGGATTATGAGAGAGGAAATCGACGAGGCTTCTGAGGTCCCTCTCCCTTTGGATAATGAGATAGGATCCTCCGGGGACCCCCGACTCCCGACCTGCCAGATTGATGCATCATGGATTGATCATGGGAGTGTTAGTGGCTTAGGGTGGTGTTTCAAGGACACAATGATCTATGGATGGGTCGGACAACGGGCGTGCAGGAGAATCTTTCAGCCCTGCATGCAGAGATGGAAGGGCTACTATGGGCAGTCTCATGCTTGAGAGACTTGCGGATCAACTCGGTGAGGATTGAGACAGATTGCGCGGATTTAGTAGACATGTCTACTAATCCGGAGGAATGGCCAACCTTCACAACAGAGATTGAGAGGCTTAAGAGTCTACAGGAGGACTTTGAAGATATGAGGTTTTCTCATATTCCTCGTAGTAGGAATGAACGAGCGGATGGTTTAGCTAAAGAGGCGAGGAGAAAAGGATTCACTTTTTCCCATATAGATCAGACCAGGCCAGACGGAGATGCTCTTAGGAGGATCGACGCGTCTGATCACCACTTGATCTAGCTTTAAAATGGGCGGTTGACAAAAAAAAAAAAAATTCAAAGGATTATAACCTGATACCTAAGATTTTAAAATGTGTCGGTTTTCAGGTGAAATTTATTATCAGATTAATAGTAGATTTGAATGGCTTCTCGTTAAGCCTTTTATATAAAGAACAAAGATGCTAATAAAAGCCTCGTCGTATTGCAGTCATGTTTGGAAGTGTTCCTTTAACAATTGATATTGTGACTTATAACTAGTAGGGGAGAGAGAGAGACCTCACTGATGCGCCGTTAACTTATATGCCTGTTTTGCTATGTCCATGAGCAAACACTAAAAATGATAGAATATGTTGAAGTGTTCAAAGACCTTGAATTAATCAAGGCAGGTGTGAAAGCTACGCTTTCAAATCTTTATAATTCACACATCTACTCTATTAAAATAGAGTCATTCTTTTTATCTACTGATACAAGTTGTCAAATTAAATTTAGACTCTTTCTAGAGTGTTACAAATAATACAAGTCATATAGTTAATTGAACCGCATTAATTAAATTAAACCGATGGTTATTTATGGGATATAGTGTTGGGCTTACTTTTGTTTTTAAAACAAACTAGATTTTGACCCGCGCAACCGCGCGGGTGTGTTTTCGTTTATATTTAGTTATATAAACATTTTGTTTTCACTTGTAAATTGATATATATTATAGTAATCACATATTTACGATATGTATAGTAAAAATGTTTTTCAAACATAATAATATTATATAATACGCGTTTTAATCAAATAGATTGTTTCAATTTTTCTATATTATACATGTTTTTCAAACATGTGTTTGTTTTTTCTTCTATATTTTATTGTTTATTAGATTAAATTTCATTTTTAGATAAAGTAATATAAATAGAACTTGATTAAATATTAGTATACTTTATTTTGAAAAGATAATATAAACTTCGAAGAAATTTTTACTAAAAAATAAACTTATAACTTCATAAATTAATATTATAAATAATTTTATTAAAAGCATTTTTAAATAATTTTATTAGAAATAATTTTTTAAACATTTCTTATTAAAAATAATTTTTAAACATTTTTTATTAAAAATAATTTAATTTTAAAAATTTACATCGAAATAAATTTATCTAGTATATAAAACGTGTAAATTTTGTTAGAGGATATTTCATATTACTAATCTGTGATTTTTGTTAATAGATTGTGGATGTATTTAACTATTATTGACATATTTCCTTATAAATAATAGAAGATTCCTAAACTTATATATATTAACATATTTTGCGTGACTAAGTTGGAAAGTGTGGGGTAATTTACCAAAACCAAATTGTTAAGCGTATCTTTGTTATTATAGATATGATTTTTCATAAGATATAATAATGATAAGATTATTAGAGAGTTAATGTAACATAATTTTCTAGTAATAGTCCATTTTTAATAAAATCACACATAAAGTCAAGTCATGACTTCTGTTTTAATATATAAGATTATATGGTTTGATTTTTGGGCTTAGTATTAAGGAAAAACTTCAAAAAACATTAAATTAACTTTCCATCTTAATGGATCAAAAAATCAGTTATTATTTTCAAGCCCAAAGGGTATTTAATATTTTTAAACAAAACAAAATTGTCTATTACTAATCATTTATTTAAATCATGTACTTTAAAACATGTTAATATATTTTATTTTATTTTAAATAACAATCACTTTGTTTTGATAAATTTCAATGGTAACTTTTAAATAATTTATTGTTTTATTTCTCTTAAATAATTTACTGATTAAAAAAAATGTAAAGCAAAACCAAAAACCAAATCTAAAAACTAAAATCTAAAACCAAAAACTGAAAAAACAGGTTATCTTTTTTTGCTTTTATTTATTTACAATATAAACTATTGAAAATTTCTTTAAAAAAAGTTTGTCATCTTTTCAGTTTTAAATTAGATGTTCGATTATTTGAGATTTGTTTGTTAGTAATATCAGTACAAACTAACTCAGCGGGTCTAAAAATTAAAAACCCAAACCAAAAGCTGAAAATCAAAAATAGAAACTTAAATACTAAAAACCAAAAACCAAAATTTAAAACAAAATCTAAAAATAAAAACTGAAACTAACAACTAATGAATAACAATCATCACCACAAATTTTGGTGAACTGATTTTATCCCAAAACATTCTTTAAATTAATACAAAACCCAATTATATAATTTTTAATCATAAAAAATTTCCGCGCTTTTCAAGCGCGGTCAAAATCTAGTCTACTCTATTAAAATAAAGTCATTCTTTTTATCTACTGATACAAGTTGTCATTTAAATTTGGACTCTTTCTAGAATGTTACAAATAATATAAGTCATACAATTGATTGAACCGTATTACTTAAATTAAACCAACAAAATTAATGTAAAAAGACGACCTTAATGTAAACTATTTTCAAAATACGGCAGATATCTATGTGTATACCAAAAACACATACTTTCTCCTACAAATATGGAATGTTCTAAAAGAATATATATCATCAAAATATGGAATATGGAAATCTACTAATTATACTTAAATTAAATCAGTGGTTATTTATGGAATATAGTTTTGGACTTACTTTTATTTTTTGTACAAATTATATAGTTTGGTTTTTGCGCTTAGTATTAAGAAAAAACTCCAAAAACATTGAATAAACTTTTCGCCTTAAAAGATCAAAAAATCAATTATTATTTTCAGACCTAAAAGGTATTTAATATTTTTAACTAAACAAAATTATCCATTATTAATCATTTATTTAAATCATGTACTTTAAAACATGTTAATATATTTTTTTGTTTTAAATAACAATCACTTTGTTCTGATAAATTTCAATGGTAACTTTTAAATAATTTATTGTTTTATTTTTCTTAAATAATTTACTGATTAAAAAAATGTAAAGCAAAACCAAAAACCAAATCTAAACACTAAAATCCAAAACCAAAAGCTGAAAACACATATTATATTTTTTTTGCTTTGTTTATTTACAAATAAACTATTTCAATTTTCTTTTTATATTTGTTTTCATCTTTTCAGTTTTAAATTAGATGTTCGATTATTTGAGATTTGTTTGTTGGTAATATTTGTTCAAACTAACTCAGCGGGTTTAAAAATTAAAAACCCAAACCAAAAAATGAAAATGAAAAGTAGAAACTTAAAAACTAAAAACCAAAATCTAAAAATAAAAACTGAAACTAAAAATTAATGAAAAACAATCATCACCACAAATTTTGGTGAACTGATTTTATATCAAAATATTATTTAAATTATGACAAAACCCAATTATATAAAATTTTAATCATAAAAAATTTCCGCGCTTTTAAGCGCGGGTCAAAATCTAGTCTATTCTATTAAAATAGAGTCATTTTTTATCTACTGATACAAGTTATCATTTAAATTTGGACCATTTCTAAAGTGTTACAAATAATACAAGTTATATAGTTGATTGAACCGCATTACTTAAATTAAACCGGCGGTTATTTATGAAATAGTGTTTTGGGCTTACTTTTATTTTTATGACATTTAATTGTTTGGTTTTTGGGCTTAGTATTAAAGAAAAACTCCAAAAAATTAAATAAACTTTCCACCTTAATGAATCAAAAATCAATTACTATTTTCAGGCCCATAAATATTTAATATTTTCAACAAAACAAAATTATATTTTATTAATCACTTATTTAAATCATGTACTTTAAAACATGTTAATATTTTTTAGTCCAAAAATATTTAATATTTTCAACAAAACAAAATTATCTATTATTAATCACTTATTTAAATCATGTACTTTAAAACATGTTAATATTTTTTATTTTAAATAACAATCACTCTATCTTGATAAATTTTAATGGTAACTTTTAAATAATTTATTGTTTTATTTTTCTTAAATAATTTAGAGATTTAAAAAAAATGTAAAGCAAAACCAAAAACCAAATCTAAAAACTAAAATCCAAAACCAAAAGCTGAAAACGCAAGTTATATTTTTTGCTTTTTTATTTACAAAATAAAATATTTCAAAATTTTTAGAAAATTATTTTGTCATCTTTTCAGTTTTAAATTACATGTTCGATTAATTGAGATTTGTTTGTTGGTACTATCAGTTCAAACTAACTCAGCGGGTCTAAAAATTAAAAACCCAAACCAAAAGCTGAAAATCAAAAATACAAACTTAAAAACTAAAAACCAAAAAACCAAAATTTAAAATAAAATCTAAAAATAAAAACTGAAACTAAAAACTAATGAAAAACAACTATCACTACAAATTTTGGTAAACTAATTTTATACCAAAACATTCTTTAAATTAAGACAAAACCTAATTATATAAATTTTTAATCATAAAAAATTTCCGCGCTTTTCAAGCGCGGGTCAAAATCTAGTTGTATATTTACAATAGATCTCATTTACATTATAAACTCCTCCACGATTAAAATGGGAAACAGGAATTCAACCTGTGAGCTTGGTTATCTACGTAACAAATATTACTTAAACCCGGTTCAGTGTTGCGACTAAGACCAGTAAATATTTATGAACTCTCTTATAAATGATTTAGAAGTCTTTATAATCTTACACTATTAAAAGGGGGATAATAAGCCCTCTGAGCTATGCCACGTCAAAAAAATAATCAACCTATAGGAAAGCAGATTTTCGCCACGTCAGAAACCAAAAGCCTAAAAAATCAATTGTCAAATCCTTTCTCTTCGTCTTCTTTCTTTCCTCCGTTTCACGAAGAACAATCAAAAGCTTCCTCTATAATCTCTTCTCCCTCTCCCTTCGTCTACAAATCCTCCACTAAGGTTAGTATCAATCATCTTCCATTTCTCGGTTTTACACTTTATTACAGATCTTCAAATTTTCTTACATCGTTGTTAATTTGGGGGAGAAGGGTTTGGGGTTTACGTCGTTCCCCAAACCATCACAGATTTCGGTTCATAGATGTCAGAAGAAATCGATTGTCTCCGTCATGGCTCTCCAGCGTTCATCATCGGCCAGCTCAGAATCGGTCTGAGCTTTATCTTCCTTTCTCTCCTCGAGGTGAAAACTGGGATGACGATAACGGAAAAGATTCTGGCATAGGCGGCAAAGAAGTCACAAGTGGTCCCTCGAGATAACATATGAGTTAACGTTGATGTTCTTATTACTCATGATGTTTGTGGCTCAGGTGCTTTTGGTATCTTCAAGCGAGAGTTCAGTGAGTTCATTTACCTTCCTTTTTTTAAAAGGCATGAGGAAAGTCCAAGCAGGTTGAGAGGGGAAAACAAGCACAATATTGCTATGATAATGCAGACCTTAAAAAGATTACAGAAAACTTCTCTGCAAAAGCATCCTACAACATTCAGAGGTTCAAGGGTAAATGTAGAACTCCTTGAGATCCAATGGTAGAAAACGTTGAAAGAAATTAAAACTTAATGTAGGTTTTTCATTATTACCTCCTAAGATATTTTTTTTGGTTTTTTGCTGTAGGTGGGGACGATGGAGGCTGGAGTAGGAGAAGGTGCAGGTGATGCAGCAGGTGAGGAGCCGCTTGCACATAAGATTGGTTTGGTTGATGCATCATAACATACGGCGCAGGGAATTGTGGTTGAGGTAAAGCTTCTTTTTTTCTGAATGACACAGTCCAGCTGTTTCAACTGCAGCTCGACAATGTCTCTAGAATCATTTTTGCAAAAATGGAGGTAAGAGTATTCAATCATGGATTTAAGTTACAGAACATGGACAACTGTTACTTACTTGACAAGAGTTGTAACTTGGGTCAGGAACTCATAGATAGACTCCTCTGTAGCTAAATCAGATGCCTTGGTTATGAAGAATCATATGCCTGCACTGATTCTCAGCTATGTGATCTGGAATCTGGGGAAGCTGCTGTATGGGGGGGATGAAAGATTCGTTTAGCGAGGCTGACAATTTTATAGAGATTGCCATCCAGAAACAAAAGGAGCAGTTGTCTGCAGAGGTAATTTTTCTTATAGTTAAGCCGCACGACTGAGACAAATTAATAGATGCATTTTTCATAAACAAATACTCTGTATGTGTGCTATTACAGAATCGATGCGCAAAGGATGCGGAGTGTTACTAGGGTGCAGAAATCAGAGGTAAAGCTTCGACCTGTTTCCTCCAATGATGATTAGATAGTACTGTTACCACTGATGAAGTCCTACATGCGGGTAAGTATCTGACTCCATGTGCACTAACCTTTAAAGGCATGAGGAAAGTCCAAAAACGAATAGATCTTTTCTTATGTGAAACGTTTGGATTTTCTTGATCTACCTTTCTTTTTTTTTTAAATCTTTTCTAGCTGATATGATTAGTCTAATACAAGAGCATCAATATTTACCTGCTTTTAATTCTCAGATGGCGTATGAACGCCATGGTCTCCTGGCTGGAAATGTCAGCATCGTTACTGGAGAAAACATCAAGCCTTCTTACGTTGGAGATGATGAGGCCTTTCTGCGGAAGGTCACTACACCAATCTACCGAGTAGTTGAAAAGGTAAATGTTTAAATGATAGGTTTATGAAATCTTAATAATCTTGACCTTGGATACACCATAGTATAATGACCTTTGAAATAAAAATAAAAATTTTTCAAATATAATTTCAAGTATATGCATAAAGTAACTAAGTTGTGGATAAAATATTGAAATATTGAAATTATTTAATAAATAAATTAATTAATTTTAAACTTCAGAAAGAATATAAATTTTAAACGTAAACTACAACTAATAATATAGTTTAAAATATTATTCACAGTTTATATACTTTATTGCTATAACTTAAAATAAAAATAGAATTTTTAAGATTCATTGTGATCAATTTTGAAGATTTTGAAATTTTCATTCAAACTTATAAATAATCTAAGTATTAAGATGAGTACAGTTTTAAAATTAACTGTATTAAAATGAATAAATAAATATTTTTGTTATGAAATAGGATAATAAAAAGTTTAGGTGTTAAAAAACTTAATGATATTTAGTTGATGTATTTTCATGGATTTTTTTATAAATAATAAATTACTAAAAATACATATAGTTTAATAAATTAAATATAAATTCAAACAATCCAATAGACATAATTGTAAAAAAACATTTTTAAAGAAAATAAATATTAAAATACATAATCCGCGCGTAGCGCGGAGAAAAGATCTAGTGGTTTATAAAGGTATGTAGATAATTTATAAATGTTTATTATAAACCTTTATAAAGGTTTATAAAACATTTTATAAAGATATGTAAAATTATTTGTAAGTCTATACCATTTATAAAGGCTTATAAAACAAGTTATTAAATCTATAACAAGTTTTTTTTTCTTTTATGCAGAGCCGGTCTCTTGAAGGATATCATAACAAGGAAAAGATTATAATGACATCTAAACAATGGTTTGTATGATAATTTATAAGGGTTTTATAAGGATATGTAAATAATTTATAAATGTTTATAAAAAAAAATTATAAAGATATACAACTGTATAAAGGTTTATAAAACAATTTATAAGGATATGTAAAATTATTTGTAAGTCCATACCATTTATAAAGGCTTATAAAACAAGTTATTAAATCTATAAACTATTTATAAATGTTTATAGAAATTTATGAAAATGGTTCTATCTTCGGTTGTTCAATAGGTACAGAGGCGTGGAGCCCTTTAGACAATAAAAGTCTTAGTTTTTAGAGTAATCTTGTTCCATATCTCCCACCCAGTGTACATGTCAATAAATTATAGTCTTTTTGTTATAGTTCTCAAATTTCTTCAACTGGATTCTCAAAAGCATAAAGTATCTTATACAAGAACCAACTGATCAGCTTATGTCATAAAACAGGTATACACGTGTGTTTCTTATGTTGTTTATGGTGTTGTAGTCACATAGTTTGCTTCCGTGGCAGTGAACTTCTTGTGGTATTCTTGAAGTTCTTATATGATCAAGATCCGGTGAAAGACCTCGTGGAGGTATCTGGAGATGATGATGACATTGAAATTGATCTTATAATTCATTTACTGAGTCTATAACCATTTAGAAAGGCTTATAAAACATTTTATAATGGTTTGTAAAATAATTTGTTAGGGTTTATAAGGGTATGTATAAAAACAATTTATAAAGTTTATACACATTATAAAGGATTATAAAACAATTTATAAGGGTGTATGTAAAATTATTTGTAAGAGTCTATAAACTATTTATAAAGGTTTATAAAACAAATAATAAAACCTATAAACGATTTATAAATGTTTATAAGAAAGTTAGAAACGCTTAAAAATAATTTGTAAGGGATATGTATACTATTAATAAGGATTTATATAGGTGTAGAAACAAATTATAATATTATTTATAAGAATATATAACCATTTATAAGCAGTCAGCAGATGACACTGAATAGGTTGTGAAAGAAAAACTTCGTATATCATTCTCTCTATTTCTATCTTATAATTCATTTATTCCATTTCGAAAGGCTTATAAAATAATTTATAATGGTTTGTAAAATAATTATTCGTATGATCTCAGATTTCCAGTTCAGCGCCTCAACCACTCTCTGCAAAACCTGCAACTAAAATATATGTGAGCCTCCTATGAGACCTGTCAACTGACCAACTAGGAAATCTGACGTCTTGACACATGTTGCTGAAGCATGGATCCTGCTGCACCACCGAAGCTCCTCCTCCACTTGAGTTGCCGCTCGGCTTCCTCCTACGCATGCTTGCAGCTGCAGCTGTACTTCCTCTCTGTGGAGCTCCACTTCCTACCATCCTTCTCTTATCTTCTTTAACTAACTGAGAGAGACATGAGGAAGCTCTTACTGCTTCATTAAACAGGTCTCTAGCAAATTGTTTCTTCTGGTTGGAAATGTCTGGAACCGATGTTTGATAACTAGGCTATGTAACATAACAAGAGCCTCTGGATTTAGTTGAAGACTGAAAAGAAGAGGTAACTACACAGTATCACAGGGGAGGAAGAGAACAAACAAGACCTCGTCATAGGTTGATGATCCAATACTATCCATGGGCCCAGGAAGTTCATCATCAGTATCACTATCTTGGATGTTCCTTGAACTTCCCTTATGATCAAATTTGGAACATTTTACTTCGCGCCTGCTGTACTGAAGCACAAAGGAGACCAATGAATTGTATAAAAAAAATGAGAACTAAGCAAAGTAGCAGATCAATTGCTATTCCACAGTATAAGGAAAGATTACGGATTTTGAGCTTCTTTTTGTCGTCACTCTAATCTTATGTGGAGGTGGGACTAAAAGATTGGATATTGCTCATCCTGAGTGTTATCTGATATTTCATCAAAACTATTGGGGCATTCAGCTATTGGATCCTCCTCTATGGCGGCCTAATCATCCACAGGCTCAAAGTATTCAGCCATGTCACCTATCTTGGAAGAATTTCTCCATGAGCATAGGTGGGAAACGAAAGTTTAGGCCTGAAATTATTGTCTTTGACAACTGGATAGACATAAGATAACCAACTCAGAGATCTGGAGACATGATCTGAGTTATCATTTCTTAGTGGTGCCAACTTGAGACGGTACCTTTACTGCCTCTCTTGGATCTGAGGGAAGATGAGACTGAAGAAATGCCATTCAAATGGAGTAGTGATTTGGCTTCTTTACTAATTGTGGCCCAAGTTGCCACTGGTGGCATCTGAAGGCAACAATAATCATCGTTACAAAAAAAACATAACCACAGCTAGTCAATACATTTAGAAATGTACTACAGATTGGGATGGTCATGAAAATAACCCAAACGAAGTAAAACATTAGTAGATAGTGACCTCATCACTTTCCTGAGCAGCGGATATGCATGAATCCGTCTCTGGTTGAAGAAGCAAAATAACTTTCCTCATGGGACTCAGGAACTTGTTTAAGAGAGGAAGATATCTTCCTTGGCTAAGAATAAAGAGTAAAATCTCCCATATCACCACCATTCAATTCCATTATTCCTCGAAACAACAAAAGAGAAAAAAAAACTCACGGTTGCTTCCAGAGATACATAGCCGGTTTCTTCATCATGATTTAGTTCACCACCACAACCACCTGGTTATGTCAGAAGCAAGCAAGCTCTCTCTCTCTTAAAATGTAATCAACAAAATACAAAGACAAGAGAGAGATACCTATGAGTTTCTCTAGCTTTGTTTGAAGTAGCGATCCTCTTCCCTATATTAATAAATAATAATCAAGCCAATCTGTGATTAAACTACATTCTAATTGGGCAAAAAAAAAAATAGATTTAGAAGAGATTGTAACATTGCCTCTTCCTTGGTCTTCCCACTTGGGCACAACATTTCTCCCAAACTAACATCTTCCTCTTCCTCTACACAGACCAAATAGCAGCTTTCAGAATCACTTTTTTTAGACAAATGAAAGACATAAACACGAACATCAATCCTCCTCACCAGATATGCTCAAATCATCAGAATCTGGGTTTCCCTGGAATATTAGTAAAACGGAAAATTCAAATGAATGTTTGGGAGGAAGTAATCGAAAAGCTTAACAATTCACAAGGCTGTTTGGATAGTCACCCGTAAGTTACTTAATCGCCTCCACATTCGTCGTCTCGCCGGCCAGTGTTCCCTTTTCCCGACCGATCGAGAGTGTTAGATTAGATTAGAAAAAAACAGTACTGGTAACTGCGATTTCTTCATGTCTCCGATCGAATCTCCGACGACAATGTGTCGACGCTTAAATTAAGACGCTCAGGAAAGTGAAAGCCTAAACGAAGGCGTTTTAATACTGTGCTAACCAAGCCAACCCGACTAGCTCATTTCCATCCAAGGGCACCGCTCAGAATCGAACGGAGCATACAGCGGCTTGGTTTTGCGGGAAGACGAAGACGATGAGCAGGTTCACGGCGGAGCAAGACGGAGATGCACGAGCTCAGCCTTGTATTTAGTTTAATTAACTAGCTTTTAGTTTAATTAACTAGGGATAAAATAGTATTTTTCCATTAAATTTTTAAAGGTAAAAGTGGTTAGTGTAAAATTGAAAATGTGTACAGGGAAATTGGTATTCTTCACAAATTCCCAAAAAAATATTTAATTAAATGCATAAGATACTCTATGACACAAATCCGAGAATTGACGACACAATTTCCTTAAATGCATATTTGTGATAATCATTATTGATAAGTAGGATTTGTTTGGTTATTGATGTAAGTTAGTTTTTAATTTATTATTTTTTAAATGAATTGAATAAATTAAAAAAACCATCGACCAACCAAATTAAAATAATTAATTGAAGATTTATCTTATGATTGACAAATTAGTAAAAAAAAACACTTAAGTATCTTCTTAGTTCAAATATATGAGAATATGATATTTTAAATATAAAATAATATTTATAAAATACTCAACTATGATATCACGTTGTCAATTATAATGATTTTTTAAGAGTTATACATTTGACTGTTTTGCATTCATTTGACATATTTTTATAATATATATATATAATGAGTAGAAATATTATTAGGTTTCTATTTATTAGTTTTTTGCAATATATGTTTTGTTGTATCCACTCTAAATATAATAAATTTAATCGTTTATATTCATTGTTTATATAGTATCATATGTATTTATATTTATATTATAAATTTATATAATGTAATCTATGATAGTCAACTGTTTCAACAAAAAAAATATTATGTTACTTCATTTAAATTTGAGATGTTTTATTATTTATTTGGTAACATAGATTAGATTTAGTAATTTTATGATTAGTTTCGTTTAAAACTTGATTTAAATAAATAAAAATTTAAATGCCAACAACCAAGAGAAATTACTAAAACTAACACATTCATGATACACTATTTCACTTTTACATTAATCATCTTTATCCTTAAAATTTTGATAGTCAAAAGACCATAGTACCCTTAATTAATTTTGTAGAAAATATATAGTTTAGAATTTAGAGTTAAGGGTTAAAAATTTAGGATTTAGGGTTAAGAATTTAGGGTTTAGAGTTTAGGGTTTAGAATTTAGGCTTTAGAATTTAGGGTTTAAGATTTCGAATTTAGGATTTAGGGTTTAGGGCATAGAATTTAGGGTTTAGGGTTTATAATTTTAGGGTTAGGGGCTTAGGGTTTAGGGTTTAGAGTTTAGGGTTTAGAATTGATATTTTAAGGTTTATTTTTAGGGTTTAGGGTTTGAATTTCAAAATAGTATAATTCGAAAAAATAAAATTTTTTTTTTTTTTTACTTTTTGTGTGTTTTTATTTATTTAAATATTTATTTTATATATATAAAGAACAAGGGTATAAGACTCTTATATTATTTAAGGAAAAATATATTTTTGAAAATATCCCTCTTCTTAAGGTAAATGTGAATTAGTGTTCCCATGAATGTGTATTTGTGCCCTTATTATATAGTAGGATCACATGTAAATAATGTAGCTATCATTCGTTTTTTTCCAAATTATTACGAACTTATTTGTGTTAGTACTTTTGTGTGCCACTGACATGTTGAAAGAAAAAGTCACGTGATGTTTATAGCTTACAATAAAAAGTCTTCGGTGGAAAATATTATTCACTGTTACAAAAGTTAATATTTTGCGTAAGAAATTTAAAATAGAACCCATATCATTTATTCATCACAGTATAATTTATCGAATTTTTCTTCTATATAAAGAGTGTATTACTCTCATTTGTAAGTCATGAAAGGTATTACATTTTCCGTCTATCTCTTTCTATAATATACTTCCGTGTGCATTTCTTTCTATTATTTAGTAATATTTTAATTATATTTCATAACTAATGAGAATATATATATACGTATTATAAACAAATAAAGTAATATAATTATAACACGTTATTAGCACGATCACTCTACCTTTATAATTGTTATTATGAATATCACCGGAGTGCGGCACTGCCGCCTCGTTGTTTATTTGTTTACTTTATGTTTACCTGAGCGCGGCTCTGCCGCCCCAAATTTTATTATTAATTTTATAATGGTTGCTTAAGGCACCATAATGGCAGATTTACCACCTAAATATTTTAATTTATTATTTTATAATATATGATTCTGTTATCATAATTTCTTATTTTATAAATCTGACATCACCTTAATATTTTCACATTGAAAACCTGATAGATTATTTTATCACCATATATATAACTAAAAATATTTAAAATTCACCTATATTTATATATATGTTTAAACTGATAAATTCAATAATTACTCACTAGTAATTTCTGATTAATTTTGTTTAAACAATCACCGAGTCTCAAATGCTTGAGAAGACATACACCACATTCCATAAGAGCCACATCACCCTGCAACAACAATAAAGGTTGCGGGGTATACCAAATTTTCGGATTTGATTGTGGCGCTTCTCATAGCAGAAAAGAACAAAGAGCTTCTGATCAAGAATCACATGACACTTCCAACTGGTTCCAAAGCGCTTCCTGAAGCAAATGCATTAGATGCAAAGAAACCAGTGAAAGAAAATAAGGCTTTCCGTGGCCGTGGTCGTGGTCGTCAAAACTACCGTGGACGAAAGTACAATCCGTAGGACAGAAAGTCATTCCAATGGGTCTGCTCTGAGCAATCCCCTAAGGAAAAAGAACACCAGGGAAATACTTCTCAGAAGCGAGAAGAAGCTTGTTTCAGATGCGGTACTAAGGGACATTGGTCCCGTGTATGTCGTACCCTTCCACATCTATGTGCTTTTTACAAAGATTCCGTCAAAGGAAAAGGTAAAGAGGTTAACTTTGCGGAAACTTCTGAGGGTACAACGCACCTGGATGCGTCTGACTTTGTGAATGATTTCGAGGAGACCGCTATCACAAAAGATTAAGCACCCATCATGTGACTCTTGAAAATCCACAATTATACCATAAATAATGTTATTTGTGGAAGATTAATGTATAATTATTGTGTGATTTTTCATATGTTTATGTATAATTACTGCGTGTTTGATGTTTGCTACTGATGTATAATATTTCATGAATAAGATTATCTTATCTCTATTAATTCTTTGTTTGTCTCAGAAATGGACACTACAAACGGAGCATCAACCAAGATCAATACTAGAGATATCTGTATATCAGATAGTGGAACAACGCACACTATTCTTAAACACAGAAAATATTTTTCTGAACTTAAACCAACAAATATCACAATTAACACAATATCGGGTCCTGTAGACTTGATTGAAGGGATTGGTAAAGCCCATTTCACATTACGTAATGGGACAAATTTCTCGATAAATAATGCACTATTTTCTCCAAATTCTAAGAGGAATTTGTTGAGTTTTAATGACATATATTCTCAAGGATTTGATATTCATTCTGAAACTAAGAATGGAAAGAAATATATGTATATTACTCTTAAGAAATCGGGAAAACAAAAGGTGTTGGAAAACTACCAAAACTCCCTACTGGTCTGCATCAAACATATATAAGTGCCATCGAATCACATTTGGTGATTAAGAGAAATTCTGATAAATTTACACTATGACATGATCGTCTTGGTCATCCAGGCACCACAATGACGCGAAAGATCATCGAGAACGCACATGGTCATTCACTGAAACCCCAAGAAGTTTATCAGGAAAATAAAATGACATGTATTGCGTGTTCTTTAGGAAAGTTGATTATAAGACCATCACCAACCAAAATAGATAAATAGTTACCAAAGTTCCTTGAACGAATTCAAGGCGATATTTGTGGACCTATACACCCACCTTGTGGACCATTCTATTATTTTATGGTAACGATCGACGCGTCGAGTAGATGGTCCCACATTTGTCTATTATCCTCTCGAAATGTGGCATTTGCGAGATTTTTATCTCAGATAATCAAGTTAAGAGCTCAGTTTCCTGATTATCCAATAAAGAGGGTCAGACTAGATAATGCTGGTGAATTTACTTCCCAAGCATTCAATGATTATTGTTTGGTAACTGGAATTGATGTGGAACATCCTGTTGCTCATGTTCACATACAAAATGGTTTGGCTGAATCATTAATTAAACGTCTGCAACTGATTGCAAGACCATTAATCATGAGGTCTAAACTCCCAACCCCTGTGTGGGGACATGCTATTTTGCATGCCGAAGTACTAATTCGGGTGAGACCAAGTGCATATCACAAATATTCACCAATACAGTTAGCATTTGGATGAGAACCAAATATTTCTCATCTAAGAATTTTTGATTGCGCTGTATATGTGCCAATTGCACCTCCCCAACGTACAAATATGGGACCTCAAAGGAGGTTAGGTATATATGTTGGTTGTGATTCGCCATCAATTATACGTTACCTAGAACCACAAACTGGTGATGTATTTACAGCACGTTTCGCTGATTGCCACTTTGATGAAAAAGTATTTCTGGTTCTGGGGGGAGAAAATAAACAAGTAGGAAAAGAGATAAAATGGTGTGTGCCATCTCTACTACACCTTGATCCTCCTACAAAACAATCGGAATTAGAAGTCCGTCGAATTATGCATTTGCAAAGCATTGCAAATCAACTACCTGATGCATTTGCAGACACCCAAACGGTAACAAAATCACATATACCCGCTACAAATGCTCCTTCTCGTATTGAAATACCACATGAACGTGGGGCAGATGATAATACACGAGATTCAAAAATACGTTTAAAACGTGGTAGACCTGTTGGTTCTAAGGATAAAAATCCTAGAAAACGAAAGGAGATGGAAAAGCAAAATCCATCCAATACAACAGAAAGGTCGGAAGAAATGAACCATGAGGTTGATAACAGTGTTGAATTTTTGGTCCGCTCGTGACGTGGTTAGAAGGAGAAAGCGCGAGAAAGGTTACGGAAGAAATCCACTCCGGATCTTGCGGAAATCATTCCGGAGGAAGATCGCTCGCAGTCAAGATCAAACGCCACAGCTACTACTGGCCAACGATGATCAGAGACTGCGAGAAATTTGCAAAAAAGCGAAAATGCCAAAGGCATGCTCCGGCCATCCGTCAACCGGCCGAAGTGCTCTCTTCAATCACATCTCCGTATCCTTTTATGCAATGGGCCATGGACATCGTCGGGCCCCTCCATAATTCGAAACAAAAGTGCTTCTTCTTAGTCCTCTCCGACTTCTTCTCAAAATGGGTGGAAGCGGAGTCATACACAAGCATAAAGGACGTACAAGTCGAAAACTTCGTATGGAATAACATCATCTGTAGGCACGGAGTCCCTTACGAAATCGTAACGGATAACAGATCTTAGTTTATCTCTACCCGGTTTGAGGAATTCTGCGAAAAATGGAAAATACGATTGAACAAATCAACTCCCAGATATCCGCAATGCAATGGCCAAGCCGAAACAATTAATAATACCATTCTGGATGGACTTAAGACACGCTTAGACACCAAAAAGGCAGGTGGGCAGAAGAACTCAAAGGAGTCCTCTGGTCGCACCGCACAACTCCAAGACGAGCTACATGAGAGACGCTCTTCCCAGGCGTCAGAAGGAGACTGTTGCATGAACGAGAAGGGCTCAACAATGCGATGTTGTTAGATGACCTCGATCTCATCAACAAATACCGGGATCGAGCACTCATCAGGATCCAAAACTATCAACACGCAACCGCAAAATACTATAACTCGAACGTTCGGAATCACAGATTCAACGAAGGAGATTTAGTTCTGTGCAAAGTCTTCCAAAATACCGCTTAGCGAAACGGGGGAAAACTTGGAGCAAACTGGGAAGGACCCTACAAAATCATAAAATTCGTCCGACGAGGCTTCTACGAAATAACCAACATGGAAGGCGCGAAAATTCCAAGAACTTGGAACGCAATGCACCTCAAAAGGTACTATCACTAAGCGATGCACTTCTCAACAACTAAACTACATGATGGCTTATTCCCTGCAAAAGGGTACGTAGACACCTTCTCGCAAGAGGAGACCAGCTGTCCCCCCTCGTTAAAAAGGGGGATGGGTACGTATACGTACACTCGTATACTCCAGAAATTTCAAAATACCCGCTCTCAAACTCAAAATTTCTCGAACAATTTTCAACGATGCGGCAAAAAGAAAGACAACTTTTGAACATAGCGAGACGTCACCAATGTTCGAAAGACCGTTTTTTCAATCGTAAAACAGTCTGTCCGTGACGATAAAACACACAAAAATTTCTTAAGATACATATCCTTCGCGAAGGTCCGAACAATGGTAACATCTACCATTTAAGTTTGTTGCTGATCACGACATACTCCCAGCAGTCCTAAACAGACTTAGCCATCTCATAAATATAGCTCTCGTACACTCGACACAAGGGTAATAGTGCTATCAAGAAATCCAGAATTTTGGTCAGCACCTTCGGGGATTCTCAATTCTGACAAGACAAGTCGTATAAGCCGAGAACCTATCACAACTTTAAATCGGTACGGAATCAGGTTAAAATCGCAACA
Organism: Eruca vesicaria subsp. sativa; assembly: GCA_932364175.1. NCBI lineage: Eukaryota > Viridiplantae > Streptophyta > Magnoliopsida > Brassicales > Brassicaceae > Eruca > Eruca vesicaria. The sequence continues at coordinate 364,295 of CAKOAT010166266.1, forward strand.
AGCAAAATGAACGCCGATTAGTCATCGCAAAGCCTTAAAATCTAAAGTAAAGCTAGGTCTTACCCTAAACCCATCACACTAGTCTTTAACATCTCTAGGCATAGTATTAAACACCCTGATACGAGATCCCAAAACTTGTCTCTTGGCTAGTATTCAAACATCTTTAGAAAATCTGCTAGTTCACGCGCTGTAGAAAACTCTCGAAACCGGCCACTTATATATCAGTTCACCCGGAGTTAGACTACGAGATGACAACTCGGAAGTCTTCTCCACTATCTCAAAAAATATTCAATACCCTATCTAGACGCAAATAAAGTTCATTCATAAAGAGCCGCCAAGCAGTTGGGATTCAAAAGCCATAAGCGGCTAGTCCTAAAACATAAGCATGGCCACACTCGTCCAGAGCAAAACTCTAATCCATAATAAAAAAACGTAACCTAGATTACCCTCTGGGATCTACTCTTCATCCATCGCTTCATCCAAGCCCCTAGCCGCACCATCTATGCTTTCCCCGACCGCAAGATCTTTCCCCTCTGGGATTTCTGAACGCATCGAAAGAGAGCACGCGGATTTCAGGTTACCTAAGATAAGGTCAAAGATCTCGTCCACGATCGACTGCTCTCTCTTACGAATGGATAGCTCGGCCTCCTCAGCCTGTATAGACGAAAGATTTTCAACCTGGAGTGCTTGGACCACGGCCACCCCGCCATCAACAGCTGCCAGAATCAAATCCTTGTGATATCACTCAAATGTTTAACCCTAAGGAGTGAATTACTCTCTCAAATAAGAGGTTCAGTTGTAGTACTTAGGGATCGAATCCACAGGGAACTGAGGAACACAAAAGATGTAATACTAAGTGATTATGCTAGGTTGATTCAGTAAAAATAGTAAATTGCAGTTGTGAGCAATGATAAGTTGCTCAATGTGGGATCCGAAATTCACACTTGTCGATTTCCGTTAAATAAGGAAACTTAGGAAAACCCTTATTTTCCAGAGGAACCGGATCTCTGCGAAAGCCAACGACAAGTAACCAAATAAATGCGGAAAAATATGGAAAAACATAATAAAACGAATTTATAAAGAAAGTCGATCTTATTTCCGATTCGCGTAAGAACGTTGCGATCATTACAAGGAATTACAAAGGCTTTGGCCGCAGGGGCCATCAGCGAGTTACAAACATAAAACCCTAGATCTAGTCGAGTCGCAGCTCGATAACGAAAAATGGAAAAAGATAGGAAAAAAGGTTTGAATGNTCATAGAAACCGAACTTGTCGAGAAAAAGCCTAAGTTTCTAAGTGCGGAAAATTCTAAATCTAGAAAAGTTGTGAAAGTCTCAGATGAGAGCTCTGGATTTCGTCCCTCAGCTTCTGCCCTATGCCTCCTCCTTATATACTCCTCCTTAGGCGGTTTTAGTCTTTCCATTTTGCTCGAAACCGAATATTTCGGGAACTTCCCATATCTCTCGATCCTTCCTTTTCTTCTGCGGAAATCTTCTATTTATCTTCAAACTTGCCTTTTATCTTCCGTCTGCGAGTAAACCGTCAAAGCCTTATCGTATCTTGGGGTTTGATTTCGTTAACGTCGCGAGATGGGTTTTTATCGTGTTTTAGGACCTTTCGGGCCGTTTTACTATAAAAACCGTTTTACGACTTTAACGAGACTGTTTCATAATCCGATGCCGTTTTTTTACGATTCTCTCGACGTTTTTTATTTAAAACGAGTTTTTATGATTTTAACGAGAAATCTCAAATAAATCGTATAGTTTAGGCAATGTTCGGTGTTTCGTTTAACCGTTGCCGTTTTATACGATTTCCTCGAGTTCTTTCCGAGAAAGCGAAGTTTTACGGTTTTTATCGTAAAACTTGAATGATAGGTCGGATCGAGACGGAACGTGAGACGTTTCGGCCGTGGTTCAGAATGCGACTGTGTCGAAACACGTAAGTTTTTAATCGGGGATGCGGGAGATCGAGGCTCAGGATGGTCGGCTCGACGTAGGGCGAGCTAGTTCAGCTTGGCTAGGTCGCCATATGGCGAACTAGGCGAAAAGAACCAGTGGGGCAAAGTCAGCACCTCTTAGTTCGCCCATTGGCAATCTAGCCGGGACGGGACTAGTTCTCTAATGGGCGAACTAGTCGAGATGCCCGGCTTAGTTCGCCGATGGGCGGACTAGTGGAGTGTCCCTAGTTCGCCCATCGGCGAACTAAGCCGGGCCGGCTTAGTTCGCCGATGGGCGAACTAGTCGTGACTAGTTCACGTTTTACGGCTGTTTCGTTTTTTTGCGGTTTCGTAAAACGATTCTTCGAGTTTTATAAAACGTTTCTTTGAGTTTTATAAAATGATTCTCGAGTTTTATAAAACGATTTTCGAGTTTTATAAAACGATTTTTCGAGTTTTATAAAATGATTCTCTTTTTTTGAATTATACAGAGGTATCCTGGCCTCACAGAAGTGTTCCAGACTAGTCACGTGTTGCCACGTGTCGGTCCTCTGTCCCTGGCGATGCCGAAATGTTAATTCCCCAGTGGCCGGGATTCTAACCCAGGTGGCGGTACTTACAACTGTAAGTCCTTTACCACTTGAGCTAGAAGCCCCGGTTTATAAAATGATTCTCGAGTTTTATAAAACGATTCTTCTAGTTTTATAAAACGATTCTTCGAGTTTTATAAAACTATTCTCGAGTTTTATAAAACGATTCTCGAGTTTTATAAAACGATTCTTCGAGTTTTATAAAACAATTCTCCAGTTTCATAAAACGATTCTTCGAGTTTTATAAAACGATTCTTCGAGTTTTATAAAACGATTCTCGAGTTTTATAAAACGATTCTTCGAGTTTTATAAAATGATTCTCGAGTTTTATAAAACGATTCTTCGAGTTTTATAAAACGATTCTCGAGTTTTATAAAACGATTCTTCGAGTTTTATAAAACGATTCTCGAGTTTTATAAAACAATTCTTCGAGTTTTATAAAACGATTCTTCGAGTTTCATAAAACGATTCTTCGAGTTTCATAAAACGATTCTCGAGTTTTATAAAACGGTCATCGAGTTTTATAAAACGATCCTCGAGTTTTATAAAACGATTCTTTTTATATTTCTGCGGGGAGTTTCGGCCATTGATTCCGTCATACCGATTTTGACCCCAATAGTTAGCCCCCCAGCTCGTAAGAATCCTGAGCCTTTAGCGTAAGGTTCTTGCGAGTGGTTAACCAGTTTTAGTTAAGTCAGGCGGAATTAATGGTCGGAAAGGTCCGTTGAAAGTGATCTTTCCACTCTCCAGGGAGCGGAAAGCGTTTAAGATTAGGGCTGCGCCTTGTGAAGGCTGCCTACGTACCCTTTTGAGGGGNCCCTTTTGAGGGGATCAAGCCTTTCGTAGTTCGTTTCGGATTTAAGGTTCGTATGACCCGTTTCCTAGCAAGACCTTTACGGTCTAGTTATATGTTGTGTAGGAATTATCGAGCATATTGATGTCGATGGCATCTGGACCTTTGCCGGCCTTGAGACTAGCCTCGTAGGCCGTTTGGTCTGGCCGAGCGTGGCCGTTATTGTTTTTGGACTGGCCGTCTACGGCTCTGAGTCCCTGCCGCTTTTGCGGCTTTATTAAAAATCAGTTTGCGTTTTTAAGAGCGTGTTTTTATTCGTATGAATGTAGCGGGAAGAATATGAGTTGATATTGAGGGAGGTCCGCGAGTTGTCGTCTCACATTCCATTCCCTTAGTAGATCGCCTTGTTCGTTTGCCCGTCGTAGGATGTTTGGTAAATCGAGTGAGCGTTTAGATATAGACGAAGAGACATGCCTTTAGGATCTCGATTCATGCTTTGAGACGTTAGCGACCAGTGTGCTGGGTTTAGGGCAAGACCTAGGTTTACTTTCGGATTAAGGCTGTGCGATGACTAGTCGGCTTTCATTTTGCCCGTTGTGATTTTAACCTGATTCCATACCGATTTAGAATCCGCGATAGGTTCTCGGCTTATAGCGCTATTACCCTTGTGTCGGGTGTTTGAGAGCTATCTCTGCGAGATAACTTAAGTTTGTTTAGGACTGTTGCGAGTTTGTTGTGATCAGCAACAAACTTTTTAAGTGATAGGTGTTTACGTTGTTTTGGCCTTCGCGAAGGATACGTACGTTAAAAAGTTTTGCGTAATTTTATAGTCGCGGACGGACTGTTAGGTCTTCCAAGAAAATAACTCTATCGAGGAAAGTATTTGTGTTGAAAAACTAATCTTCGGGCGTCTGCGACGTCTCGCAGTGCCGAAAGTTGGTTTTTATTTTATATGCCGCGTTTCGTGTTCGGAACGTTTGCGCAGTGTTGCGAGGGTTTTGTCTTAACCCTTCTTTGCAGGAACACTTTGGTTCGTTTGCGTATATTCACAATTAAAACTAACTTTCCTGTTTGGATGTTAGGTAGTTTTATGATTTGTGCTAGAGCAATTAGGACCGAGAGGTCGCGTAAGTTGTTTCCCCGAAACGAAGGGTTTTTCGTTACGGTGCTTTGTGAAGTGTTGACCTTCCGAGATTCGTACGGCTTTAGGAGCTCTGGTACGAGTGTTTTCTTATACGTCGGATTTTGTAGGCAACTTGCTTCNAATTAGGACCGAGAGGTCGCGTAAGTTGTTTCCCCGAAACGAAGGGTTTTTCGTTACGGTGCTTTGTGAAGTGTTGACCTTCCGAGATTCGTACGGCTTTAGGAGCTCTGGTACGAGTGTTTTCTTATACGTCGGATTTTGTAGGCAACTTGCTTCGGGAGTAGAGTGAATCGCGAGAATACAGAACTTAGCCAATTTTTGACAAGTTTGCATTATCCGTTGAACGTATTGGCTTGGCGTGAAGGTCGTGTTCAGCCGCACAACCAAAGTCGTATTTGGTAGAGGATTAGACCACGACACTTTTGTGCCATCGAAAAGGTCGAGTCGGTTTGTAAACTTGGCATTGAAGTGAAGCGTGATCGGACAATAGCCAAGTAACGTTTCTCGAGCTTGATATGCCAAGTATGCCCGTGGTTGTAGAAAATGTTTTTCCGTTGTAGGTTTGATTTATACGATGAAAGTTTCGTATAAACTTTCCTTTGTATGGAAGTTGATTTTTTTTTTTTACTCGAGGGAGACAGATCCTAAGAAGCTCGATGCAAAGCCCGTGCGGAGTCGTTTGCGGGGCGGTCTCATTCTCGGATGTAATCGGGAGGAATGAGAGCGGATGCTCGTGAACCGAAGGGCTAAAGAGTGAGATCTTTCGGATCGTGTCGCGAGGAGGAAAAGTTTAGATTGGTCGCTCAGTGCCGGATCGTATAGCTTGGTTTTCGCTATAAGGAATGTACTTTTCGCACAACCTGTTGCGTTCATTTTCGACAGTTACTTCGTTATGACATGATCCTGACTATACGAAGGATTTCTCGCGTAAGTAACGGGTTGTGAATTTAGTAAATCGGCACGACGCATTGGGTTAACAATGTTTCCACAGATTTTTCGAGAAACCTTTCCGCTTAGTTTTTGATTCTTCGGTGATAGTTTTTTCGGAGTCACTCGTAGAGTTTTACCAAAAGATATTTCATCGAGATCTAGTCGCAAAATGTTTTAGCGGGTTTCTCGGGCGGAATGAACCACATGATTAGCAATAGGATCAGTCAGCGAGAAGGGAGGACGTGTTCTCTATTGCTGCTTTGTGTTCTCGATCTTTCTTTCGCCGCAAATGTTCTTAACATTATTCCGTGACTTACTTGGTTTAACGGAAAATGAGATCAATGCTTTGATGCCTAAAGATTTCGACTCTTATACTTGTTTTATCAAGTTTGAGAAGATTTTTATGACTTCGGCAAATAATCGAGTTTCGCTCTGAAGTTTTGCAGAGATTTTCTAACCGCATGATTGCGACGAGAGATGCTGTATATTCCTCGAGATTATTTCCCAGACAGTTTGGATCAGTCTTTAGCACTTAGACGGTTTTTAGATTCTCGTTTGCTTTTGGGATGATTTCGACGAGGCGTTGCATCGTCCGAATATTTTTCCGCATATTTTAGAAAGCGTTTTCTTGATGCGAGGAAAAATGTTCGGCGAAAGAAGAAAGACGAGTTTTGTTTGAAGGATTTGGATGATCGACAATCCGAGTCGATTAAAGACCATGGTGGATCGGAGATGACTTGGAGTATGTCTGATTTACGAGAACTTCTAGGAGCGAGTCGGTTTTAAGACGACATCAGCGTCTCTAGCTCCTTCTTTCTTTTAGGAAATGGGTACGTTTGAATGCGTGGCGATCGTTTCTCGGTTGTACGAGAGATTGGATCGGTTTGCGAGTTATGCCTGAATGGTTAGAGAACAACAAATCGAGATAGACAAAAATTGCTTACGACTTAGCACGCTAGACTATCTTCTAAATTCTAAGTTCTCTAGGTTTCTTGGCAGTTTAAAAACGTTTTCGTTTCATACCTACGAGAAATTAGAAGTCTAATAAAATTTTCGAATCGGACATACCGTAGCCTCATCGATGATTTGGGGTCGTCAATTCTTCGTTCTTCGTCTTTTGACTTCCCGGTCTTCGACGAATTACCAGCGAGAGTATCGGAGCGGGGAGAAGACTTAAACATCGGAGCTCGTGTTCTTGTTTCTTTGTACTGCTGGTTTTATTTGACCGACTAGGTGCGCTTTGTATATCGAAAAAATCAATCACGTGTTTATGATTGGATGTTTTCGACTTAGCGTGGCAGAGTTTCGTAAAATCGGATTAGGTTTAGAGAGTTCAGATTTCTCNTTTTATTTGACCGACTAGGTGCGCTTTGTATATCGAAAAAATCAATCACGTGTTTATGATTGGATGTTTTCGACTTAGCGTGGCAGAGTTTCGTAAAATCGGATTAGGTTTAGAGAGTTCAGATTTCTCGTATAGTTTAGGCAACTTTGGTGTTAAGTCAACCGTTGCCGTTTTAGACGATTGATTCGAACTTATACGACGAAATAAGTCTTTGCGGTTTTATCGTAAAATCCCGATGGAAATTCTGGTTCAGACGAAACGAGAATCAGTGCGATCAAGACTTCGAGAGAACTCGAGGATTGGTTCAGCTCGACGTAAGGCAAGTCGGGTGAACCCTTTTAGCTAGTCGTGTGGCGATCTGGATTGTAAGAACCCTTGGGGCGAAGTCAGCGTTTCTTGGGCGAGCCAGGCGCTTGGGTCAGCTCGCTGTATGGCGAGCTAGCTAGCTCTACGTTCGGCGAGCTAAGACGCTTAGCGCGGGGGATCTCGATTCGTCGAGTTGACTTGTTTTCGTCGTAGAATCTCAACGGAAAGTCCGATTGAGACGAAACGAAAAAAAGCGTCTCGATCAAGATTCGAGATGGAGATGTTTCGATCCATCGAGCTTGTCCAACTTGCCTAATGGTGAGTTGGCGAGCACAGTCCTGATTCATCAAGCTATCTTGTTTTCGTGGTAAAACCTCAACGAAAACTTTGATTGAGACGAAACGAAAAGCAGTGCGATTATTGTTTAGAGTACGGTCCGGCTCACCATAGCTACGAGTTGGAAAGCCGGTCAGCTCGCCAAGATGGCAACTCACCGTCTTTTCGGCTGGATAGTATTGCCCGATTCTGTGAGTAGCCTAAGGTTCTTCCGCGAACAACCTAGGGTTTTGTCGCGAATAACCTAGGGTTTTTCCGCGAGTGACCTAGGGCTTTCTCCGCGAGTAAAGCTAGGGTTTTGCCGCGGATAACCTACGGTTTTTCCGTGAGTTACCTAATGATTTTTTTTCGCGAACAGCCGCGAGTATCCTAGGTTTATTTCGCGAGCAACTTACGGTTTGTTCCGCGAAAAACCAAGGGTGCTTTCCGCGAGTAACCTAGGGTTTTTCCGCGAACAACCTAGGGTTTTTCCGCGAATAACCTAGGGTTTTTACGCGAACAAACTAGGGTTTTGGCGCGAATAACCTAGAGTTTTTCCGCGAACAAACTAGGGTTTTGTCTGAATAACCTAGAGTTTTTCCGCAAGTAACCTAAGGTTTATTTCGCGAGTAACCTACGGTTTTTTCCGCGGTTTCTGGGAGGGCAAGTTTTGATAGATTTTATCGTTGCCCTTAGTGATCTGAGATAGAAATCGTGAGCTCGTTTTGTTGCTCTTCCCGTGGCGAAGAGTCGCGATTGGGTTTTCGATTTTGTTGAGTACTACAACGTTTGCGTGAGCGTTGCCTGTACGAGTAGTCGCTGCTGGAGTTTTTTTACCAGCGTCTTTTTGCGAGTTGCGACTTTGTCTTTCATACATCCAGACATCGTTTTGGTCAAGCGTTTTGCGGCTATGAGTAAGAGTAATCCGACCCCCCCTCCTTCTAGCGCCAAACTGTGGGAACCGAAATTCACACTTGTCGATTTCCGTTAAATAAGGAAACTT
>CAKOAT010166266.1:372797-417219 GCA_932364175.1 Eruca vesicaria subsp. sativa
GACAAGAGATCGAACTGCCTGGGCGAGTTCGTCTAGTAATTGAGCGCCAGTCATAGAAACCGAACTTGTCGAGAAAAAGCCTAAGTTTCTAAGTGCGGAAAATTCTAAATCTAGAAAAGTTGTGAAAGTCTCAGATGAGAGCTCTGGATTTCGTCCCTCAGCTTCTGCCCTATGCCTCCTCCTTATATACTCCTCCTTATATACTCCTCCTTAGGCGGTTTTAGTCTTTCCATTTTGCTCGAAACCGAATATTTCGGGAACTTTCCATATCTGTCGATCCTTCCTTTTCTTCTGCCGAAATCTTCTATTTATCTTCAAACTTGCCTTTTATCTTCCGTCTGCGAGTAAACCGTCAAACCGTTATCGTATCTTGGGGTTTGATTTCGTTAACGTCGCGAGATTGGTTTTTATCGTGTTTTAGGACCTTTCGGGCTGTTTTACGATAAAAACCGTTTTACGACTTTAACGAGACTGTTTCCTGATCCGATGCCGTTTTTTTACGATTCTCTCGACGTTTTTTTTAAACGAGTTTTTTATGATTTTAACGAGAAATCTCGAATAAATCATATAGTTTAGGCAATGTTCGATGTTTCGTTTAACCGTTGCCATTTTATACGATTTCCTCGAATTCTTTCCGAGAAAGCGAAGTTTTACGGTTTTTATCGTAAAACTTGAATGATAGGTCGGATCGAGACGGAACGGGAGACGTTTCGGCCGTGGTTCAGAATGCGACCGTGTCGAAACACGTAAGTTTTGAATCGGGGATGCGGGAGATCGAGGCTCGGGATGGTCGGCTCGACATACGGCGAGCTAGTTCAGCTTGGCTAGGTCGCCATATGGCGAACTAGGCGAAAAGAACCAGTGGGGCAAAGTCAGCACCTCTTAGTTCGCCCATTGGCGATCTAGCCGGGACGGGACTAGTTCGCCAATGGGGGAACTAGTCGAGATGGACTAGTTCGCCCATCGGCGAACTAAGCCGGGCCCGGCTTAGTTCGCCGATGGGCGAACTAGTAGAGTGCCTCCTAGTTCGCCGATGGGCGAACTAGTCGTGACTAGTTCACGTTTTACGTCTGTTTCGGTTTTTTGCGGTTTCGTAAAACGATTCTTCGAGTTTTATAAAACGTTTCTTCGAGTTTTATAAAATGATTCTCAAGTTTTATAAAACGATTTTCGAGTTTTATAAAACGATTTTTCGAGTTTTATAAAATGATTCTCGAGTTTTATAAAACGATTCTTCGAGTTTTATAAAACGATTCTCGAGTTTTATAAAACGATTCTTCGAGTTTTATAAAATTGATTCTCCAGTTTCATAAAACGATTCTTCGAGTTTTATAAAACGATTCTTCGAGTTTTATAAAACGATTCTCGAGTTTTATAAAATGATTCTTCGAGTTTTATAAAACCATTCTTCGAGTTTTATAAAATGATTCTCGAGTTTTATAAAACGATTCTTCGAGTTTTATAAAACGATTTTCGAGTTTTATAATACGATTCTTCGAGTTTTATAAAACGATTCTCGAGTTTTATACAACGATTCTCTGAGTTTTATAAAACGATCCTTCGAGTTTTATAAAACGATTCTCGAGTTTTATAAAACGATCCTCGAGTTTTATAAAATGATCCTCGAGTTTTATAAAACGATTCTTTTTATATTTCTGCGGGGAGTTTCGGCCATTGATTCCGTCATACCAATTTTGACCCCAACACTCAAGAGAATAGGTTTTGGTTTAAAATAATAAAAGAAAGTAGTTAGATTCAAGGTTGCTATTCAGATAATCATGATTATAATGCTACAGATGTTTTAGTAAGTTGCTTGCAAGATATATAAGAACTTCGATTCTTAGACAGATCTAATAGTAGTCGCTAAATAGACTCATCCATTGATCTTATTGCCGGCAATATCGACCGATGTTTTGACAGCGATATCGGACGATATGGGTTGCCGTCGATTGATGACTCTATAAGAGTATCGATCGATATAGCATAAGATCGAATCGAAACTGTGTTCACCATGATCATAGACCGGCTCTCGCACATCCCTAGAGGATCTAGGCTTATGCCAAATGATTTCAGGATAATGATTAACAAGTTAAATCACATCCATGATCATACTCTAGTTAGCTACTCTAGAGTAAGCATTGGGGTTCATTTGGTTAATGAATATCACAACTCAACATTCCATAGTTGGGGCTAATCCCTCATAACTATTTGAACCCTAAATCTAACAAAGGAATCTACTCAGACATAGCTAAGAGATTCATAACAGCAAGGTAATAATAGAAATTCATAAGATTAGAAAATTGAACTTTTGGTTCTTGGAACAACAAATCTCTTTGTGTGTTTCTTCTAAATCTAGAATTCTATAACCTTTGAGTATTAAAGATGAAAAGAATACTTTATAAATCAAAGAACATAAAAAGAATGTAAAGCTTTTGAAGTACAAAAAGCACTAGAACAATAAAAGCATGTCTTGCCAAAACACATAGGCAAAACTATAAATATGAGTTCCATTAGGTTAAAAACTCGTCAGGGACAATCTTGTAATATGGGGAAAACTTGGGCTTCAAGTCGGCCAAGTCGGACTTGTTTTCCACGCTTCATGTCGATCGATCATACATGGCATACATCGATTGATGGAGTATCTCGACTTCATCTTCTATGGAAGCGTCATCGATCGATTACACAGGGTGTGTATCGATCAATATGTATCCTTGTTGTCTGATCTTCGTAGTCATCTCGGAAAACTCTCCTTTAAGCTCCATAAGGGCACCTAAATCATCACTTTACTCCAAAATGCTCCTGAACCTGAAAACATACCTAATAGACTACAAAACATATATAAAACTTATAAAAACATATCAATACCATGGCTAAAAGCGGGTCAAAATCATAGTATATCAACTCCTCCAGACTTAACATTTTGCTTGTCCTGAAGCAAACCATTTGTAGTCTTTGGAAGAGGTTTAAAAACAGTAGGGACTCAATAGAATCTTGACTTTAAAATCATCACCTCTACTTTTTTGCAAGCCAGATCTCATATTACTAACTACAGAAGTACATTATACCATATCCTAGCTTAGCAACCAAATTCATCTAGCCAATCAACTTAAACAATCCTATCTGTTTATCCCCTTTACTGATTTCATTTAGGCATAAAATAAAGGTGTAGGCTTTACCTTGGGAGTATCGATCAAAGAACACTTGGATTCCTTTTCTCTCTTTATCTCCCTTCTCTGGATCCCAAACTTTCTTTTCTTTTATATCAATCCCAATGAATAACTAATGTTCATCTTATTGATCTTTCAACTTTTTGTAGCCTTTTTGACAAAGTGTAGGCGTATAGTGGGGTCATAGGTAATTTACCTCTCCCTCGCTTCCACAATGTGTGGTCATTCCTTTGATTTAGAATAGTGGGGTCATGGGTAATGTACCTCTCCCTCTGCCTCTCGGGAAATCATCTCAATCTTCTATTTTCTCTTTATGGGATGCCGAAGGAGAGAAAGAAACCAAAATTGTTGAGACTTTTACCTTCCAGACTTGCATGAGGATTCCGATCAGTTGTATACCAAGCCCTAAGACAAGCAATAGATATCAGGTTAGGTTGGAAATCAGCTTTGGTTCTTCCAAACAATCATGAAAAGTGTTCTCATATGATGATCGGTGATCCAATTTAGCATCTATAGTACATTCTGCAATCAACATATCTAAGAATGGTGCTAAAGAGTAGTAAGATAAAAAGCAAAATATTTGAAATCTCTTTGTCCTTTCTTGACTCAATAAAACCAATTTTTGAAACTTTTTAAAGAGATCAAAAAGGTAAAGTAGCATCAGTAATTCCACTCCCCCCCAGACTTAAATCATACACTATCCTTAGTGTATAACTAGTCGAAGTTAAAGCATAAGAATAATAAATGTATAACTGATATCGAAATTGTGAAGGATATACCTGACCGATGCTCGTATCGATCGATGGTGAGTCACTTCGATCGATCGTCATGGATAGGGTTATGTCGGGCGATGTTGACAGGGTCTCATCTGTCGATAGGTAGTGATTGTGTAGCTATGTTCCTAAAAACAAATAAAAACGAAAGTAATAAGTAAAAATAAGATAAAACTAAGTGAGAAAATACCTAACAGTGGGTTGCCTCCCACTCAGCGCTTAGTTAAAGTCATTTAGCTTAACTATGGAGGTATGGTGGCTAGTGAGGTGGGTTGCAGGTACTTGTTGGGAAACAAGTATCCTCCTTGTCTTGTGATTCTTCAAACCATGAAGTTAAAAAGCTTCTTGTGGCTTTCTCACTTCTAGTCATTCTAGCTTGCAAACCTTGGACCTCATAATGGATTCTCTGTAGCCACTCCTCAATGTTTGATAAACTGCACTCATGTCGTCCAGTGTTGCTGTAGGTATGCTCTAGATTAGTACTATTCTGCATTGGGTCGAGGTTTTGGGTGTTTTCCACAGGGGAAGGGTTAGTATCGACCGATCTTGGTGTAGGTCTATCGGGCGATGTGGATGGATGTCCATCGGTCGAAGGGTTCAGAGGCTCGTCGATCGATGCGGATTGTGCAGGTTGGCTCGCGAGCTGGTTCTTGATGCTTTCGATCTCCATCTGAATGTCCTCTATTGTGCATTTCAATTCTTGAACGTCACCCTGTACTGGGAACCAAAATTTGTTGAGTGATCTATGTGCTCCGTCTTCTTAGGTTTCAATAGATCTGTAGATCTCTCTTGTGATTTCTTCAAGTTCTTCTCTGGTACAGTATTCTGGGTATATCATCGATCGATAGCTTCTGTAAGTGACTCTCGATAGGTTGGTCGAATGTCGTGTCGACCGATGCGGATGGGTCTGTATCGGTCGATGGCCGTCTCTGAGATTCAATTTCTTTGCGAAGTGCATTCACCTCTTCTTGCAAGGTTTTTCTCTCTTTGCGAGCAAAGTCATTGCCAAACAGATTCCATAGTAGTTCTCCTTGAAGTGATGCCATGGCTTTCTCATGTTCAGACCTCAATCCTGCTATCTCCCAGTTATGTTCACCGGTTCTTTCATTCAGCATGTATGTGACCTCTGCTTGTGTGTAGAGCTTGCAAACTGGAACTCCTTAGTAAACTGTTCAGCATGCTCTGGTAACAGATACAAGAGCGTCCAAATAGTGTGGCTCTATTCAACAGCTTCTCAATATCTTCTTTGTAAACATGGATGATGTCACCAGCGATGCTTCTTGCATAACCACTGTCATCTCTGTAGACACCATATTTGTCCTTCTTTTCCCAGGAGAAACGACGAACTCCGTGTTTGAAAGCTCTCTTTCCAAACTCGCGATGTATATCGGTCGATGCTCGTTTCCAAGTATCGATCGATAAGCGTTGAATTTCTGGATTTGCTGAGTTGGAATGAAGGTTTTCTGCACCATCTTGCTCATGAAGTGTTTGTGGTTGGTGCTGATCATTCTGGTAGATGGGTGGTTGTGTGTAGGGACTGACTGGTCCATTGGCCATCTGAAGGATGTCTGCAACGTCTTCTTTGGAAATTGGAATGATTCTTCCATCTAGTGCTCGTGCATGGCCTTCAGGATCCCTGAAAATACCAAATTCATCCGGGGTTAGTAATGTAAAATCGATTTTATGTGTTCGTACCTCGGATGGTGTAGATGTGGTATCGATCGATGGTAGAGCAGGTGCATCGGTTGATCTGTTGAGGAACATGTCGGTCGATAGTAGGTGCTCCGTGTCGGTCAATACGCGTGCTTCTGGCTGGATCGCAGATGGTAGTGGTGCTGTATCTACTGCAAAACTCTCATGGTAACTGCTTGCCCAACTTCCAATCGAGTAATCTCCGTCGTGTGGCTCATGTGGGACATAGACTGATGCACAGTAGGGTTTGGCGCTCGTTGATTCGAAACGTCGTTTGAGCGATCTGGGTTTGGGCATATCGGTCGATGGAGGATTGTCTCTGTCGGTCGATGCTCCGAAGATGAAGGATGGGAGAGGAAGTCTTACTTTGTCTTCTCGAAGAAATCAAAACTCTGTGGCTCGTTCCTCTTCATAATCTTCATCATACTCCTCCTGAGTAGTGATGCTAGCTAGCTCTGGCATGTAATGATCGTTTTCCCAATCATCTGCGCTAAAATCGCCGTCTGGAAACTCTTCCTCGATCTTCTAGAATACCTTATCAATTGATAACCCTGTGTAGCCATCGGTCGACTCGGTATGACTGGTATCGGTCGATGGTAGAAGTCTGCCATCGGTCAATACTGATGAATCAGTTTCGTACTCGGCCATGGAATCATACTCGTGGGCACATAAACAAGTTGCTACGAGTGCTGAGCTCTTCATCCTTGGAAACTTGATGACTGGAACATGATTGTAGTGGATGGTAGGGTTGATGAGGGTTAGGCAGAGCTTGTTGGATTTGAGGTCACAAACAGCTCCAACTGTGGCTAAAAAAGCTCTTCCAAGTAATATAGAAGTCTTGAAGTTGAGCTTGTTGGCCAGGACATGGAAGTCAGTAGGAATTAGGGCATCTCCAATCTGTACCTCGAGGTTTCGAACTATTCCTCCAGAGTTCTGCTGAGAACAATAAACAAAGATGAAAGACTCTTCAGTAGGCTCTATCTTCAGACCTAGCTGGTTTGCCATAAGCTTGGGTAGGATGCTAACTCCAGATCCTGTATCACATAGGGCACGAGGGAACACAACACCTCTGATGAACATGGTATTGTGAACTTCCTTGGATCGCTCTTCTTCTCGAGTGTGATCTTCTTCTTTAGACTGTCTCTGACTTGGTGAAACATTCTCTTGATGTCTTCTTCTGTCTCTCTGGTCTCTCTGAAAAACATCCATAATCTGTGTGAAAAGTAGGCTTCTTCAAAGGGTTTCTATCTAGGTATTCTGATAACTCTCTTTCTGAAGCTTGACAATTTTTTCTCATTAGCTTCCCTTTTATAAGGCTTGGGCATCTTCTCTTTCCTTTTTCTGAGCACTCTTCCATGTGTTTCCTTTTCTATCTCCATGGACTCAATGATATCTGTGGGTCTCTCCATGATGACTTTTTGAGGGCTTCTGGTAGTGTAATACTGCTCCCAGAATGCGTCAATACAAGCACTATCTATCTTGGGAAGTTTCACCCGGCGTTGGGGTACTGTGTATCGGGCGACACTGACTGTAGTGCGTCGGTCGATATCATGGTCTTCATGTCAATCGATGGGAGGGTCATCATGTCGATCGATGTCATGCAGATCGATTTTGACAGGGACGGGCGGATGTGGGTGTCGTGCTGCGAAGGCTTCGTGAGGCATGGTCTTGACGGCACTGCACTCGTGAGGGTACTCGTCTAAGTCCATCGATCGACACTCATCAAAGTCTATCGATCGATGTACATGGGATCGTATCGGTCGATGCTCACGGGATGAAATCGATCGATAGTAGTCGCGAACGAAGTCTCTCTCATCATCAGATCTTTGAATCTCTTCTACTACTTCTTACCAAAATTCATCATCCATAATGGCATTGATGTTATGGTTGTTGGCAAACTCTTGCTTCTTTAGGGCTTCTCCTGTCTGAAACACCTGAGTCTCTAGCTTCTTTACATGGGTGTTTAAAGCATCTAGCTTTGTGGTGAGGGTGTTGTAGACGGAGTCAATCTTTACATTGAAGTTTGTCTGGAGTTTCTGCTGACTCTCAAGAACCTTGTCTAGCATCTCCTCCAGTTTACTATCTTGGGTGGGTGGGTGTGGGTTGGAGTAAAATGAGTTCCCATAGCTCCTGTTGTTGTTGGGGTTGATGCTGCTGAAGGTGTTAGGCTTCTGTGAACTCTGGTTGAAGTTGCTTCTCTGGCCTATGAAGTTTCTGTATCCTCCTTGGTTACCAGATCTCTGAAAACCAGCTCCACTGACCCAGTTCACATCTTCTTCTGTATAGTCTTCACCTGCAGTGTCTGCATCCCCCACTGAACAGATCTGCTTGTTTAGTAACTTCTGAACGGTATCCAGCCGTGCTTACACTTCATTGATGTATTCCTTCCAAGGAATGATGTAGCTTTTGTCTTCATGAAGTTCTTTGTGTTGTTGCTGGAAGCTAAGTTATCAATTAACTTCACAACCTCTTGTGGATTCCTGGTGTTGAAGTTGCCATCACTAGCTATATCAAGAGCTCTTTGATAATCCAATGTGATGCCTCTGTAGAAAGTGCAAAGAAGTTGCACTTTGTTGAATCCGTGGTGTGGGCAATCTCGTTGGTAGGACTTGAATCTGCTCCATGCATCTTTGAATGACTCTTCAGGATTCTGAGTGAATGTAGCAATCTTTCTTCTCCATTCTTCAGCGCGTGACTCATCAAAGAAGTTACGCAGGAATGGGTTTTTTATGTTGCTCCAGGTTGTGAGAGAACCTGGTGGTAGTTACCTCAACCACTGCAAAGCTTCTCCAGATAGAGAATATTTTAAAAGCTTGCAGAGAAGATAGTCTTGAGGAACTCCATTGGCTTTGATGATGGTAATGAGATCCTCGAACCTCTCCATATGGTCCATAGGATGCTCGTGGGACAATCCACAGAAGGGTATTTGTCCTACAAGTGTGTAGTACTGCGGCTTAAGCTCGAAATCTCCTCTCTGAATAGCAGGAGGGCGGATGGCTGATCGGTTGGAATAGAACTGATCTGGACGATTGTAGTCAGCCAAAGTTCTATCTTGGTTAGCCTCTTCTACATGTTGAATGATGTATGTAGGTGCAGTTTCTTGCTCAGGTATGATCTCCTTCTGAGCGTTCAGCTTCTGACCTGCTGCATTACGCAGGTGACCATCTTGATCACGCAGGTCTCCCTTCTCATCGGTTGTGAGAATAATAGGCGCTACCATGTCTCGCCGGTTAGTATTCGGTCGATGTAAGGTGAGGTATATCGATCGATGTCGGATGAAGAGTATCGGTCGACGAACGGTTGTTGATGTCGAGCGATGTGACGGTGAGAGTATCGGTCGACGAAGAAGGTGTCTTGGTCGACTGTGGTAGGCAAGTATCGGTCGACAAAGAAGTGTTGATGTCGATCGATGCGGAGCGTAGGTCTTTGCGGATGGTACGTTCCAAGCTGTGAGGGTCTTCTGAGTACACAAGTTGTTTGTTCTTGTTGCTTCTAGTACTACTAGGCATGTACATGAAAAAAAGACAAGAAAATTTTTTTGGTGTCAGAAGATAAATAAACAATAAAAAAAAATAACCCAGACCTAATAAGATTACATCTAATGGCTATCAAAGTTCTCCGGCAACGGCACCTAATTTGATATCACTCAAATGTTTAACCCTAAGGAGTTAATTACTCTCTCAAATAAGAGGTTCAGTTGTAGTACTTAAGGATCGAATCCACAGGGAACTGAGGAACACAAATGCTACATATGTTCTAGTAAGTTGCTTGCAAGATATATAAGAGCTTCGATTCTTAGACAGATTTAATAGCAGTCGCTAAATAGACTCATCTATTGATCTTATTGCCGGCAATATCGACAGATGTTTTGACAGCGATATCGGACGATATGGGTTGCCGTCAATCGATGACTCTATAGGAGTATCGATCGATATAACATAAGATCGAATCGAAATTGTGTTCACCAAGATCATAGACCGGCTCTCGCACATCCCTAGAGGATCTAAGCTTATGCCAAAAAATTTCAGAATAATGATTAACAACTTAAATCACATCCATGATCATACTGTAGTTAGCTACTCTAGAGTAAGCATTAGGGTTCATTTGGATAATGAATTTTACAACTCAACATTCCATAGTTGGGGCTAATCCCTCATAACTATTTGAACCCTAAATCTAACAAAGGAATCTACTTAAAAATAGCTAAGAGATTCATAACAGCAAGGTAATAATAGAAATTCATAAGATTAGAAGATTGAACTTTTGGTTCTTGGAACAACAAATCTCTTTGTATGTTTCTTCTAAATCTAGAGTTCTATAACCTTTGAGATTTAAAGATGAAAAGAATACTTTATAAATCAAAGAACATAAAAAGCATGTAAAACTTTTGAAGTACAAAAAACACTAGAACAATAAAAGCATGTCTTGCCAAAACACATAGGCAAAACTACAAATATGAGTTCCATTAAGTTAAAAACTCGTCAGGGGCAATCTTGTAATAGTGGGAAAACTTGGGCTTCAAGTCGGCCAAGTCGGACTTGTTCTCCACGCTTCATATCGATCGTTGGTACATGGCGTACATCGATCGATGGAGTATCTCGACTTCATCTTCTTTGGAAGCGTCATCGATCGATTACACAGGGTGTGTATCGATCGATATGTATTCTTGTTGTCTGATCTTCATAGTCATCTCGGAAAACTCTCCTTTAAACTCCATAAGGGCACCTAAATCATCCCTTTACTCCAAAATGCTTATGAACCTGAAAACATACCTAATAGACTACAAAACATATATAAAACTTATAAAAACATATCAATACCATGACTAAAAGCGGGTCAAAATCATGGTATATCACCCTACTATGGGCACACTCGAGGGAACCTAATAAATTGGAGATCTTCTCCAAATGGGTCTGGAACTCAGCACGGAGAGCACCTTTCGCTTCCTCGATCCCATGGTTCTTCTCCTCCTCATCGCTCTCAACCTGACGCTGGAGCCGGCGCGCCTTCGAGGACTTGGCCTTCCGAGCTTTCTTCTCCTTAAGCAGAGAACTTGCCGTTTTCCCAAGGTCTCTCTCGCATTCACCAGGGCTTTTAGCATTGCCCGGAACTCAGAAAATTGGGCCCATGCCTCTATCAGTTCTCCCACAAGACGACTGACCTCAGAACCGTACTCACTGATCATCCCATCAATCAGAAAAAAGAACTGCAATATTGAGGCAGTGATTAGGAATACAAACTAAAGCGGGACTAAGCAAACACCTTAGAAGTACAGAACCAAAGCGATGAACAAACATTTCCGCGAAGCCCCGACGTCAGATTCATCCCTTCCTGTTGAAAGGACTCTCCGTCATTGCCCCTGACGCACTTCCTCTTCCGGCCCTTCAGTGCAACAACCGAAGTAGCGCTGGGAGCACGCACGACTAGAACGATCTCTTTTCTAACTAGGAGAGGAGGCATCACCTCCGTAGCCTTTTCTTTCTCGTCAGCAAAAATTGAAGTCGTAGACGAACCAGAAGAATGAGCCGAAGCATCCGGTACATGCGAAGTACCCATCTCGGATTGCACCAATGCATCTTGCAAAATCTGGACCATGGGATCATGAGCCGGAGCAGCAGCTGGAGCGGAAAGAGGAGAAATCTCAGTAGTGTCACGGATAGGCGCTTTCGCGGCCTTGCGACGAGCCATCTTTTCCCGGAAAGACAGGAAGCCGGCGACACACGCCGGTGCACCATCGGAAGGAACCAGATCTGGGGTCCGAGAGGTGGTTTCGCCCATCTCAACATCAGAACCTTTCTTATCGCTTTGAGAGCAAGACATATCTAAGTAATATTGAGGAGAGAAGTTAAAGAGAATTTAGAAAATGGGGAAGGTGTGAGGCAATTGAAGGGAATGGGCTCGCTACTTATAGAGGTATGAACTTAAGATTTGATTTTTGAATATATATTTCTTTCTTTATCAACATTCTTATGCGGACCCTTGGGCATTAACTCCGTCCAACTCGCCTACTTCATCTAACCGCACGCTAGAATCTTATCTTTTGTTCACGATTCTAACGAGGTGGAGGGCTAACTGTTGGGGTCAAAAACGGCCAACGACGAAATTAACACCCAAAACTCCAAAGAGACAAGAATAAACATTTCCGAGAAGCTATAACACCGATTTCTCAGGAAACGCTCCAAAACGCCAAATAAGAGCCGAGCTCGGTCGCTACGTAACGACCGAGCACGAACTATGCTCGTTTGCTATGTAGCGACCGAGTTTAAGCCAAGCTTGGTTGCTACGTAGCGACCGAGCTCAAGCCAAGCTCGGTCGCTACGTAACGACGGAGTACATACACGTTCGGTCGCTACGTAGAGACCGAGCTTAAGCCAAGCTTGGTCGCTACGTAACGACCAAGCATGCAACATGCTCGGTCGCTACATAGCGACCGAGATCAAACCAAGATTGGTCGCTACGTAGAGACCAAGCACGTACACAGCTCGGTCGCTACATAGCGACTGAGTTCAAGCTGAGGCTCGGTCGCTACATAGAGACCTAACTTTCCCAAAACGTCATGACGACATAAATCTGTGCATTCTCGTCTACTCTTTGTTGCAATCTCAAGAAAGCCATGACTTAACTACTCAACTTTCCTTATCGATCGGAGTCATTAGTCGGACTTTACGATAAAAACTGCGGGAAATTTGTTTTTATCAAAGAAACCGTAATAAACGTTCTGAGTCGAAAGATGGCCCAAAGAGACCTAAAACATGATTCAAAGCCCACTTACGAATTCATAACTAAAATCCCATAGACACCATGACCGTATATACTTGGTTCGAAAGATCGGATAAATGTTAGTCTTTTGTAGATAAATGTCAACTTTCCGCGGATAAATGTCAAGTTTCCGAAGATAATCACGAAGATCGAGAAAAATGAAATATCTCTACTTTCAAGCTATGACGGCTTAAGGGCAAACGAGGAAAGCACAAACCGACCTAGGAGGAAGTATATAAGGAGCCTTAGGCGAGAGGCAAAAGTGGGACTTTTTCACAACATCAAACTTAGCATTTAGAGCATTAGGCAACTTTTCCTTTTTGTTATTCGAGCTGCGACTCAACTAGGTTTTGCAATCTTAGGTTATTAGAACTAGGGATCTCGCGAACAGTTCTCGTAGCCAAGGCTTCTACCTTGTTGTAAACGCTTACACACGAATTTGGAATAAGACTTCTTTTGTTCTTTTCTCGATTTCTTATTTTTACTTGTTTTTATCTTCGTATTCTGATTGCTTGGCGTGTGGTTAAGCAGATATCTGGGACCTTTGGGAAAGTTAGGTTAACTTAACGTTCCTGTATTTACGGAAATCGACAGTGAGAATTTCGTTTCCCACACATTTGCTTAAGTTTAGGAAGAATTCCATATGCCTATCAAATCGAAGTAGTTCATTAGTTACGCTTTTATGTAGGTTTATAACTTGCTCTAATCATGTGAGAATAACTAGAACCTATCATGTTTATGTGTTTAATGTTTACAATAAACTGAAATCTTTATATACTAACATGAACATAAAATTTCACACATGAGGCAGATACACAAGATCATATTTGGTAGGAGAAGATCAAGGAGTTGTGTTTTTGGTCATTTTCTGAAAATCACAGATATAGCTATAGGTCACAATTATAGACACCGGAATCCTTCACAAAACAAATGAGACACTGAGGTATATGGTCACACATCAAAAGAAACCTCTTATGTAATTTGATTTCTGGATTAGAGAGTTTGCTTAAATTAAAGCTTCTGTTGATCCGCATGCATTACCTTCACTGAGAGGACTTAATTTTCATTACTTTACTTTGGAGCTTCTTATAAAATGCAGTGGACAACGTGACTGTGATTTTCTCTTATCATTTGATTATCACGGAAGAAGTTTTGAAACCAAGCCTCTGAATTATATGGCTGGATCAAGGACAATTTAGTGGCTGGAGGATTGAATAAAGTCAAGAACAGGGCTCAAGTTAAAAAGCTTTGGTATGGAAAGGTATCATTTGGTTAATAAACTAAGTTGAGCTCTTTTCTGTCGATAAAAAGATACATGCTCATATTCTACGATCCCACTTGCCTAACCCGATTAAAACCTTGAATCTAACGTATATAATATCCAAGCTCACCATTTTTAATATTTGTAAACAGATATGTTAAGACGTTCAAACAAGAGCAGGAAAAGGTCTCATTAACGACAAATATATATTCAGAGATTGTGTAGTTAAGCATCATTGTGTCATTCTTTCTTCTGAAGGGAAGGGGTCATAGAGAGTATTCCTTAAGTCCACCCTCTATTCAAGGTAAATGATTTGATTTTGTAAACAATATATGTATTTATCATTTGTAGCTTTTTCTCTTCTTTGTATCTCAGTAGGTAGAAACATGTTCAATTTCCCGGACATGAGACATCTCTTTCTTTTGCACCGAAGCACGTAAGTATGGATACGTACAAGATTCTCATTTTGTTGTCGCATCTACTGTTTGAACCGAGTTTGGTCGTGTATCAGTAAAGTGAGTGACTGGACTCGTCGGTGGGTGATTACGAAGGTGTAAACAAAGATGAGCAAAGAAAGAGAGGGATTTTATTTATAATCGGAGAGAATACAAAGAGAGTCCCCCGGTGCTCAGAGAGCTCAACCGGGGTAGTGTACGGATTAGGCTGTGACAACGAAACAAGCAAGGTATAAAACCCTAATCTATGTCGCCGCCTGATGAGTCTGTTTTCGGATCCCCTTCTCGTGCTCTCTTCCTCCCCTTTTATAGCTTGACCTCTCTCTCAATCTTGACCTAAGTTGGTGCCGGCCAATGGGCCCTCGGTATTGGGCCTTTCCTCGGCTCGGTAAGGTGAATTCCTTACTCTTACGGACACCACTCGGGTATTAACGAGTCACGTGTCAATGTCGGTGACTCGTCCCTTATCGGGCCGAGTATGATTTTCTGTGGGCCTTGAGGGGTGGGTACGGCCCACCTCCTACATTGACGATCGGTCGATGAGTTAATAGAGTGAGCCAATCGGGTTTACAGGAAAGCATACTCGGAGCGTAGGAGAAGGATTTACTCAGCAGACAGAGTGAAAGCAGATGCGCTGCTCGTTCGTTGTTCGGTTGATTGACGTTCGTCGCGGGTTACTCGGTGATCGAGCGAGAGTGGTCGGTTTTCACTCGGTTGACGTTTTTCGCAATTCACTCGGTAATTGAGCGAGGGTGGTTGATCTTCACTCGGTCGACGTTTTTCACAATTCACTCGGTAATCGAGCGAGAGTGGTCGGTTTTCACTCGGTTGACATTTTTCGAAATTCACTCGGTAATCGAGCGAGAGTTGTCGGTTTTCACTCGAGGTGTGCGGAAGGAGAATACGAACCGTCGCGAGTGATGGGCTTCTTCACTCGGTAATCAAGCGAGGGTGGTCGATCTTCACTCGGTCGACGTTTTTCGCAATTCACTCGGTAATCGAGTGAGAGTGGTCGGTTTTCACTCGGTTGACGTTTTTCGCAATTCACTCGGTAATCGAGCGAGAGTTGTCGGTTTTCACTCGAGGTGTGCGGAAGGATAATACGAACCGTCGGAGTGATGGGCTTCTTCTT
The DNA here is from genome assembly GCA_932364175.1 of Eruca vesicaria subsp. sativa. Classification (NCBI taxonomy): domain Eukaryota; kingdom Viridiplantae; phylum Streptophyta; class Magnoliopsida; order Brassicales; family Brassicaceae; genus Eruca; species Eruca vesicaria. Next base: position 388,037 of record CAKOAT010166266.1, read on the forward strand.
ATAAGACTTGGCCCATTAAGGGCGGAATGCGAACGATCACTAAATAAAAGTCCCATCTAGGTCTTTGTAGACCTAATAAATGCAGCACTGAGATTCGCGCCTCATTCTCTCTATATATATCGTTCTTGCCTCCGCTCTTCTCATTCTTCTCCGCGAAATCAGGTACTCTCTCTCCCTTCTCTTTACTTTCTCTCTCTAGATTGTTGTAAGATATATACGCACCACTGGTTACGATGTGCCCCCGAAAGCGATTGACTCGGGAAGAGAAAGGGAAAGACGTAGCGCGAGACGCAACGACCAGCGAGCCTTTGGAGGATTTTGAGTTAGAGCATCGAGCACCGCTGCGTGACTTGGCTAGTCTTGACTTGGCGCAGAGGCTTCTTGTAGTCGACTCAGAGAGGGAGTTGAGGGGAGAGGCTGCCGGTAATGGAGCTGCTGAATCGCTTGGCGTTCCGAAATGGACTCGGCATTCCTCGGCGCAGCCAATCAGACCTAACGCCCGAGGTCGCGCTAACAGGGCGGCAGGTGGAATCCGAATCGCAGTTCCTTTCGAGAGTACTCGACCCGTTGCGGGCCCCCCCAGTCCAAACTCGTTTTTCGGGAGATGGTGTCTTCGAGCGGGGCGTGGAAGTTCCGTCGAACTTAATTCGCGAGCGCGGCACTTATTCTAACAGGCGCATATGGTCGACGTGGTCTACTCACACTCGGGTTGAGAGCCTGCTAAAACGTCTTAATGCAGTCGGGGTTACGTACTTGATCCCGACTGACAATCGACGGCCTTGGACCCCTCTGATGGGGTACCAATGCGTTTACGAGGCATACTTCGAGAAGGACATGAAGCTCTGGTTCCCGATTCCGCGACTCATAACTTCGTACGCCGCCCATCGCGACCTAGCTCTGAGCCAATTTGTGAACGGCGCGTTCCGCCATATAGTCGTGTTGCTGGTGATGGCCGCCGAGCTCAATATCGTATTGTGCCCCCGAGATTTCGAGGAGTTGACTTCGATTAAACCGCTGGAAGATTACTTCTTTTCCTTCACGATGAGGCCGAGTTACAATGTAATTACGGGACATCCGTCAAAGACCCCGGACTGGCAGCGATACTACTTTTTTGTTAAGTCGGATGAATTCTCGTTTGTTGACCCCCCGATAACGGGTGGCGGGTGTTGTGGAACTGGCAAGCTGGTAGATAGTTACTCCTTACTCATAAATGTTTTTCTAGTGCGTAACAATTTTCTCGTCCTTTTGCAGTGAATCATCCGTATTTGACCAGGGTTCCAGGCTCATTTTACGACAACACTCGGGCATTGGTTGAGCTCGGACACCTTAGGTGGCCCGAAATAAGCGAAGAACGGATACGTCGTTGGTTGGACCGCATAGACGACGGTAAGGTTACGTACTTCACATTACCCTTCCTCCTTCTTTGAGCGCCATACTTAGTGTTCTTGCCCATCACTGTATTCTATGTAGGTGAGTGGGACTCGAGACTTTCGTGCAAGAGTCAGACTGATAAGAAACGGTCGGTACTCTTCTCGAGGGAGGAACAGAAAGCTATTAACCGAGCGCGGAAGATGAGAGGCGTGCCGTACTTGTCTCTCGAAATCGAAGAGGAAGAAGAATCGGGAGCAGGACTCATGAACGTGCTGAATGCGTTCAACCTTGATGGGTCTGATCCTGCATACGCCACTGCTCCTTCCCCTGGCGACGTATCTATGCCGAGGCCGACTGATCCTGTGGAGCCTGAAGACCGTCCTGAAGAGGGAATCGTTCGGGATTCTTCTACCGCTCAAGAGAAAGCGACCTCCGATACTCCTGCCAAGAAAAGAGGAGAAAGAAAGATTCTTCTGAGAAATCTGCTAAAGGGTCGAAGCGGAGGTCGGACGGTGGCAATTCTGGTTTGAGGCCGAGTGACGAGCCCGGCTCTTCTGTTGCTAAGGAGCAAACTGTGTCTGACCAACCTGCTAAGAAGAGGAGAAGAAAGAAGAAAGGGTCGACTGAGAAATCCATTGAGAAGTCTGCTCGGGAGTCGACTGACGGCGGGCTTGATTCCGTGGCGGGAAACGTCTCCGCTCCGCAGGATGAATCGGAGAAGTGTCCCCACGTGGAGGAGACTGCGGTCGTAGACCGAGTGGTCGACGAATCTCTCCCCGGCCTTCCGGCTAGTTCGGCGGGTCATTCGCCTAATTCCCTGTCCAAAGGAGAATCTGGGAGGAGCAAGAAGGCGAAGGCTACGCTGGATCCGGTCGCGGCGCCTCTAAGCAGCGTCCCTCCTCTGAGTTCCGGCTTTGGGACTTCGTCTACTTCGGGAGATCGCCCGATTACTCGAAAATTCAAGACTGTCTTTCCGGATAAGGTCTCCTTCTCATATGACGAGGCGTCTCCGCTGATCTCCAATGGGCCTAGGTGCCGAACTTGTTGGTCAGATAAAAGGGGGTCCTCGCAGCCTGCCGCCCGCGGACTAGTTGGTTTTCCCGAATGCTTACAAGGATGCTTTGCAAAATTTCCTAACTGTTAGTACTTGTTTCTTGCGGCCTTTGATATTAGCTCAGTATACGCGTATGTCGGCTTTCCTTCTAACCTTTTCTTTGTATGTTTGTTGATCGTTTCAGGCTGAGGGCAGCTTCAACTTTCTCGTTGAGAAGTATGACTCGGAGCTTAAGAGGGCGTATGCCGACTTGGGCGAAGCTCGCGAGAAAGTTAAAGACGGGAAGAAGCGGATTAAATCGCTGAAAGCCTGCTTGAAACGAGTTGAGACTGAGAAGGATGATGCCACTCGTCGCGCGGAGATTGAAGCGAAACGAGCCGAGGATATCTCGAGTGGACTCAAGTCCATGAGAACCGTGGCAGCTAAGGTCGAGGAGGAGAGAGCCGCTTTACTGTTGGACAATGCGCGGCTGGAGCGCGAAAAGCTCGAACTTATCGAGGCGCATGCCAAGGAGGCTGCTCGTTTGAGAAAGTCTCGTGTCTTCGAGGTTACTAAGGAACGGGCTAGGGTAACTGCTGTGATGTGCGCCAAGACATTCGTTCGACTCGAGCGGATCCGTAACCGGGAAAACTCTTTTCCGCAGTTTGATGACGCTCGGTGCCGTTACAGCCAGGCTTTTGGTACTCGGAAGTGCTTAGAGCTCTTAAAGAAGAAAGGGGATCCGATTCCGCAGGAGAGAATCGACTATTTTCGTCGTAAGGAAGAGCACTGGCTTGCGGAAGCCACTCGGCTGGATGTGGGTCCTTTAACGGAGCTGGACTTGGAAGTGTCCCCGCTTGCGCTGGAGTCGGAGTTTGTCGATCAGGATTTTCTCGATCTGCTTGTATCGGATTTAGAGAAGGAGCTCCCCTCGGACCAGCACGGCTCTAACTTGAATCTGATAAGTCCGGAGGCTGCTGCGCTGCTCCATACCCCGGATCGTTCGATAGGGGATGTTAATGAAGCCGCCGATGGTGATGTGCAAGCGAGAGGCCAAAGACGAGCTGCTTCTGCTGGTAGCAAGTCGGCCAAGGAAACGTCCGTCACGGGATCTTCGGAGGAGGTTGATCGCTCAGGTTTGAGAGGCTCCGGACAGAAGGGAGTCAGCGACAAGGCAAGACCCATCCCGGAAAGTCTTGAAGAACAAGACGAGCAGGCCAGTACGCAACCGGCAGCCGGGACAGGGGATGAGCGGACCAAGGAGTAGCAGTGATGCGGCCTGGTTTTTCATTTTACTCGGGGATTGCTACCCCTTTATTTTCTTTTGCTCTTTTTGTCCCATTGACGGGGTTTGACTATGTGTGACATTTTATATTCGAACAAGTTTGAATTTGTTGTCTTTTGATGGTTTATCTTGCGTAACGGTTCACTGATTCCGAATGTTTATTAGAGTTAGTCCCAAATAAATTATCGAACAACGTTTGAAGTAACACGTCGGACACCCGGCTCTGGAGCCGAATTACTGGTCATCGAACGTTGGTTCGAAGTAATTCGAGTTGAGGGTAAACTCGGTTTTTACTCGGAATAAACTGCTAAAGATGTATTGTTCGGTCGTTCGAAGTAACTGATCAGTTATCAAAGTCGGTCGGTAAGTACTCATACGCTGCTTTGGACGCTCGGCTTCGAATCCGACCATGTGCAGGTGAGAGCAAGTTTTTTTTGTTCTTAACGGCTAAGGTTTTCAATAGGTCGTAAAGTTGTTCCGCTGAGCATCCGGGTGGCCGTTCCCTTACTCGGGTACAATTACCAGTATGAAAATAAGCGTCTCTGTTCGAATATAGTAGCATCGAGTTCGTCTGATCAGGACGCCCTGAAGCTTTGGAGTGAGTGTTCGTGCGCAGTCCGTCAACTGCGCTAGTGAGGGCGCGAACATCACTGAGATTTCGAACGTTACAAACTACTCCCGGTGACGTGTCGGGGTAGTGATGGGATTACAGCTGAACCCGGTTGGGCTGCCTACGTACCTCGGAAGAGGATCAAGCCGTCCGTAGTTCATTGGACCGAGTAGAAGTGGCTGGTAAGCGCATCTACTCGGAGACTCGGTGAGTAGAAGTGGCTGGAAGGCGCATCTACTCGGGTTTTTTTTTTTTTTTTTTTTTTTAGACGAAGAACGCTTTCACGCGCTGTTGTAACGGCGGAGATGCATGGAATTCCATGCTCAAGGTACTTCTTTCCCTGCCGAGGTTTCCAATCAGTAAACGCCGAGTTTGATAACCTGAGTGATCTTGTACGGGCCTTCCCAGTTGGCTCCGAGTTTGCCGGCGTTCGGCTCCTTGGTATTCTCAAAAACTTTGCGTAAGACGAGATCACCTAAGGCGAGATGTCGGGAGCGAACTTTCTTATTGTAGTAGCTCTCGATTTGATGATGATAATTTTGTATTCGCAGTAGAGCCTGGTCCCGCTTTTCTTCGATCATGTCAAGAGCATCGAGTAACATTGTTTGGTTGAGGTCGTCGGTCTGGGGCATTTTACTGCAACGTAAACTAGCAACATTGACTTCAGCTGGCGCCATTCCTTCGACTCTGTAGGCCAGTGAGAATGGAGTGGCTTTGGTTGCGCCTCGAGGAGTAGTTCGGTGCGACCATAGTACTCCTTCTAATTTGTCGGCCCAGCAACCCTTTTTTAGGTCGAGTCGTTTCTTGATTCCGTCGATTATAGTTTTGTTGGAGGACTCGGCCTGACCGTTACTCTGCGGGTAAAGTGGAGTCGACGTGTTGAGGCGGATTCGCCATCTGTCGCAAAATTCTCAGAAGTGTTGAAAGATGAATTGAGAGCCGGTGTCTGTCACGATTTCGTAGGGTAGACCGTGACAGCAGATAATATTCTTCCAGACGAATTTCTGGACTTCTTTGTCGGTTATCCTGGTGTAAGCCTCGGCTTTGATCCATTTGGTGAAGTAATCAGTCAGAACAAGAATGAAGCGTCGCTGCCTCGAACTCGGCATGGGGCCAATTATGTCCATTCCCTAACGCATGAATGGGTAAGGGGCGGTCATGGTGCGGAGCATCTCAGTGGGGGAGTGGATTGTTGGCGCATGTCGTTGACACTTGTCGCATCGCATGGCGTAGGATATGCAGTCGGCTGTCATCGTTGGCCAATAGAAATCAAGGCTTTTGATCTTAATCACCAATACAACCGCCACCGGGTTGCCAACAGTCGGGTCGATACTTGGTTCTTCGATCCTGTGTATCGGAATTGTACGTTTCACCTGATCTCGTATTTTCCTCCCCAAAGCGGCGAGGGCGTCGGCGCAAATGTTTTCTCCCCGCGGGACCTTTATGAGTTCGAAGAATTCGAACTCCTGAGACAGAGTTTTGACCAGTTGAAGGTACGCGTTCATGCGTTCGTTCTGAGTGTCGTATTCGCCGCTAAACTGGCTCGTCACTAACTGTGAATCAGAATAAGCGCTGAGGCGCCTTGCGTTGACCGCTTTTGCCAATCGGAGACCTGCGATTAGGTTTCGTATTCGGCTTTGTTGTTTGATGCTGGGAAGCCAAAACTGAATGACTGCCGAATTAGTTCACCTGTTGGGGACTGGAGTTGCACGCCGGCACCTGAACCTTGGTTGGTAGCTGACCCATCGACGTGGAGTATCCAGTTTCCTTGTGGCAGTGCGAGCTCCTAGGTGAGTTCCTCTTCGAGGTCTTTCGGCAGCTCGATAATAAAATCAGCCAGGACTTGAGATTTGGCGGTGGGGCGTCCTTTGAATACAACGTCGTGCTCGCTTAACTCGATTGCCCATTTTGACAGTCGGCCTGATTGATTGGTATTCTGCATGACTGTTCGGAGAGGGTAATTTGTCAGGACTTCGACTGTGTGGGATTGAAAATACGGTCGTAGCTTTCGTGCGGAGGTAATTACTGCTAGAGCCATTTTCTCAAGTGTCGGATAGCGCATCTCGGGTGCGGTCATACGCTTACTTGTATAGAATATTGGCCTCTATTCACCACGATCGACTTTAATCAGGACGCTGCTGACCGCGGTCGCCGACACTGAGATGTAGAGGGAGAGGATGTTGCCGGACTCGGGTTTCGAGAGGACTGGAGGCGTGGTTAAGTAGTGCTTTAACTGTGCGAATGCCTCCTCACAGTTCTCGTCCCAGACGAAACGCTTGTTTCCGCGCAGGAGTTCGTAGAAAGGAAGGCATTTATCCGTTGATCGGGAGATGAACCTGTTCAGGGCCGCGATACGGCCGGTTAGGCGTTGGACTTCGCAACTGTTTCGCGGGCTAGGGAAGATCGAGGATCGCCGAGATCTATTTCGGGTTAGCTTCAATTCCTCTCTGTGTCACGATGTATCCGAGGAACTCACCGGAGGTAACCCCGAATGTGCACTTGGCCGGGTTCAGCTTCATTCCATATTCGTTCAGCGTTTGGAAGCATTCCGAAAGGTGCCTTGGGTGGTCTGCGGCTCGGAGCGATTTTACTAGCATATCGTCGATATAGACTTCCATTGTTCGGCCGAGATCATTGGCAAACATCTTGTTGACGAGGCGTTGGTATGTTGCTCCGGCGTTTTTAAGTCCGAAAGGCATGACTTTGTAGCAATAAGTCCCTCTGTCTGTGATGAATGCGGTTTTCTCTCGGTCATTTGGGTGCATAGAGATTTGGTTATAGCCCGAAAATGCGTCCATGAACGTTAGCAGCTTGTTTCCAGCTGTCGACTCCACTAAGCGATCGATGTGGGGGAGTGGGAAGTTGTCCTTCGGGCAGGCCTTGTTGAGATCGGTAAAATCGATACAAACTCGCCACTTGCCGTTTTTCTTTTTGACGACAACTGGATTGGCTAGCCACTCGGGATATCAAACTTCTGTAATCGAACCGGCCGCGAGTAGGCGTTCGACTTCCTCGTTTACCGCCCTGGACCGTTCGGGTCCGAGTTTTCGCCTCTTCTGCCTGATAGGTTTGAAGGTTGGATCGACGTTCAACTGGTATGAGCCGATAGAGGGATCAATTACCTTCATGTCGGACGTTTCCCAAGCGAAGGTCGATTGATTGGTTCGTAGAAATTCGACGATGTCGCGTTTCATTTCATCAGGCAGATAGGCGCCAATTCGGACTACTTTGCTCGGGTCGTTATCATCAAGCTGAACTTCTAGGATCTCTTCCTTTTGGGGATAGATTTTATGGATTGGTTTAGCGATCGCGTTCACTCGGCGTGCTGCTTGCTTGATATTTGCCACGAGCAATGCGCGAGCCGCCTCCTGATTGCCGCGAAGCGTTTGGATGCGGCCGTCATTACCCGGGAATTTGACGCACTGGTGGTAGGTGGATGAGATCGCCTGCATCGAGTGTAGCCAGGGTGTTCCGAGTATTACGTGATACGGAGCACTTGTTCCGATAATGGAGAATTTTACAGTTCGGGCAACTCCTCATGCGTATACTAAGAGGCGGATAGTGCCGAGCATATCCTCTGATGCGCCGTTGAATCCTGTTAGGGAACGGGCCGAAGGCTTGATGAGTCGGAGGTCGACTCCCATTTTCTCGAGAGTGTTGTGAAAAATGAGGTCGACAGAGCTGCTCGTATCAATGAGGACCTTAGTCACCTTGCAGTCGGCGATACCCACTTCGATTAACAGCGGGTCGTTGTGAGGCATGTGGACTCCGATGGCATTGTCGGCCGAAAATGTGATATGAGGGTCGTCTGCAGGTAGGGGGTTCCAGCCTCTGGAGGACTTCGCATGCCTTCGGTCTGCTTTGACGGAGCGTACCGAATCTTCACAGGGTGGTGAGCCTCCCATAATGAAATTGAGCCGACCAGGGGCTTCCGAATGCAGGTCCGATTTGGTGAGGGATCTGGTCTTATCCAGTCGTTGGCGCAAATCAGGTTGCTTTGATTGATTGAGCGTTTCTCTAAGATCTCTCTTAGTTGAGTTCAACTTATCCCGTAGGTCGGTGACGTCCGCGTCTGACGCGACTCGGCGAGTTTTGGATCGGTTGATGGAGTCTCGGAGATCGTGGATGGCGCTCGGAGCGCGAGCTAAACGTCGCGCGGTGAGGAGTGAACGTAAGTCCTGATACTTGTTCTCATCATCGGACGAGGACTCAGGGCCGGTACGTATGACATGTATCCTCTTCATGTTCTTTGGTTGTTCCTCCTCGGGTGGCTGTTTGTCGCGATCACGGGGTTCGGGCTTCTCCCCCTTAGGCTGGGGTTCTTCCTCCTTTGATTTACCGGATGACTTCTGCCCTCTTTTATCCTTGTTTTTGCTCCAGCTGTTGTTCCCTTTCGGACGCGGTTTTGGTGGGTCGGTTGGGATTTCACCACGGGAGTATTTTCCGAACAATATCTCCTTGAGCTTCTTGCAGTCCTTAGACTCGTGCGCTTTAAACTTATGGTATGAGCAGTATGGTTCGTGCTCGTCGGTGTCGGGTTTCTGGGGCGCTGGTTCGCTCAGTTCACCGTCTTGCTTTCGTTGATAGTGATTCCACCCTTTGGCGCGAACTACGACTGTCGAGTCGGAGATGGCGTCTTCGTCTACCATATAGACGAAGCTCTTCTTTTTCAGCTGTTTCTCGTCTGCCGAGTGTTGTCTCGGCTCCTGTTTCGAGTCGGCAGTCTTGTTCGGCGTTGATTTATTTGCATGCTGCTTGCTTATCATCGCCTTGGTATCCTCTTCCATTCGGATGAAGTTGTTTGAACGCGCGATGGCATCTTGGAGCGATGTTGTTGGGTTGCGATAGAGGTCGTCCCGGAACTTGGAGTGGATGTAAAGCGTATTTTTCAGGGCATCCACTGCGATGTTGTCGGGGACGTCTACCTTGGATACGACCTCCTTGAAAGGTTTCCGTCTGGGTTTGCGAGTGCGGCGGCGATAGCTGCTAGATGCTCGTTTGTCGTCTTCTGGAATTCTTCTTGGTGAGCGAGGCGAGCTAGGACGGAATCCATTAGGGTATCGGCGTTCGGAACCAGTGGAGTTTCTTCCGGTTGCAAGTCAGAGGGAGCTTCTTCGTTCATCGTTACGTCACACTACTTCGCTTTACCCCACGGTGAGCGCCAAGTGTTTGAACCGAGTTCGGTCGTGTATCAGTAAAGTGAGTGACTGGACTCGTCGGTGGGTGATTACGAAGGTGTAAACAAAGATGAGCAAAGAAAGAGAGGGATTTTATTTATAATCGGAGAGAATACAAAGAGAGTCCCCCGGTGCTCGGAGAGCTCAGCCGGGGTAGTGTACGGATAAGGCTGTGACAACGAAACAAGCAAGGTATAAAACCCTAATCTATGTCCCCGCCTGATGAGTCTGTTTTCGGATCCCCTTCTCGTGCTCTCTTCCTCCCCTTTTATAGCTTGACCTCTCTCTCAATCTTGACCTAAGTTGGTGCCGGCCAATGGGCCCTCGGTATTGGGCCTTTCCTCGGCTCGGTAAGGTGAATTCCTTACTCGTACGGACACCACTCGGGTATTAACGAGTCACGTGTCAATGTCGGTGACTCGTCCCTTATCGGGTCGAGTATGATTTTCTGTGGACCTTGAGGTGTGGGTACGGCCCACCTCCTACATCTACTTTTCAGTATTCTGTTAACCAATCCCACATAAGAAGAATAAGAAATAAAAATGTTGGAGATAATATGTTATAAAAATGTTGGAATCCTAAATGTTTTCTTTTTATTTTTCTCCAGATTGACCTCAGCTTTTCCTGCTATCAAACTTGTCAAACTGGTGTTCGACTCTTTTCAGTCACTTTGCAAGGTAAATGTGGTACATCGTCTGCAACTCTATACATTGAGAGCAAATATAAGAAATTTGTAATCTTGTGTTAGCCATTGAGATGGGGGTAAGTTATTTGTTTTTTGAAACTTTTCTCCATATTCACCTCCAGTCCCCTCACTATGTAGCCATTGATATCTGATTTTTTGTCTATGAACAGAGAAATGGAGGTTCACGGGTGAGTGGAGATCACATAAGGTACAGATACTCAAAGTTTCTTGAGTTCTTTCCTAAGATCGATACTCTAAGGATTCAGCAGATGGACACTTCTGGCTGTTGCAGAATTCCTGCAACATTGGGGATGATCACAACCTTGATGTATCTAGGCATGACTGGAGCCACGCTCAATTCACGGTGGGCAAAGGAGTTTCAATCGGTCCTTGAGTAGAACAAGACTCTTATAGAAGTGAGGAGCTAAATAACCGGTCTAAAGACAAAGCAATTGTGAAAGATACAGTTGGAACAAGAGTTTGCAGAGTTTGTATATTGGCGGAAACCGGTTTGGGAGCATTGTCGTAGAGGTTGTTGATGTAAGATGTCCGCCCTGAAGTAGTCGCTTAGGTAGTTGTTGAAGCAGACACCGTGTTGAGTGGTGAAAACATGTGGAGTCAAGATGCTGAGATGGAGTCGTGTAGACTTGGAGAGCAAGGGTGTATCTTGGAGAAAAGGCAAGAGGAATAAACTTGAGGAGCAAGTCTATGACTTAAAGAAAGAGGAATAAGTGCATTTCAAGAAAAGGAAAGTTGCACTTAATGTTATGGAAGATGTCCATATTGTGTTCCTTGGAGACTAGGGTTTCGGGAACGTGGAGAATAAGTATAAGATAGCAATGGGGTCGTCTGTAGAGAGACAAAACACGGAGGCTGATCTTATAGAGAGAGAGAGAAGCTCTTAAGGTGTTCTGGGGTCGTGCTGAAGCAGAGGCTGAAGTACTTGACGGCAGACAGATATAAGTGAGTAGCTTAGGGATCTTTCAGTGACGTGTGTTAGGGTGTTAACACTAGACGTGTAAAGCTGATTAAGCAGATCTTGTAATAGAGTATACAAGGCGATTTCTAATAAAGCTATTGGTGTTTTGTCTCTTGATTTATCTTCTGCATTACCTTATTGTGGTGTCATCTTTGCACTTACAAGTGGTATCAGAGCGGGGCACCTAAGTTATTGGTGTAATCCTGAAGGTGAATACGGACACGATTGTTACTATGCAGAAGGCAATCATGTTGAATGCAGACCAATATGGTCATTGGAAGGCTCGCATGAAGCAAATGATTCGAGGAATCAATGAAGATGTGTGGACAGCTGTGGAGATTGGTTGGGAGGAACCTACCATAGTCACAGGAGATGAGAAAAATCCCAAACCAAAAGAAGACTGGTCAGAGGCAGAGCACAATGCATCAAAATTTAATGCAAAGGCGTTGTTGGTGATTTTTGGAGCTGTTGAGGAGAACAGTTTCAGCTGATTTAGGGGAGTACTTCAGCTAAAGAGGCGTGGGAGATCCAGCTGAATTCGTTTGAGGGAGATGAGAGTGTCAAGAGGACACGCCTAGACCATCTTGGGTCGCAGTTTGAGAATCTCAGATGGTGTGATGTTGATACTGTGGCGAGCTTTAGTGCCAAAATCAGTGCTATGGCGCATGAAGCATTTGTACTTGGGAAGAACTACAAGGAGAAGAAGCTGGTAAAGAAGTTACTACGCTGTCTTCCAAGGAAGTTTGAAGCTCACAAGGCAGTCTTGCAGATGACTACAAACACGGATGAGCTCAAGTTTGATAAGCTTGTGGGTATTCTGAAGGCACAAGAGATGGAGACAAACAGTAGTTCAGTCTCTACGTCAAGCAGTGCGCCAGGGAGTATAGCGCTTGCAGCTGACAAAGATAGTGATAGATTCCAGAAACTTGTAGATACTATGGGTATGTTGGCTAGGAATTTTGGTAGGGCGGCAAACTCCTCTGGTGGGAGGGATCAATATGGTTGTCAAGGAGGTGATCATGGCAATGGTAGAAGAGATGCTATCAAGTGTTACGAATGTGAAGGAATTGGTCATGTGAGGGCTGACTGTCCTATGGCACAGCGAAAGGAACTTAAGTGTTCTGAGTGCAGAGGTGTTGGACACACAAAGCGTGAATGTCCAAACTCAAAGAAAGGAAAAGAAGCTCAGTCGTCTGATGATTCAGATTCTGAAGAAGATGATAAGGCGATGAAGAATATGGTTGTATTTGGTGCACACAAAGAGGGAGCTAGTGAATCCTCAGTTTCAGATCGCAGTACAGATGATGAGGAGTATCACGTGCTGCTCAACAAGTTGTTGAAGCTCAAGGATGAGAATCTGAGATGGGAGAGTGTGGCTCAGAAGAAAAACGAGTTGCTTGAAGAACTTGCGGCTGTAGAAGAGAAGAATGAGTCTCTTGAAGAGGAAGTTAGCTAGCTGAGAAGAGTTGCTACTGGTGAACAAGAGAGAGCAAGGAAGCTGGAACGTGATTTGGCTGAGAATCACAAACAGATCAGAATGCTCAATAGTGGATCCTAGGAGTTGGATAAGATACTCTCAATGGGACAACCAGCCAAGGCGAATTGGGGACTGGGATACCAAGGAGCTGAGAGTACTGGCGTACAACAGAAGGGGCGGTCACAGTTCGTGCGAGGGAGCACTTCAAAAAGTGAATCCAAAGATGATCGTCAGGAAGTACGTCGGGACGTACGACAAGGAGTACGACAGGAAGTTCTACAGCGTGTGGCTGTGAATAATAAGCCGAAAGGAGTACATCAATGCAGCAACATGAAGGTCAGACAGGAGGCTCTGAAGCATGGTTGTGCATCTGGTACAAGGAAGGAGACTGATCGGTGCATCAGTAACTGTGTCAGACCGAAGAAGAAGCAACATCGGATGTGCTGCTGGTGTTGTGGGAAGGTTGGACACAAGAAGATGGAGTGTTTTGCTCGTGAGAAGAGCAGAAACATGGCCAAGAAGGTGAACAAGACATTCACTAAACCCAAGAGGGTTGAAGATGTGTTCTTAGCCAAGAGTTTCTTACTTGATGAGGTCAAGGAAGGGACATCAAAAGAAGGATGCAGCTCTGGTATGAGTGATCTTGAGGAAGATCAAGAAGCATCAAGTCTGGAGTCAGGACACGGAATTGTTTGTGACACAAAGGGGAAGAAGACCGAAGTGCGTCAGGAAGTGATGCGAGATGATCTTCAGGAGGGTGATAGTGAAATCACTCCAAGACAATAGCAACGAGTGCAGGGAGCACTCGGTGTGGATGAGGAGGGGCTCATGGTAAAGGAGACGACGCATGAAGGAATCCCAGTCCTCAACAGAAGTGGGTCGAAAGGTAGTTCGACAGGTGCGTCAGATTGTGATGCAGTACTTGTTTTTCCGCTGCAGCAGGGGCTGTGTCATGATTATACATGAAGAGACAGATGTGTGTGTCTGTAGGCTTGACATCTAAGCATCTGTGTTTTTAGCTTAGTATGCAATCAAGCAGGGGGAGAAGTGGTGACGGTCTTATCCAAGGAGTGCATATCTCATGGGGGAGAACAGCATGGTGATGGACGTTCTGAAGTAGATGGTGCTTATCTCATGGGGGAGAAAAGCATGATGTGGTGCACATCTCGTGGGGGAGAAAAGCACATTTGGTATGGAAAGTTCCAAGTGAGGAACGTGGTTGTTGAACCAGAAGGATAATGTGCTTGATCGGCACACAAAGCTAAAAGGGGGAGATTGTTGATGTAAGATGTCCGCCTTGAAGTAGTCGCTGAGGTAGTTGCTGAAGCAGACGTCGTGTTGAGTGGTGAAAACCATGGTGCTTATCTCATGGGGGAGAAAAGCATGATGTGGTTCACATCTCGTGGGCGAGAAAAGTACATTTGGTATGGAAAGTTCCAAGTGAGGAACGTGGTTGTTGAACCAGAAGGATGTTGTGCTTGATCGGCACACAAAGCTAAAAGGGAGAGATTGTTGATGTAATATGTCCACCCTGAAGTAGTCGCTAAGGTAGTTGCTGAAGCAGACGTCGTGTTGAGTGGTGAAAACCATGTGGAGTCAAGATGCTGAGCTGGCGTCGTGTAGACTTGGAGAGCAAGGGTGTATCTTGGAGAAAAGGCAAGAGGAATAACTTGAGGAGCAAGTTTATGACTTAAAGAAAGAGGAATAAGTGCATTTCAAGAAAAGGAAAGTTGCACTTAATGTTATGGAAGATGTCCATATTGTGTTCCTTAGGGACTAGGGTTTCGGGAACGTGGAGAATAAGTATAAGATAGCAATGGGGTCGTCTGTAGAGAGACAGAGACACGAAGGTTGATCTTATAGAGAGAGAGAAGCTCTTAAGGTGTTCTAGGGTCGTGCTGAAGCAGAGGCTGAAGTACTTGATGGCAGAGAGACATAAGTGAGTAGCTTAGGAATCTTTCAGTGACGTGTGTTAAGGTGTTAACACTAGACGTGTAAAGCTGATTAAGCAGATCTTGTAATAGAGTGTACAAGGCAATTTCTAATAAAGCTATTGGTGTTTTATCTCTTAATTTATCTTCTGCATTACCTTATTGTGGTGTCATCTTTGCACTTACAGAGGTTTTCCTTTTGCCCGATTTGAAAACATGTCGGTGTGGACATACGGTTGTCATATGGCTTTTGCGTTTCAGGGAAGAGAACAAGAAAGAAATCACTCTGAGACATCATCATTGTGAGGAATCAGATGTACAACGCAAATTTAAGGAATAACAAGTCAAGAAAGTTCTGCCACATCAATATGACCTTGTGATAGTTGCAGGATATGCTACAATATGTCATGGACATTAAGAAAGAGGCAGAAGCCCTAGCCACCTCTCTGACGGCGACTTGATGGAGTTTTCGCGATCTATCATTCTCTGAGACAGATCTCCGCCCCTCACAGCTTTGCCGGCCTTCCGTCATCACAAGGGAGACTACGACACTCCTTGTGGTGACTTACCCCGATCAGAAAACAATTACAATCAGTTAGCGTTGCAGACAAGTAATGAAAGGAGCCTGATACCTCTCTGTTTCCTCGTTGGTGCATCATCCCAAGGGATCTTTGTCCCTTGGTCGATCGAAGGGATCCGACTTTCCGTTCATTTATTTCAGTTTCACAAGGGATCATTGTTCCTTGTGTACTGTGATCACGGTTTACACACTTTGCAATCTCACGCTGCTTCTCTTTCACGCTGGTTCTATCACAAGGGAGCTTTGCTCCTTCTGTATTTTTGGATCGGACATCCTTGTGCGCGATCTAGACACGCTCTGCAATCTTATTTTGTTTCTCTACACGCCTTGCTTTTAACACCAGGAATCTTTGTTCCGGTATTTTCAGTATAAAGCAACGTTACTTCTTCTTTCGTTCGCCGATAATGGTCTTGACTAGATATCCATCGGATAATCAAGAGGATTGTAGAGGGAAGCGTATACTTGAGGAAGATGATGATGAGCCCATCAAGCTCTCGGTTCATGAAGACGCAAATGTGATCAAAGATTTTCGCCTTTCACTGATCGGAAAGATACTCAACCCTCGAAAACAAAAGGTTGAGAAGCTCATTCAAACGATGCCTGGACAGTGGGGAATGGAAGTTAAAATTGTTGCCAATGATCTAGGGAATGGAAAGTTCCTTTTGAACTTCAACAATGAGGAGGACTTAAACTCTGTTCTTCGACAGGGTCCCTTCCATTATAACTTCTGTATGTTCGTATTGGTTCGATGGACACCGGTTGTTCATGATGACTATCCATGGATAATCCCATTTTGGGTCCAGATAACTGGTTTTCCATTACACTTATGGACTGATTGAAATTTACGCGAAGTAGGCGATAGGCTTGGTCATGTGGATACATTGGAGCTTTCTGAGGGTCGTATGCTCATAGAAATAGACTCTCTTAAACCACTGAAATTCTCACGGAAAGTGCAAACGTCGGAGGGGGATGAATTCACCATTACAATAACGTATGATAAGCTCTTTAAGCATTGTGAGACTTGTGGTTTGATGACTCATGAAAAACCGTATTGTCCGTCGCGTGACATTCAAGCAAGATTGCAGCCTCCCATGGAACGTGCTGGGGGAGTGTTTTCCCGTATGGAAAGTCCCTCCAATGGCACACGTTTGACTCAGCAACCTGACTATCACCGTCGTGGCCCCTCTTTTACTTCTGGACAAGACCGACAAGTGCGACATCAGCCTGTGGTGGAGCATAGACGCGGACAGGGACGCTCAGACAGGGTAATGAGACGAGATGATAGGTATAGAGGCTTGACTAATGGCAGAACGCGATACTCTTCAGGTCCCTATGACCGGAGAAGTGACCGGAGAAGCGAGCAACATTGGAAGATAAAAGAGAAGGCTACATCTGTTAATGATGGTGATCTTAGTTCGTCTGAGGCTCAACCTGTGAACAAGCATCAGACACACTCACGACAGCATGCTATCAGAAGTGGTGGTGTTGATCACGCTTTAGCAACTGAAACTCACACCTCCCGAACCAATGGCGAGGAGGATGGTTCGCGCATGAGTACTCTTAATGGTACTGCTCCTGAACCCAAACGTTTGGCGAGTAAGATTGTCACGCCAACAGCTGACGAAGCAATAATGAGTTATGTAACAACCAGGAGTAAGGGGGTTAATAAATCATTATGTTTCTCACATGATGATGACCAGGATCTAGATAGAGAGGAGCAAATGATTGGAGCTCTTAATGATATGGAAAATATGGATAATCAGGTTGATGGCATGATGGAGTTGGAGCAGAACGAGGATATGCTTAATGAAGATGATCTCCTAGGTGAGGAGCTAAGGGAGGCTGAGGAATTTACTAACGGTTCACAACCGGAACGTAATGTGAACAGGGAAGTACATGCAGGGAGAACATCTAGTCGCGGCAGAAGTCATGGAGGAGGGTCTAATGTCCCTTTGGGCATTCAGTCCAAGAAGTTTGAGTTCCTCCGTAGGGGTTCTCCAAGTAAACGATCAAAGTCCAGCTCTAGAGAAGTTAGAGGGTCGAGGCAGCGCCCTAGACAAGGGCCGTTAAGGATAAGAGACGTGTCTAAATCACATGAGGTTTCGATGGGTTCCAAAAACTCATCCCACCCCCATCCATGAGGACAATCAGTTGGAACTGTCGAGGGATTGGAAGCGACCTCACAGTTCGACGCCTAACGGAGATGTGTCAGAAACATCGCCAGGATTTGTGTTTCTATCCGAGACGAAGAACAGAAGGCTGCTGTTGCAAGACATTCAGGCCGACTTAGGATTTGATCGTTTATTTACCATTGAGCCACTTGGTCTCAGCGGAGGTTTAGCTTTATTTTTTTATGGATGATTTTCAAGTTAATGTTTTATTTTCAAATAACAGAATGATTGACATTGAGGCAGTCATTGATGGAATAAAAGTCTACATGACATTTGTTTATGGGGATCCTGTTATAGAAAGAAGAGATTTAGTTTGGGAACGTCTTACGCGTTTCTCAACATCTAGGACCGGACCTTGGTTTATGATAGGAGATTTTAATGAAATAACCCGTCATGAGGAGAAGGAAGGTGGCAGACAACGCACAGATAGTTCCTTTTTGCCTTTCAGACAAATGTAAAGTGATTGTGGTATGCTGGAATTTCCCTTTACTGGTAACATGCTATCGTGGGTTGGAAATAGAGCAGGGAGGACGAAAGTTCGGTGCCGCCTTGATAGGGCCGTTGGGAATGAGGACTGACATGAGAAGTTCCCTCATTCCAAAGTGAAATATCTGAGATTATGGGGATCGGATCATCGTCCGGTCCTAGCGGACATTCTTAAAAAGAAACCTAGGAGATCAAAAAATTTCAAATTTGACAAGAGATGGTTGGATAACGATGAGCTCAGGGAAATTATACTTGAAGGTTGGAAATCACCTGACCTCCCACCAGATGCAAGTATAATGGAGCACATTGCGAGCTGCCGGCAACCTTTAAGTGAATGGAAAAGGCAGAATAATCTGAATTCCGAGAAATCAGTGGAGGAGCTTAAGGAAAAGGTGGATAGATTATCTTCAAATGATGATGCCACTACAGAGGAGATTTCGGCAGCTATTAAGGAACTATCTGACACTCTTAAGGCGGAGGAGATGTTCTGGAAACAAAAGTGTCGAATTTTCTCGCTGCGAGAGGGGGATAGGAATACCAAATTTTTTCACAGCCTTACGAAGAAAAGGCGGGCAAGGAATAGGATTACCCAATTACTGGATGCAGATGGAAATGTTGTGGAAGATGAGGAAGGATTAGTAGCCATTGCTACAAATTACTTCAGACACTTCCTTCAAACATCTAACCCTGAGGCAATAGAGGAGGCACTCTCTGAAGTATCAGCCACAATTACTTTATCTGATAATGAGTCTCTAACAGCTCCAGTTACTGAATGGGAGGTTAAATTGGCTCTTTTCGCGATGCATCCGGAGAAAGTGCCGGGACCGGATGGGATGACGGCATTGTTTTACCAAAAGTTCTGGGATATCGTCAAGGAAGATTTAACTCTTATGGTTAATCAATTTCTATTTGAGAGAACGGTGCCGACTGGTTTAAATGATACGAACATCTGTCTCATTCCCAAAGTGGATAAGCCAAACCAGATGAGCCAACTACGGCCTATTAGCTTATGCAATGTTAGCTACAAGATTATCTCTAAGGTCTTATGCCAGAGATTGAAAAAGTTTTTACCAGACAGGATCTCAGAAACCCAGTCAGCCTTTGTTGCTGGGAGACAAATATCAGACAACATTATGATAGTCCATGAGATGTTTCATGCTTTAAGAACAAAACCGAGTGGCAAGAATAAGAGGATGGCTATCAAAACTGATATGAGCAAGGCATATGATAGGATGGAATGGTCCTTCACTGAGGCCACCATGAGAAAAATGGGATTTTCTGAAGTCTGGATTACTATGATAATGAGATGTGTTACATCAGTGAAGTATAAGGTCCTCATGAATGGACAACCAAGAGGACATATCATTCCGGAGAGAGGACTAAGACAGGGGGATCCCTTGTCCCCTTTCATTTTTATTCTGTGCACGGAAGCGCCCGTTAGCCTTCTAAATCACGCAGAGAGCCAAAGAAAGATAACGGGGATGCGCATCACGCGTGCATGCCCCTCGGTATCCCACCTTCTCTTTGCTGATGATAGTCTGTTTTTCTGTAAGGCGGAGCCCCGTGAATGTGAAGAAGTAATGAAAGTGGTCAAGGTTTATGGTCAAGCTTTAGGACAATGCATCAATTTTGATAAGTCTTCTTTACTCTTTGGTAAAAGAATAGGTCAGGATGTGAGACAAGAGATTAAAGACACGCTTGGGATCCAGAATGAAGGTGGAATGGGGTCATACCTAGGTATACCAGAGGATATCAGTGGATCAAAATGTAAGCTTTTTGCTTTTCTCAAGGACAAGCTGAGAAATAGAGTGAATGGGTGGACTGGCAGATGGCTTTCTAAAGGCAGGAAAGAAGTTATGATAAAATCAATACTCCTAGCTCTTCCGACGTATGTAATGTCCTGTTTCCTTCTTCCATTGGAGATTTGTGAGAATTTAGCTAGTGCCATTACACAGTTTTGGTGGAGCTCTAATCCGCCAAAAAGGGGTATTCATTGGTCGACTTGGGACAAAATGTTCCTTCCCAAAGAAGAAGGTGGAATTGGGTTTAGGATGATTCATGAGTTTAACCTTGCGCTTCTTGCGAAGCAAATGTGGAGATTGGTGCAGAACCCGGATTCTCTGGTAGCTCGTGTTTTGAGAGGTCGTTATTATAGATTGAGTACGCCGTTGCGTCAAATTAATGCGAACATCCCATCATATGTGTGGACAAGCATTTCGGCCGGAAGAGAGCTGTTATTACTAGGAATCAGACAAAAAGTACACTCAGGCTACGAAGTGAGAGTTTGGGATGACCCTTGGATTCCCACTATACCTGCGAGTTCAGCAAATCCCCTGGCACCGGTCATGCATCCAAATATGCGAGTCAGTGACTTGATTAATCAAGCAACAAAGAGTTGGGATGATAGGCGATTACAAGATTATGTTGCGGCAGATGATATACCATTGATCAAGAGTATGGCCATTAGTTCAACGCATCGACGGGATACGTATTGCTGGAGCTATACGAGGAATGGTCAGTATACAGTAAAATCTGGTTACTGGGTAGCACGGAATATCTTGAGGAAGGAAGAGGAAACGGAAGTATGTGAGCCTAGTATCACTAAACTCCAAGCACATGCTTGGAAGGTCAGAGCCCCTCAAAAGATTTGTCACCTTATGTGGCAGCTGATAACAGGACATGTTGCAGTTACGATCTTAAACTACAGACATATGAGATGTGACAACTATTGTCCTCGATGTGGGGAACCTGAGGAGACGATTAATCATGCAATATTTGAATGCCCACCTGCCCTACAAGTTTGGGCACTATCATCCACGCCTACCAATCCCGCTTTATTCCCTGTACAAAGCACGTACGCGAATATGGATTATTTATTCTGGAGGAAGAATGTGATAATGGAACCGGAATTGGACAGAGATCCTTATCCTTGGCTAATCTGGTACATTTGGAAGGCTAGAAATTACAAATTATTCAGAGGTATTGATAGGGATCCATTGGAGGTTGCACGTTATGCAGAAAGCGAATGTCAAACATGGTTCAAAGCAAATGAGCAGGAAATCCCGGTATCAATTGGGAATGGAACAGAGGAAAGCCAAACCTTAAGTTTGGACAATATATGCATGGTAGATGGTTCTTGGACCTCTTCGAATATTTTCAGTGGCTGTGGATGGGTGTTGAATGATAATTTCGGAAATAGTGAGTTAATGGGGCTGCACAATTTTGATCGAGTGGAATCGGCGTTGCATTCAGAGTTGGAAGCACTGCGGTGGGCAATGGAGAGTATGCTTCAACATTCGCCATGTCAGAGCTTTGGAACTGGTTGCAAGGAGATGATTGAGATGCTCAAGAATCCTCAAGCATGGCTAACTTCTCAACAGAGCTGGAAAAGCTGGAGACTCTGAAGATCTGCTTCCCTGACTTCAGGATTATTTATGTTCCTAGACTACAGAATGATGTATCTGACTCTCTCACTAAGACAGCTAGGTCTTTCTATCGTAAGCTTGTGTACGTTGGTTGTTCTATTCCGGTCTGGATTCCCAGACCACCTCAAGTTTCTTGAGTAATAGATCAGCCGTTTGATGTCAAAAAAAAAAAAAAAAAAATTAGATGAAAAAGTTCTTGGGTTCAATCTGAACACAACGTAGCTACCATTTCCCTGCAACATCTCACGTACGTACTTCTACATTTTTTTGCTTTTTCTAATTTTTAATAAACATATTTTCTTCAACTTTCACATCGACGAACAAATAGAATAGGCTAAGTGAACTTCGACATATACACTTGCGATTAAGACACATGTTTTTATGATTTGAGTAACATATATATGATTAGAATTTCTAAGATAGATTATATGTACAAAAGTAATGATAGACTTTTGAAAATAATTCCAGTAGAAGAAGATTATATTTTTATTGATTAGTTGTGTTGTCTAATAAACTCAGAAACAGAATAACATATCACCATACATCCATCTCAATGATAATAAAAAAAAGAACATAAATAAAACACAAGTAAAACTTTTCTTTATAAAAAATAGTCAAACATACCTGAATCAATGAAAACAAAGTATGATACTCTGGAAGTTAAAAAATCCTAACGATGTAGACACTAAGGTGCCCTTTGTTTCACCATCTATCATCTCCATCCATCTAATCTATCTAGATGATTCATCTAGATGGTCCATCCACATTTTTGAGATTGGTTGTTTGTTCATCGAGATGGTCCATCTATATGGATCATCTAGATGGACTCATGTTTGTTTTTCTGTTTTTCTTTTCCATCAAGATGAGTATGGTAAAAAATTACTAAAATACCCTTGTTTTAATTTAGTCATATGTATGATATTAATTTTAAATATATTAACTTTTATAATTTTGACGCAAAATGCGTTTTTGCGGATTTGGCAGAAAAATGGGTTTTTGCGGAAAAAATCACGGGGTTTTACGGTTTTGGCGAGAAAACATGTTTTGGCGGGAAAAGCATTTTTGCGGTTTTAGCTGGAAAATGCGCTTTTGCGGTAATAGCAGGAAAACACGTTATGCGATTTTAGCGGAAATGCATTTTTTGCGGGAAAAATGCGTTTTTACGGGAAAACGTGTTTTCGCGGAAAACATGTTTTTGCGATTGTGGCAGAAAACGTATTTTGCGGTTTTTACGGGAAAACATGTTTTGAATTTTTGCGGTTTTGGTAGGAAAACATATTTTTCGATTTTGGCGGGAAAACGTAATTTACGGTTTTTGCGGGAAAATGTGTTTTGGCGGAAAAATGGGTTTCTTGCGGTTTTGGTAGGAAAACGTGTTTTTGCGGTTTTGGCGGGAAAACACATTTTCCGGGAAAACAAATTTTGGCGGAAAAGCGAGTTTTTGCAGTTTTAGCTAAAAAATGTGTTTTTACGGTTTTGGCGGGAAAAATGTGTTTTTGCGGTTTTTGCGAGAAACACATTTTGCGGTTTTAGCTGGGAAAAAAACGTTTTTACGGTTTTGGCGGAAAAACATGTTTTTGCGGTTTTGGCAGGAAATCTATTTTGTGATTTTGGCGGGAAAACACATTTTTGCACTTTTGACTGAAAAAGTGTTTTTACGGTTTTGGCGGAAGCGGTTTTGTCATTTGAGAAAATGTGGTTTTGTTATGTAAATTACAAAATAATAGTATGTTTAGGTTTGTAATTTATGAATTATATAAAAGGATATAATAGATATTATAAAATTTTGGAAGAACCATCTTCATCTAGATGAGTTGTACTTTTAGTGTCTAAACAAACGAAACTCTCATCTCCATCCAGATGAGTCATCTAAATGGTGAAACAAACATGCCCTAAGTATAGTGATATTTTAGACATGCAAAGTCCACTGGGAATAATTAATGATTTTCACATAAAATCTAATTAACATTTTCAACAAAAACATAATATCAAACGTAAGTCCAAACGTAAGTCCAAAAAATGTTGATAATTCCGTGTGAAGAACGGACAAACCACTAGTTAAAATATAAGCTTGACATCGTCCAAATAGCTTTTCAAGCTCAGTGAGTAGAGTCAAGAAGTTTCGGTGACATCCTTGCATCTTGATTGTGGCTTATGGCTTATCTAGGTCGTTTCCCAATCCCATGTACCATTCTAAGCATTGACTGGTCCATAACTTGAGTAATTTACATAGCCGGTCATAAACATATGAGATGAATCATGTGTTTATAGTTTCCAGAATATTAGTTTTTAATTTCTGTATATTGTTCGACCTTTAATTAATTTAAAATATATAGTTAGTAATTGTTTCGAGTTCCATAAATTTTAAGATCCGCACTCCTGATTTAAATTAAAACTAGAATTTTGTTTTCTTTTTTCAGTTTTATAAATATATATATATATATATACCAGTTCATTAGTGGTATACAATTTTAACGTTAACTATATATTTAAATGTTGATATACTTATTTCAAATATAATAATTTTATAGTTTACATTTGTAATTAATAAATAGGTTAAACCATCAAATGTATATGTCACTTTTTATTATATATTTATATTAATGCATTTTGGTTTAGTTATTAAGAAACGTAATTCTTTTAGTAATATTGTTTCACATTTACTCATTTAAAAAATATATGTATATACAAAAGTTTAAGATATGTAAATTGTTTTACATGTATCATATAGTTTGTGAATGTTAAGCCGTTATGTCACCGTATCATATTTTTAGCATAATACTTTATAATTATGATAATGAAATTATAAATTTAGAAATTTAATATAATTTCTATTTCAGTATAATAGTTTGATTTTAACATGAATTATTATTATTATTATAAAATAGATAAAAATAAGATATAATTTTGGGAGATTTTCCAAAAATGACTCAAAACTTGATTTTAAATGTAAACGTGTACTCAAACTCAAATCAAATGCAAAAGTAACTCAAAAGGCTAGTGGAATTACAAACATCCCCTCATGACCAAACAAAAAACATGATTCTAGTTTACTATTATAATCTTGAGAGTGAGAATAAAACTTACCTAAAAGTTTTCTCATGATGTAAATCTTAAAAATAATTTATAGTTTTAATAAAAAATATTTTGGTTAGTAAAAATCCTAATCTTGTAATTATTGACATTTATAAATGATGTAAATATAGATTTAACAATACTGAATAGTTTTCAAGATAGATGAGTGAATAAGAGTTTATCATGATAATATTTGGTTTAGGGTTTAGTAACTATGTTGTAGTATTGTATGTGTTTTTAGGGTTAGATTATGGGATCTTAACATTTTTTTTTAAAAAAGTTAGAATTTAGCTACATGTGTTTAGTTTTGCGTAGATTAAACACTTTATAAGTTTAATTTAGTCTGATAAAGTTTTTTTAATGTGATTTAGTTATATATATTTGACTTCTTTGATTTTGGGGTTTTGGAAGACTTATGAAAACTTAATAACAGTTTCCCGCTTAAGATTTAGGTTTCCGCTTAAAATTCTAAGAAAAATTGGTTTCCCGCTTAAAATTAAGTCTTACAATGTCTTCTAAAATCTTCCACGGAAAATCTTCTAAAGTCTTCCAAGGAAAGTCTTCTAGTGTATTAGTTCTTAAAAAAATTTATAAATTTCAAAAAAAAAATATTTTGATAGGGGAAAAATCATAATCATCTAATTATAGATATTTGTAAGCGATATAAATTTAGACTTAATAAAATTGAATTTTTTTTAGTATAGATGAGTGAATGTAACAAAGCATGATGATCTTTGTTTTAGGGTTTGGTAACTATGTTGTAGTATTGTATGTGTTTTTAGGGCTAGATTATGGGATCTTAACATTTTTTTTAAAAAAGTTAGAATTTAGCTACATGTGTATAGTTTTGCATAGATTAAACACTTTATAAATTTAATTTAGTTTGATAAAGTTTTTTATGTGATTTAGTTATATATATTTGACTTCTGTGATTTTGGGGTTTTGGAAGACTTATGAAAACTTAATAACAGTTTCCCGCTTAAAATTTAGGTTTTCCGCTTAAAATTAAGTCTTATTATGTCTTCTAAAATCTTCCACGGAAAATCTTTTAAAGTCTTTCAAGGAAAGTCTTCTAGTGTATTAGTTCTTAAAATAATTTATAAATTTCATAAAAAATATTTTTATAGGAGAAAAATCATAATCATCTAATTATAGAGATTTGTATGTGATATAAATTTAGACTTAATAAAATTGAATTTTTTTAACATAGATGAGTGAATGTAACAAAGCATGATGATCTTAGGGTTTGGTAACTATGTTGTAGTATTGTATGTATTTTTAGGGTTAGATTGTGGAATCTTATCTTTTTTTTTTAAACTAGATTTTAGTTATATGCATTTAGTTTTGTGTAGATTAAACATTTTATAAGTATAATTTAAGTTAAATAAATTCTTTGTATTTGATTTAGCTATATATATTTGATTTTGGGGTAAAACTTATGAAGACTTAATAACAGTTTCCCGCTTAAAATTGTAAAAATATTTAGTTTTCCCGCTTAAAATTAAGTTTTCCAATATCTTCTAAAGTCTTCTAAAGTCTTCTTGGGAAAGTCTTCTAGTGTATTATTCTTAAAATAATTTATAAATTTCAGAAAAGATATTTTTATAGGGAAAAAATCATAAGCATCTAAGTATAGACATTTGTAAGTGATATAAATTTAGACTTAATAAAATTAAATTGATTTCAACATAGATGAGTGAATGTAAGTTAGTCATGATAATCTGGAAGACTTAAGAAGACTTTGAAAGACCTACTGGAAGACCTTCGAAGACCTCGGAAGACATACTTAAAGTCTTCTAGTAAGTCTTCCAGAGTCAAAACTTTGGAAGACATTCGAAAACCTCGGAAGACCTACCAAAGGTCTTTCAGTAGATCTTCCGAAATCTTCTTAAGTCTTCCATAGTTTACTGTTTCCCGCTCAAATAGTAAGTCTTCTGGGTAAATAGTAAGTCTTCAAAGTAATTTTTATGGGTGAATAGTCTTCTAAGGTCTTCTAAAGTCTTCTAAAGTTTTCTTTATCGAAAACATTTAATCTAATTGGAATTTTTATCTTCCTATATAAATAAAATTTTACACATTCTTTTTCTTCCTCTAAAATAGAGGCAACAAAAATGTAAATTTTCTCACTCTAAAATTCTCTAACCTCTCTATAAACTTTAATTTGATAACACCAAACATTAAATCAATTTCTCATTTGTACGTGTTTCTCACTATTTTATCATGTCTTTGCTGGTTTTTCATTACATAGATGTCCTATTTCACTTATTTAAAGGTAGATGTATAAATTTTTGATATGTATTTTGTGTCTTCTATATATTATATACTAGTACATTATAGATTCATATATAATGTGATTGTTTTAGTTATTATTTAAACTTAAAACATTGTTTTTTGAATTTTTTCTTTTGATGTCAT
The DNA here is from genome assembly GCA_932364175.1 of Eruca vesicaria subsp. sativa. Lineage (NCBI taxonomy): Eukaryota > Viridiplantae > Streptophyta > Magnoliopsida > Brassicales > Brassicaceae > Eruca > Eruca vesicaria. Next base: position 414,737 of record CAKOAT010166266.1, read on the forward strand.
TTGAACGTTTTTGGATATGCAGATTTTTGCATATCTGAGGCAGACATTGGAAGACTTATAGAAGACTTTCCTGGAAGTCTTCTGACGCCGTCTTAAGTCTTCTGATGTTGTCTTAGGTCTTATACTGTCGTCTTAAGTCTTCTGACATAGTCTTCTTCCATGTCTCCCATTTCACAACAGATTTGAGCTTTTTGGTAAGTTTTCATGTCTGATTTTCTTCATTTAGTATTCTATTGTTGCATAAAGCTCTTATATTTTTGCAAAACTATAATTCTCCAACCTTTTTTTAATCTTTTTAAACATGAAAACACCAAAAGTTATATCAATTTCTTATTTTATGTGTTACTCACTATTTTATCTTGTTTTTGTATGTTTTTCATGACATAGTTGTCATCTTTCACTCATTTAAGCGTATGACTTATAAGTTTTGTATATGTATTTTTGTGTTTTTTATATGTTAGAGTCTAATAAGTTATAGATTCAACATAATGTGATTGTTTTAGATATTATTTAAGCTTAAAACCATTGTTTTGGATTTTTTTTCTGTTTTGATGTCATTTGAACGTTTTTGGATATGCATGTTTTCCAGATCTCAGACAGACATCAAAAGACTTTCCTGGAAGTCTTTTGACGTTGTTTTAAGTCTTTTGGCATCGTCTTAAGTCTTATGGCGTAGTCTTAAGTCTTCTGGCGTAGTTTAACTCTTCTGACGTAGTCTTAAGTCTTCTTAGAAATCTTCTAACAAATCTTCTCTCGTATCAAGTGGAGTCCAAGATTGTTTTGTTGAAGGAATGATCTATAAAGTTTTATTTGTGGTCTGTTTTGTGATTTGTATGTGTACTCTTTAGTTGTGATTTTTTTTTTGTAAATTTGCAAAAATATTAATAAAAGATATCGTAAATATGTTTATTATCCAAAATTACTTCACATTATTAAAGTAAACAAAATGTAAGATATGTGCTAACAATGTGTTTTCCACTTTTACAAATCAAGGAAATAAAAACTTCATTAGCCTTTAGATTCAAACATGATGTTCATTGTGTAGTTCTTCTCATCTTTGGATCTCCCATACTCTGCAAAAAACATATAAATTTGTAATTATAAAGAACTTCTTCTCATCAACTTACAATAGTTGTCATCACTTTAAACTTCTAAGAAGTAAAACCAACAAATTCTTGTAAGAAGTAAAAGCAATAAATTTTATAATTATAAACAAGTAAGATATAATGAGTTAGTTAACTCTTCCAACTTCATTTTCATGTACACATTATATACTTCTTGAAATTATTTTACACTTTTGAAAGTTAAAAAGAAAATTATTTTCAATTACCGAACATTCTTAAAGGTACAAATTTACAAAAACTAATGTGGAAGACTTCACAGACGTCTTCTGAGATAAGACTTTCTTGGAATTCTTCTATCATTAGCTAGAATGATTAAAAAACATGAATGTTGGTACCCTCATAATTATCACCAATTAAGTGATGAATTTCATTCAGGATCCCAGATATTATCTAAAACACATGAATTAACAATAAAATCTTAAGAATTCATTTTAAATTTGAAGAAAATGAAAGTTTATTATACATTGTCGTAGAATACTTACCTGCAAGTCTTCCCAGAGAAGACTTTCAGACAAGTCTTCTAGCAGAAGACTTCCAGGTACGTCTTCTGTTTATGTCATTTTTGCAATTGAAAATTTGCAAAGGAGAATACTTCCAGATAAGTCTTATGGCAGAAGATTTCCAGGTAAATCTTATGTCTAAGTCATTTTTGCAATTGCAATTTGCAAAGGAAGACTTCCAGAGAAATCTCCTCTATAGGAAACTTCTCTGGAAGTCTTCCTATGTAAATATTGGCTTATTTTTCTAATACAAAAATTCTCAAAAATACTTGAGAAGACTTACTTGGAAGTCTTCTCGGATAAACATATTAGTTTTGCAATTGACCAATTTGTGTCAGTAATTTGACTTTCTACGGAAGACTTTCAGGTAATTCTTCCGCCGGAAGACTCGTAAGTCTTCTCAATCTTTAAATTAAGTCTACTGAATACACCAGAAGACTTCAGAAGACTTACTTGGAAGTCTTCCACAAAAGACTTACAAGTAAGTCTTCTTTGATTACCTTACGTTTGACCAGAATCACGGAATAAAACTTTGGAAGACTTCCAAATAAGTCTTCGGGCGGAGGACTTACCTGAAAGTCTCTCAATTTTAATTAAATGTTTTAAGTTTAATTTTTTAATTGCAAAAGTAACATACGCAGACTTCCAGCGATATCGAGTATCACTACAAGAAAACAAAGCATTTACTAGGAAATTTTACTAGGAAAATTCTTCCTCGTAAATTTACTAAGCCTTTACTAGGATCTTACGAGGAAAGCAAATTTCCTCGTAAGTTCCTCGAAAACTTACGAGGAAACACTTTCCTCGTAAGACCTTAGTACATTTACGAGGAGATTACGAGGAAAAAGTACTTTTCCTC
>CAKOAT010166267.1:0-41912 GCA_932364175.1 Eruca vesicaria subsp. sativa
ACGCGCCATGACGGAGCTCATGAAGTCGGGAGGAAGAGGTGTTTCGGGCACGGGAGTCTGAGTCGGCTCCTCGCCGGCGGTTCCGGAGACGGTTCCGTCGTCAGGCATGTCTAGATCTGATAACGTTGCTTTGTTCAGAGCCCCACGGTGGGCGCCAAATTGTTTGAGGTGAAAATGGTTTGAACAATATAAAGAGAGAGATGAGGGCGAACAAAGACGTTTTATTAGATCTGAACAAGGAGTTACAAAGAGAAGAGTAAAGAGGCGGACTAGCCGGAAATACAAGATGGTGAGTAAATGGAAGGTGACTAAACGGGAAGGTGAGTAAACGAGAAGGTGACTAAACGGGAAGGTGAGTAAACCCTAGATCTAACCACCTAGTCGCTAAGAAACCCTAGATCTAGCCGCCAAGTGAGTATGTCGAATTTCGGATCCCTTTTCCCTTTGCTGCCTCTCTCCTTTTATAGATCCTCTCTTCGTGTTCACCCTAGTTTACCCGAGCCTTGTTGGGCCTTATTATTGCTAGGCCCGTTTAGTAGTCCGGGTAAGTCGTACTTCCGCCGACTCTTCTAGAATACGTTCAGTCGCGCTACTAAACGCGTCTCATGTCGAGTCGTTTTGATGTTACCCGGTGGGCCGAGTATATTGTCATGTTGGGGTAAGTTTCTCCATTTGATGGGCCTTGTGGAGGGGTATAACCCATCTCCTACACGAGGATTGCTCATATCCTCCTCCGTTAGTTTTGGAAATCATCTCAGAGAAAATATCTCACAGACCTAACCCTAATCTTAAGGATCAATTGACACAAATTTCTTGTTTATTTTTTTTATCAGATTAGTTTTACCTATATACTGTATATACTAACCTCTATCTGTTTCCAAAAAAAAAAAAAAAAAAAAAAATACTAACCTTTATCATAGTTAATTTAGCTTCCACATTTTTCACGGATTTGTTTCTTTTAACCACATTCTAGATTTTGATCTGCGTTTTCCAAGCGTGAAAATATTTTATGATGAAAAATTTATATAATTGGGTTTTTTCTTTATTTAAAGTAGATTTTGGTATAAAATTAATAATCCAAAATTTGTGGTGATGATTGTTTTGCATTAGTTTTTAGTTTCAGTTTTTTTTTTTAGATTTGATTTTCAGCTTTTGGTTTGAGTTTTTAGTTTTTAGATCCGCTGAGTTAGTATGAACTGATATTACCAACAAACAAATCCCAAATAATCGAACATCTAATTTCAAACTGAAAAAATAACAATATTTAAAAAAAAAATTGCAATAGTTTATTTTGTAAATAAGAAAAATCAAAAATATAACTTGTGTTTTCAGCTTTTGGTTTTGGATTTTAGTTTTTAGATTTGGTTTTTGGTTTTACTTTACATTTATTTTTTTAAATCAGTAAATTATTTAAGAAAAATAAAACAATAAACTATTTAAAAGTTACCATTAAAATTTATCAAAACAGAGTAATTGTTATTTACAATAAAAATACATTAACATGTTTTTAAGTACATAATTTAAATAAGTGATTAATAATAGACACTTTTGTTTTCTTAAAAATATTAAATACCTTTGGACCTGAAAATAGTAATTGATTTTTGATCCATTATAGTGGAAAGTTTATTCAAAGTGTTTTTGGAGTTTTTTCTTAATATTAAGCCCAAAAATCAAATCATATAATTTGTTTTAAAAATAAAAGTAAGCCCAAGACTCTATCCCATAAATAACCACCTGTTTAATTTAATTAATGCGGTTCTATCAACTATATGATTGTAACACTCTATAAATAGTCCAAATTTAAATGAAAACTTGTATCAGTAGATAAAAATAAAGACTCTATTTTAATAGACTTTTACGTTCTGAAACATATTCTGAAAATAAATTAAAATTTGATTCATTGAAATAAAAATTAACGCTTAAAATTTGATTATAAATACGTTACTTTGTAATTAGATTTACAATAGTTTTATACTAATTGTAATTTAGTACAGTACTTTCCGAAAAATATAATTTAATTTTGTTAGCTAATAAAAATACATCAAAATTTTGAATTAAATTTTAAACACAATTATTTTAAAAGTATACTTAATATCATTAAGATCACATCTCGTTTTTGTACACTAATATAATTCTCATGATCGATCAAATATAACTATAACTAGATTCTAACCTGCGTTGTTGCTCAAAATTATTTATAATTTATGTTTTAAAATTATACTCTTATGATTGATGATATTTTTAAACTTTAGTTCACGATCATATTAAATTTATTATTATTTTTTTTCATTTCGATTCCATTGTGAAGTTTGGTTTTGGTTTCTAAAAATATATTAATAGTTTAGTTATTTATGAATAGGGGTTTGGTTTTAGTTTCCTTATTTTGTTTTTTTGGTTTGGAACATTCTTAAAAACAGTATTAATATTTACATACTTTTAATCAGAATATATTTTTATTTGAAATACAAAGGAATATTTTTAAAAAAAATTCTAACAAAATTTATGAAATATTTTTTCGGAATCTTTTTAATATTTATTTTCCAAAAGTGATTAATTAAAATTCTAATTATCATAAAATATAATTAGAGATTAAATTTAATTTAAGTTCATTTCTAAACAAACAGTGACATTATATAAAAATTAATTATTTTTAATGATGATAACAAATTTAATTAATTAATTTTCGAAAATGAAATTTACACATAATTACAAAGATTTTGTTAGAAAGGAATATTCATTTTTCAAATATAAAATAATAATAAAAAGATAATTGACAACGATACATTTCATCAAATGAAAAATAAGTTATACTATGATACAATTTTGTTTAACATTTTAATTCGATACAATTAAATAATTTTTCATATAAAAGAAAAGAACATAATCATTTTAAAACAAAAATACATTGAAAAAATGAAATAAAATAATCGATGTCCAGATCAAGATTTTAGTGTTTTATTAAAATCACATGTTATAGCAAATATTGATGATATATTATGTTAGTCCATGTCTGACTGAGTAATGATAATATACATGCACTAACCATTTTAGAAATGGTGATATAATATGCTAGCCCAAGTATGAATAAAATATGTTTTTTGAATCACATATTATAGCAATTATATATTTGTATAGTACTATAGCTATGAAGTATTAAAGGTCAAAATAATAAAATTATATAGTTGTATAACTGTAATTTACCAATCATAAATTCATAGTAATATTCAAAAGCAAAGCAATGTAGCCGTATATTCTGATGCACTACAATTAAACAGAATAATTATATTAGGCTTTGGCATGTTTAAAATATTAGAAAAAGAAGAAAAAAATAAATACAATGAAATAAATAATTTTAAATGTAAATAGTGAAACATTTATGAATGTATAGTAATTAGGATGAAACTATTAATGTTGTTATTTATAAAAATAGGAGTGGCCATTTGTAATGTTAAAAGTAAGTTAAGGGGATTTTAAAAGATCTCATATATATATATATATATATATTCTAGTGAGATATGAATAAGTCCAAAACTTAAATGACAACATTGATAAATACATAAAAATTAAGACTCTGTTTTAATAGATTAGATGGATAGCTCTTCGAACAAACATCCCATTTAAAATTTCTAACAAAATCTATTGATTTCAGTTGCATCTTTTGTTTCTTGTCTAACTCAATTATTTTCGTCTAACTCGATTATTCTCGCTAAATTCACTCAAATCTATTATAAAATAAAGTTTATTAGGGGATCCTAGGATCAAAAACACATGCCTAATTATAATACAAATTTAAAACTTATATAAAATAACACTTAAAGAATTTAAATCCATTAAAATACACAAAACAATAACTCCACCTGATATTTTTTTGTAAAAACAATGGCTTTTAAAAGAAAATTCTCAGCACTTGCCAAGCAAACCATTACTCTCTCTCTCTTTTCTTTCTTTAGAAAGGGCTTCAGCAAAATCTTAATAGTAGGTCCAATTACTTTGTCTTATCGCAAATCATTAGGTCATTCCTTTTATAGTCCAGAAGCCAGACCACATAGCTCTAACTTTTTTTTTTTAATTAATATATTTATATAAAAATCTGCCGAATGATCGGGAATCAGATATGATTACAAGCTTGGTTTTGAACAAAATTATCGAATTCTGACTATTACAAACCTAGCTTCGCCCACCCACTAAACCCAGCACGTTTCGCTAGGATGATTTTCGAAATCCTTCGATATCGGTAGCCGTTCTCAACCATCAACGTGACTCTTGGGAAAGTGAGGTTCTCCTCGTTTCCTCGGATGCCGGGAGTTCCCTTGACGTTTCCAGAGTAGCTAGTTCCCGATGATCTCCACAAGCTCATAACTTTCTCTGTCTATGAAACACAAGATGACTGAAGGAGAGAGATCAGATACTTACCAATGCCTTGCGAATGCCACCAAAGCCGGTTTGTATATAGCGCCACGCGACACTTTGACCGCATCCCAAATCGAGCAAGCACTCGCTTCCGCCACCTATGAAACCTGTACAAAGATGGATTGTCTCCACCGCCACATCCTGAAAAGCAGTCTCTAAATCTATGCAAAAAACGTCAGCTACACCACCGTAGAAGGAGCAAGACCAAGCACCACGGTGCCAGGATGTGAGCATAACGAGATGCTGACTCAGAGGCGGCTAATGACTCCCGAGAACCGCCTAAGCAACCAAGGCCTCTGATACCAAAGGACCAATTTCTTGACCACAAACAATCAAAACCCTGAGTCCACAGGTGTGATACAACGATGATGAACGAGAGACTTTAACTCGTCAAGTGAAGCCGTCGCCTACTCTCAGAGAAGAACTAAACAGGACGCCGGGAGGAGGGGCTCAGAAAGAGTTGCGAGGAAACAAGAAGACCTCTCATGGCCATAGAAGACCACTCAAGAAGAACCAGAAACACACGCACGAAGAAACCAAAACAGACACTTTCACCACGATCACATCTGCCTTGAAACCTCGCCTCCTAAGCGCTCAAAGACCGGAGAACTCTTGGCCACGGCAAGCCAAGCATCGGAATCCCGAAGAAACCCTAAGCAATCACCACCATGACCGAACAAGCACGCGCACCAGCACCAGATCTGCAGCTGCAGACCACCGCCGAAGCCAGCCGTGACAAGACCCTTCACCACCACCTCCGACGACAGAGAACCAGAGAGATCTAATAAAGGGAAAGCGAATCTCTCCATAAACCCAAAAGCCGACTCTAGACCACTCTACCTCATCGGACCCTCACCGCAAGTCCGGAGAAAGAGCTGCCTCCACCTTGTATTGGCTCCTCGCGACTGAAGCTTCCACCGGAGACGCAAACTCGAACCTAGAAAAGCAAGTATATCAGGAGAGGTAAAGCAGAGGACGGCCTATAGCAAAAAGGAAGATGAGAGCAAGGGAGAAGAGACCCCTCCGGCTTCGGCACGCGCTCGGACGCGACGTCCATACGCCGGAGAGTGAGATTAAGTTGCAGTAGAGATGAAAGGTCGAGAGAGAAAAGAGATAGAGGAGAGAGACAAGACTTGTTACTTAGCCACTTTTTTACATAGCTCTAACTTGGCTATACTATACTCAACTATCTCAAGTTCTTTTGTCTGTTTTTTTAGCTTTGTAGGATTTTCAGTTGTGTAGGATTTTCACACCATAAACTGAGCGATTTTCAGTTTTGTAAGATTATATGAATGATTTTCTAAATGGTGTATGTGGTTTCTTTTAACAGAGACCGCCCCCTAAACCGCCATATTTGCAAGGGTGGATACTGGATAGTGTATTGACCCACATCCACCCTCTTCTCCTCGAGTCCTCCTTAACGGTGGAGGATTATTATTTTTCTTAGTGCCCCTTGGTTTTTCTCGAGGGTTTTTTCACAATGCCATTTGGTCTAGGTGGTCAGGGCCGTGACTACCTATGCTTTCCCTTCAGACCCCACTAATATATTAACATTTTGGGGGCCTCATTTTTACGGAGTTTGGTTTAATATAGTGGTTCTTAGAGTAGTTTCTAATGCTTTTTTTTTTGATAAAAAGAGTAGTTTCTAATGTTTATGTCTCAAATTTGATTTTTTGGCTTAATTGTTCTTTTCTTTTGTGAATTAGGAATTTTTAAAACGAAAAAGTGAGCTAGTTATACAGCTGTGAGTACCGCCACCTTGGTTCGAATCCCGGCCACTGGAGAATTAACATTTTGGCATCGCCAGGGACAGAGGACTGACACGTGGTAACACGTGACTAGTCTGGATCACTTCTGTGAGACCAGGATATCTCTATATAATTAAAAAAAAAGTGAGCTAGTTATAATCCATAAATATATATACAATTGGTTTGAGTTAAGTTTTAAAACAAAAAGTAAAACAATTTATATTAATAAAACTTCTTTTTCTTTAAATTTTGCCTTGAGCCCCCTACTACCCTTGGCACGACTGACGACACTGGGTGGCCTATGACTTTAGGACGTACAAAATATTTGTGAGGGTCATGCAGTCTATCACGTGGTGGGTTGGACATCTCAAACTAGGATTCTTTTTGCTTTAGTGTTTATCCTTGATTTCCATATAATAAATATAAATTGCACTTGTGTTCAAAAAAAAAAAAAAAATAATAAATTGCACATCATAACTACAAAAAAATCTAATTTGCTAAGTAACCAAAAAAAAACTCTCTCTCTCCTCTTCCTTTTTTTGTTTTTAACGTGAATTTTATTCCAAAACTAAATGTTTGTTGGATCCACAATCAAGAGCAACAACATACAAGGAAACACAAAATATTAAAGATAAAATAAAAAAATAGAAATTCCAGTAGGCATCACAAAAACTTCAAAATAAGCTTTAGATGCATGTAAGTAAATGATGAACTTGACGTAACATGATGTGACCAGGATGCTACTGCACTCGCAGCAATGTTACTATCTAGCGAGCATGATCAAGGCTCCATATGTCAATTTCATGGAGCTAATTGCCGTGAGAATCAAAGAGGAGATTAATACCTCTCTTGTCATATGAAATATGATGCTTCAATAACTTAGAGAAACTCACAACACCAAAACTACAAGAAGACAATGCATGTGGCACAAAGAAGTGAAACAATCCCATTTCTCTTTTTATCTTCTAGTTCCTACCCTCTCATTAGAAATCTAATTTTTTTTTCTTGGTTATTTGGCAAATAAATCTCATATTAAATGTGATGCATAATTTCAGTTTGGGAAATGCATAGGTTGAGCAAATTGAAATAGGCGATTCATATGTTTTTCATAATAATCCTGATTGAAATTGTAGTGACACATTTTTTTGGCTCATAATTTATGCTAATACATGTTATCAATCGTTGGATATATTATCACATTTTTATATGAAATTTCGAAAAGAGTCTCATTTTGTTACAAACATTCTTCTTCGATGTGATCCAATTCATAAGATTGGATCGATCTATATATCTATGACCCAGAGAAATTTTTTTTTAACGTCAGATCTATAACATGGTCTGACAAACCATACTGAAATATAACAATAAATGTAATACATATTCCTATGATATGTTCATGTTATCTTAGGTAACTAATATGATGTTTTGTTATCGGAAAGAGGATGATAAACAATAGAGGAGTCTACAAATCTACTCTTTAAGTCTTGACAATTTCTTTAACTCGGTTAAAAAGTTTGGTCACGCTTCTGAATCTTGTATCATCAAGACCATGTCCTTGCAATCAGTACTGAAGTGTTGGCACGCCAATATCTGTAGCATGCATTCCATAGTCAAAAAGAGCCTCAAGCTTTGCATGTACTGATCACATTCTTCACCTCTGATTTTTATTTCCCAAGATTTGAGTTTATCGTGTCGAGTTTGTCCAAACTCATCCACAACCACTATGAGTGAGTGATGAGTCCATGGTCCATCAACCATACAAATATCAGGTATATATTTAGAATATATATATATATATATATAAATTTAATTGAAAATAATGAATCATATTTAATTATATATATTTATCATATTTACATGTAAAATTATTATTTATAAGTTTTAGAATATTTAAATGCGAATTTTATTTCAAACGTATAATTTTATGTTTGTGATATAAACATGATTTTTGATATTGGTAAATAAAATTAATTAATTATATAAAACTATTTTTAAAATTTTATATATCCTAAAAGGAAATGTTTTACCAAAGATTCATATGAAACCATTTAGTCAAAAACATTTGGAGATCATTTGCATCTTCTAAATGTTATTCTAAATGTTGTTTTATATGTCCTTTTTTAATTGGTGAAAAAGAAACATTTTGAAATAAGCTAAAGTAAGAATGTTCTTTTAAATTATTGATTGGATAGTTAGGACTATAATGCTTTTGCAAATGGTTTACCAGTCAATATATACCTCAGTATTATTAGGAGAGACTAAAGTTAGATATGTATTCTATTTTGTCAAATATTTCTTAAAATAAATGTTTCATTAATTTTCTGTGTATAGTTTTAAGCTTCCTTTAGTTAAATAGATATGGTTCAATCATTCAACCTGGGCATCCATTATTAGTTGAACCGTAAAGTTTCCGACTTTTTTATTTTCAAATTTGTATACGTTAGTAGTATAAAGATGTAAACATACGTGTAGAGAGTACGAAAAGTAGTCTGCGTTAACCGAGTCAAGTATTAAGAAAATGCAGAAAACATGCATAACGTGCATAATGTGCATTCATTCATCAATATTCGGAAAAAATGTGCATTAACATTGAATAATGAACTATATGAATAAGGCTAAAGAACTACAACCACAGCCATTAGTGTCAAATACATTTCCACTATACGATAGTCCATTCGTTGGAATCATATCAGACCACATGTTTCATGTTTTTTTGACCAGTGAAACCATAAAATGCTTCTGTTCTGCTACGTAACATCATACTAAAACGAATAGATATTTCTTTTGTTTCGTCTTTTGAGCGTCATATATATGCCTCGAAATGGATATTCAAGGATAGCCACGCAAAGATAGTTATACGACCAAAATGATATTAAGAAGAAAACAAATAATTATACGACCAATAGTCCCTACCTACAGCTCATGTCGCTTTTGCTTGTCATGTATGGTGCCACTTACGTATAGACTCTCATTCAATAAGGACATCAGCGAAAAGTCAAAATGTAGATTATTATGATAATATTTGTGGCTCACGTATTATTAACTCCAAACCAAACCCGAAAAAGTTGTTAGTTTTTGGATCTTATCAAGCTTATCTCGGTAGCTAAAAACTAGTCTTCATTAGAACGTATCACATCGAATTGAATGATTATAAACTCTTTTTTTTTTGAATGATTATAAACTTGTTGAAATCTTCTTTTATTTTTTAATGAATGTTAAATTTATTCACAATTTTTGTGACAATGAATACATCTGTAGTTCAAAAAGGTAATTTAGGACATCTCTACTATCGACTACTAACCCATCTTTGCATTGCTTCACTAAGCCTTAAAATGAGTGTAACATACGACGTATTCATTTATCCTTTTGGTGGTGACTCAAAAATAGTTCAATCAGTTAGCTGACTTTTACTTTTTCGTTTTCCTAAACTTATTACTCCTTCCGTTTCAAAATATATGTTATTCTTGACTTATTTTTTTGTCACAAATTAATTGTCGTTTTAAAATTTCGAGGTAAAATTTATTAGTTTTATATAATATTCTATTTTTCTATTGGTTGAAAAGTGGTTAGGTGTATAGATAATTGTGTTTTTATCTTGGAAATATGTAAAATTAAATATTTTCTTAATCTGTGTGCAAAAGCTTAGAATGACAAATAAAGTGAAACGGAGGGAGTAATTTTTTCAGTGTCGATGTTTTAGCTGACTTTAAATAAAATAAAAATGTAGCAAACTTACTGTTTTTTTTTTTCTTCTTCTTTTTAACTTAAAGAACCATTCAGTTGAGAATGTTCAATATCGTGGCTTTTTAGCTTCGGAACTATAGTCTTCGAAAAAACCCTTTATTCTCATTTCCAGATGCCTTTGAGGTTATTCACCTCTAACTCTAAGGCCTGTGCGAGAGGTTGTACCTTATCTCATTAGTAGACAGATTCATAGCCTAAATTCACCAGTGATTCCATTGATCTCTATCTTACACAAAGCTATTGGGGTCAAAATCCTCCTAGCGATATCAAAGAGTACTAAATTCACCCAATAATTGTATCATTTACAAGAGTAAGACAAAAATGTCGAGAAAACAATTCTGCATTTACCGTGCCGACTTAAACACAACAATATGGTCGAACAAACTTTGTATATACCTTCCAGAAAATAAATAAAGTTATTTATGTCCAAACAAAAATTATCTGGAAAAACGTTCCTTTGTAAGATTTTTACGTAACAGTTTTATGAAGTAAACTTCCGTGAAACTAACTTCGAAAAGTTTTAACGAAAAATATTTCGTAAAACAAATCAAAACAGTTTTACAGGAAAACTTCCGTAGAACTAACTTTGAAAAGTTTTTACGTAAAATCTTTCATAAAACGAATCAAAACAGTTTATGAAACAAACTTTCGTGAGACTAACTTCAAAAATAAATTATAGTAAATCTTTCGTAAAGTATAGTGAAACAGTTTCAGAAAACTGAGTGAGAAGATACAAAACCAGACGGGATGAGGTAGCCCACTTGGCAAAGAACCTTGGGGGCCAATTGTCATGCTCACGGATTCGATATCAGGCGGTGGCGAACTACCTCTTCCATGTCACCAAAGTGGTACTGGGCCTAGGCCCAGGTACAACCCTCCCGGATGAAGTGGACCGCTGCCTGACCGGACCCAGGAGAACCCTGGATTACAAAAAAAAAAAGAAAAAAAAAAAAAGATACAAAACCATCAATTAAGCACAGAAGAGACGGTCAAGAGTAGAGAGTAAGCAACATCACCCTCTTTCTCTCTCCTCCAACATCTGATATATCATGGTTTTTACTGGTTTTAACCATGGAATAAGTCTACTTTTAAAGTCTATATTATATGTCTCGAGTCTGCTTTAAAGTCTTTACATGTCATTGTACGGTTTGGAACATTTTGGAGATTATGAGACCATTTGGATCATCAAGATGCAGAAAACTATAAAAATCAACTATTACAATAGCGTTTATTTCTAAAGTAAAAGCAGTGGGTTTAGTTAAAAGCAAAATTTGGCTATTAATATTCTAGAAAATATCTACTTAGGAAACAAAATCGACATTTTGATATTTATTTCGCCTGATATTTAAATTTTTAATTTTGAGGCTAGACTAGAGACAGTTACGCAGGTTTTTCTATAGATCAACTGAAATTACTTTTGTGACATATTTTGTAAAAATACTCCAAATTTTTTACTTTTACAATATATGGTTCCTTTCACATCATCTTTTATAATCATCCATAGTGAATTCTACCTTAGCTTGTGTACTATAAATATAAACATCAAAGAAAGCTATGGTCTCATATCTCAAAAACAATATTCACCATGATGATTCTCTTTAGTACTCTCCATCTTTCTCTCTTCTCTTTGGCACTTGCAATCTCCGGTTACATTTTCCTCAGGAAACTGAGAAAGTGTGAAGCTGACAGCTCAACCATCCCTGAGCCAATGGGAGCTTTGCCTTTATTCGGCCACCTCCATCTTCTGCGCGGTAAAGAACTCGTCTGCAAGAAACTTGCTGCCATATCCGACAAACTTGGTCCCATCTTTTCCCTCAAGTTAGGGTTTTACAAACTGGTTGTAACCAGCGACCCCGATATCATCAAAGATTGTTTCACCACCAACGACTTGGTTCTAGCCACTAGACCCAATATATCCTTTGGTCGGTACGTAGGCTACAACAACGCAGTTCTAGCGCTGGCTCCCTACGGAGACTATTGGCGTGAGTTGCGTAAGATCGCCACCGTCCATCTATTCTCAAACCAGAGCATGGAGATGCTCGGCCACATTCGTTATTCGGAAGTAAACGCGTTCATTAAGCAGATATACAAAGCGGGTGGTGATAATACATCGACTGTGAAGATTGACTTGTTATTCGAGTTTTTGACTTTCAATATAATCCTTAAGAAGATGGTTGGGAAGAGAACTGAATTCGGCGAAGTGAAGAGCGAGGAGTGGCGTTATAAGGAGGCGTTGAAGAGTAGCGAGTACTTGGCTGCTGTTTTCATGATAGGCGACGTGATTCCATGGTTGGGATGGTTAGATTTTTCAAAAATTGCTCAAATGAAAAATACGTTTAAGGAGCTTGACTCGGCCATCACTAAATGGCTCCAAGAACATCTAGAGAAGAGATCAAGAAATGAGAATAATAAAGAAGAGAAGACTATCATGGATTTATTGCTTGACATCTTACCAGAAGATGTTGTGATATGTGGACATGTACGCGATGTAATTGTCAAGGCAACTATATTGGTATGCGCGGTTTCAATACACTATTTTAATAGATTAGATTAAATATTTTTGTCGGCATAAAATTTTTATGTGATAGAAAAGATATCAATTGTTTTTGAGATAAGTAGGTACCAGTAGAACCAACTTGAATAACCTGTTTCTTGTTATAGGTTCTTACACTAACGGGAGCAGACAGTACATCCATCACCCTGACATGGGCGGTATCATTGCTTCTTAACAATCCTGCCGCTTTAAAAGCAGCACAAGAAGAGATTGACAATATCGTAGGGAAAGAGAGGTGGGTTGAAGAATCCGACATACCAAACCTCAAGTACCTACAAGCTATTGTCAAAGAAACTCACCGGCTTTATCCACCGGCTCCTCTTACAGGTCACATATAGGCTCTCTTAATTATCTTTATTCTTACATATTCTTGTAAATCATGTACATGTAAACCTAAAAGGTTATAAAGATGATGAATGATATTGATCAGGAATTCGCGAAGCGAGTAAAGACTGTTTACTTGGTGGATACCGTGTTGAGAAAGGCTCACGCTTGCTCGTCAACATCTGGAAACTTCACAGGGATCCCAAGATATGGCCTGACCCCAAAACCTTCAAGCCTGAGAGGTTTATGGAGGAGAAATCGCGATGCGGAAAGAGCGATTCAGAGTACATCCCGTTTAGTTCGGGAAGAAGGTCGTGTCCAGGGATGAATCTTGGCCTAAGAGTTGTTCACTTCGTGTTGGCTCGGTTGATTCAGGGGTTTGAGTTGCACAAAGTGTCTGATGAACCGCTGGATATGACTGAAGGGCCTGGTTTAGCCTTGCCAAAAATCCAGCCAGTGGAAGTCGTGGCTATGCCTCGGCTCGACCCTGAGTTGTACCGTTTACTTTAATATGTTATGTATCAATAATTATCAGGGCACATGTTGAGATCATGCCTTTCTGATGCAGCTGATATAAGAGACGTATGGATTTAAGTTTAACTCTCCCAACTCAAATAACTTTACTCATTTAGAAGATGTATTTTCTTTCATTCATGACTTATTCAATAGTTCTAACTGGAAAAAAAACACGTTGAACAGTTTGTCCAATATAAAACAGCTTGGAAATAGTAGTTTTTTTTAACTGGCTTCCATATTTAAAATAGTAGATACTAGTTCAAAGTACTAAATCTGTTACAATTTAATTTTTGTGGATATGATAAATGAAACTAACAGTATAAACGAATTTTTCATTTCGGTTCTGGTTTAAGCATAACGAAACTAACAGTCTAGAGTTTTATCATCTCTAGACTGTGTAAACGACAATAGCAAACCCTACACAGTCTAGATTAGGATTAGGCTCCACAGTCATAATAAAACTCTAAGAATACTTGCTGTTAAAATATTGACCAAGTAACGGTTGTGGTTGATATGAATTAGGCTCCACAAACCAAAATCTGTGCAGATATAAAGAAGATTCCAAACATCAATTATGACATGTCATCTTTGGAATTCAGACTCTGACCCTTTGATTACTTGTCAGATTATAATGGCTCACTCATATATAAGTCTTACATATGATCC
The DNA here is from genome assembly GCA_932364175.1 of Eruca vesicaria subsp. sativa. Taxonomy (NCBI): domain Eukaryota; kingdom Viridiplantae; phylum Streptophyta; class Magnoliopsida; order Brassicales; family Brassicaceae; genus Eruca; species Eruca vesicaria. The sequence continues at coordinate 13,963 of CAKOAT010166267.1, forward strand.
GAGATTCGATCTGAGATCCGTTCCGGATCTGCTCCGAAATTAGGATAGCCAAGGGTCTCCGAATCCAAATCTGGAAAGTAAAATCTCGGCTTCGTGCGAACCGAATCCGGATATCTTATTTTTTAGATCCGGATATCCGGATTCAGATCCGTATTTTAAAAATAGATTATTTTTTTATTTATTTATTACTAATTATATCTGGTATATTAATATTTATACATAAAATAATTTTAATAATATTTTACTTTTATATTAATAATATTATATGTCATATATATATTTCATAAATTATGCTTAAATATTTAGTTTATGTATTACTTTTAGAATTATTGATTTTTTTTAATTTTTTTAATTATTTTTACGGATCCGAATCCGAATCTGGATACCCGCGGATATCACAATATCTAGACGAATATCCAGAACCCGGATATCCGGAAGACACGAATCTGAATACTAAAATCAGGGATCCAATGAATTCGGATCTGGATACTTCAAATTTCCCGGATATCCGGATCCGTCTCACCCCTATTTAGAAGTATTTTATGGGTTAGGATCCGGTAAATAACGTAAAATACTAATTCTCACCTATCAACCATTTAATACTTCAATTAAATGTTATACTGTTAAATAATTTATAAGCCATATCGATGTTAATTTATTTTAAAATTTTTACCATAGTAAATAAGTTGATAGTACTATTTATAGTATGTGTTTTCAGGATATTAACATGATAATATGTCATAGTAACATATACAAATATCAATGTATGAAGTCATTATGCCCTTTCTCAAATATATATATATATAAATGAAGTCACCAAACATATTCTTTATTGCGTCAAAAATAGCAAATGTTTAACCTGAGAAAATATCATACTAATAAAAAAATCTCTTAATCCTACAACAAAATGTATCATGTCTAAACCCTACATGTCTTTAAACCTAAATAAATAGGTAATCAGAGATTGATCCGCACAGGATTAGTCTTTACCTTTTTATAAATTACTTAATAACATTTTAAACACACACACACATATATATATATATATATATATATATATATATATATAAGCTATTTATATATTTTTAGGTTTTTACGAACCTATCCAAATCTGGAAGAGTCTGGCTCGAATCATGTTCAAAATTTTATAATATCCAAACAAAATTAAAAACCAAAAATTCCTATACCCAAAAAAACTTGATCTCTATTTGAACGTATACTTGAATATGCATGTTTGACTGGTAATATAAAAAGAATGATACTTTATTAATCGATTTAAATTCTTGTACTAATGAAACAATTTCATTTAAACATGTGAAATTATTATGGTTAACAAGTAAAATAATTAAGGTCAAATCATTGTGGTAAATCTATATAATAATGGGGCAGTTTACTCATTTTTGAAGCAACACATCAGCATATTTGTGGGACCTATTCCAAGAAAAAAAAATGGATTGGTCAAGAATTGAACCGAGGTTGTTTATTTTCAAACAAAGTCTTTACCACCAGACTACTATGGATACTTGACATATTTTAGAAATAGTAGACTATAATACCTAAGTTATTTTAAAAATAAAATAAAGTATTCACTTCCTGGATATCACTAATTAATCATTAATTCGCTAGACTTTCATATTCATAGAGTGAGTGTTTTTATTTTCATGAATCAAATTTTCTTACTCTACCTTTACATCTCCTATTTTTATTCTGTTGATTAACAATAGACCACATTCATAACACCTCATGCATTCCGGTTAATATATACTCTATCTAGACAGAAAAATCCTTCATATATGATTCTCTCATTGATTCTTCTTCCAGTCGATTTTTATTACATTTTCTTGGAAATTACTTCATCTTCAGCTTTAGATGAGGGATTGATTGGTAGTATTATTATAAGAATTATACTTTTATTATCCAATCAACATTTATGAAAAAAACATTTAGAAAATCATTTACAAGATGCTAATGTTCTCCAAATGCTATTTGCTCAATGGTCTCATAGGGAGCTTTTGGAAGATCATTTGTTCTTAGAAATATAAAAATTAAAAATAATTCTACATAATTATTTTCCAAAAAAAATTAATTAAATATTTTTAATTTAAAAGTAGTAATTCACATTTTATATATTATATAATTTATATAATTACACATATCAATAATTATTTTTAATAACAAACCTAAATTTAATATAATTATATACTATAGATATAAACATATTTATATTATTTAAAAATAAATAGATTAATCATTTAATGCTCTACCAATAATCAAATAATAATAATTTATATAATAATTATATATAATTAATTTATTTTCTGTAATAATATTAAAATTATTTTTATATGCAAAACTAAATTTATATTTTTTAAAATAAATTATATATATATAAATATTAATATTTCACATTTAAAATATAAAACCATTTATGTAATTGAATAAGATTCCTTATTTTTATTAAAAAATGTTATTAATATATATTAATTTAAAATAAATATATTATATACTAAATTTTATGATGATTATAAAATTATATACTGTTATTGTTTAATCAATCACTTTATTAAAAAAAGTTTATTAAGAGCATACAGCTTCTACAGTATATTGCTTCTGCAGTATATTGCTTATATAGTATACTACTACTATTTTATTATCAGATATACTAATTGAGGCCTAAAACCTTTACATGCCTGTTAACTTTTTATTCCTTCTACATTGGTCGAACTGTTCAGTTTGTGGTTGCTCGCCGCCTCCGTTTCTGAGATTCTCGAAACATAAAAATGACTAATTTATGAGAAAGAGAAGAACATTGGCATTTAACAAGATTGCATAATAGTTTCATTCATTCGTTAAGTAATAATGAATCATGTTCATAATACCTCATGCATTATGCTTAATATATACTATATCTAAAAGGAGAAACCATTCATCTATGATTCTCTCATTAATTCTTTTTCCAGTCAAATATTATCACATCTTCTTGAAAATAACTTCAGATTTTGCTTCGATTGCTAAAGTCGTTGCATGCCTCTCAACTTTTTATTCTCTTTACTTTGGTAGAAGTACTCAGTTTATGGTTGTTTGCCGCCTTTATGGGATTCTCAGAATATAAAAAAATAGCAAATTTATGAGAATTAGAGAAGATTGAGAAGAACCTTTGACATTTAACAAGACTGCATAATGTTTGCGGATATATAGAACTTTTGAAAATTTTACTGACTAATATAAAGACTTCATACGCTATATCGGTCCAGATTATATGTCAAACATCAAAATATATAATAAAATTATAGAATACATCAATTATATCTCTGAAACCGCGTTTGCGCGGGAGCTATATTATAATGGTTGAGTTTCAAGACTCCTGTAGGATCCCCGTGTTATTCCATCTGGTCAACCATGTTATCAATGTGTTTTAATTTGGTATAATTATGTGTGGGCTGGTGTGAGTTTGTAATTTATATTTAGAAACTCATTCTAAAGCACTTAGCCCAAAGATAATAAAACTCTGCGTTTAGGCTTAGGTCATGAGGCGTCTCTTCTGTTATTGAACTCTTCCGTCGAGTCATTGACTATTGAACTTCAGTGTGTCATCCATTGTTTGAGAAAAGCCAGACATTCCCCTTCATCTTTTACCTCCCATGTCTCTTCATCTCCATCTTTTGCTTACTCTATTTTAACGTTTTGATTTCACATGTTCAATTAATCTGTTGTTCTCATTAAACCTCACTTCCACGGCTCTTTGTCTCCTTTTATTTACGATCCAAGCTTTATTCGTTTTAAATCAGAATAATAATTCAAACTCTATAAATAAAGAAGTTTGTGAGTCCAATCCACCTAAACCGACACCCTCTATTCTTCCATCTATTTACCAAAAGCAGACGCCTCCTTCGAGAATGTCTTTCTCTGTGTTATTAGGCGTGCAGTTTACATTCTCACACAAGTGATAATTGAAGGTGAAGAAGCAGCTGCATCTGCCAGCAACACTGTTGCAGCAAGAGATGATGAACCAAATCCTGTTGGTTTTGAAGCATAAGAGAATAGCCGCTAATGCACGCATGAATGATAGTTTAATTTGTCTGTTCTGAATTTTCAGAGTTGTTATGATTCTGAATCCATTATATATATGATTTTTAACTTTGTTTTTTCTCTCAAAAATTCTGGCAAACTCTCTCCTACAAAGAGGACAATTACTAAGTTTTTAATTTAAAAAGGCAATGTTGACTAAATTTTGTATATTGATAATGTCAACAACTAAATGCATCAATCACTACACGTTACATGGTGACATGCATTCCTAAAGAAACATAGCTCATGTAAACTTTGCATAAATGTCCGTTCTGTAGCCATGCGTTCAGGCTGAGAGCATAAAGCTCTTGATTTTGTTTCATTTCTCTTTTAAAAGGAATTTTTGATGTTTAGATGAAAGCAAATGCAAACAAACTAAATAGTCATAGACTACGGTTAAAACAAAATTTTAACACCATAATAAAGTTATATACACATATATACCCAAGTCCAATAAAAAAAATAAAACATAAAACATAAAAGAATCAATCCCTATATCAACAAACCTTCACTTACAAAACCTGACCACAAACCTTTATGAATCAATAAATAAGCTAATCCACTTCACAGTCTCAAAAAGAACTTCTCCAACACATGAGTCACTCCTTCATGGATAAAAACAACACAAAACCAACGGCAACAACCCCGCGCTTGCGCAGGGTGGACGATCCCTAGTATAAATAATGAAACAGTTTGAAAGAGTGAAAAAAGAATGTAAGAAATAACAAAACACTTAAAAATAGTTAAGTTGTGTTTTATACTTTTATAATAAATGATGTAAAATTATTTGAAAAAACAATTAATAAAATAGTTAAGATGAGTGAAAATAAGGAAACAATAGATGTCATACATTTGTTGACAATAAGATTAGTTTTATTTTGTACTTCAGTTTTAATAATATAGATGTATATTTGAAATTTAGTTAGGATATAACTGCCTATTTCGAACATGAGTTACTGAAATTATTTGAAGTTGAGTTATTAATTAGAAAAAATGAGAAAAAGAAGTTAGAAACTCAAAATAATCAGTTAAAAAAACAAGATTTTTTTTTGTACTTTTGTTAATATAATAAATATTATAAGGGAGAATTAGCTAACATACCATAATTAAGATCTATATTAGGCGATTGGCCATGGCTTGAGAAAAATATAAATCATCTTACAATTTTGATTTCATTGGACAATTCCACCACTTTTACACTTTTTCCTAGGTTGCATGGAAACTCCGTTTAAGGTCCGTTTCATGTTTCAAAAACGTTTCAAAATCGGAATCTCTTGGAAACTCGAGGAAACTCTTTGGAAACACATTTCTTGAAAATTTCATTTTGGAAACATGATAGAAACTTGTGTTTCTTATTTGGAAACTCACAATTCTAATTTGGAAACTTGCAATTCTAATTAGAAACGTAAAAAATAACTATTTGACATTTGATGTTAGTAATTACATGTTTATTATTTTATATTTTAATATTATATTTTGATATTTGTTATCATTTTAATATAATGATTTAATTTGGAATGAAGTCACTCCATAATTTTATTGAATGATAACATGTTTTACTTTTCTAGTTATTGATTATAATTTTAATAAAATGTACAATAAATATTTGTATCACTTAATTTTTTTCTTAGAATAAATCAAACAAAACAAATTACATGTTGATTAATCATACATATATATATTATAGGCGTTTCTAAAACATTTCCATTTCTAATTTTTTTAAATCATGTTTCCACGTTTCGAAACGTTTCGTTTCCACGTATCCGTTTCCGATTCCATGCAACCTAGCTTTTTTTCATATGATTTTTTTCTGGCAGTCTTTCTCCCTTGTTTCTTCCCTTATTTTTTCCCCGGACACTCTCTTTCTCACTGTTTTATTTTTCTGCTTCTCTTCGTTTCCTTTTTTGTTCATTTTTTCTTCTTCTCTTTCTTTATCTTTGATATCTTCGTCGATTCTTTATTTTTAATGATTTAACAAAAAATCATGATAAACCGATTAAATTCATAATAGTGATTTTTTTTTATAATGAAGGTTAGTAGTACTCTTATGTTTGAAAATCTAGTGATTCATAGTCAGAACACATGTATTACCATTTTTATATGCTGTATTACCATATATTTAATGAAATATGATACATGTCAAAAATATTAACTCAGTGAACTATATGTTTAGGCTACTTATCTGATTATCAAACGAATTGTTATTTGTGGTACGTTAAACAAAATCAATAATAGTCTTAATAATGCAGTATTGCCTATTAATCTAGTACCTTTGTTATCATGTAACATAAAAGTTAGTTACTAAAATTTAAGTTAACGGATAAAACAACCGAGTAACAAACGATAATCGCTATTGTCGCTTGATAACATGATGTATTAATTAAAAATATTGTAGCTGTTAACAGAGATGTTAGCTGAAATTTATCATGTAACACATATAATATACATATACATAAATATAGATATAATATTTTGTTTAACATGGAAACATATATATTAGTTAAATTTACATGTTATTTTTCATTAGAACATAAATCATATTTGGATGTAGTGATTGTTACAGACTATCTATACACATGTCACATTTAACTTTATTATATTTTTAACAGGTTTAATGCGATGTTTTAACTATGTTATATTTAATTTAGTAATTATATTTTTAACAGGTTTAATGCGATGTTTTTACTATGATATATTTAATTTAGTTAATATCAAATTCAAATCTGAGTTTGGTAATTGAGAAACAAAAAAAAAAGAGAGAAAAAGAAACATTGATAAATATATTTTGAAATATGTTTTGTAAAGGAGGGGAAAGAAGAAAGAAAAATAAAACACACATGACAAAAAAATAAAATAAAAAAGATGATGAGAGATGGCTAAGAGTGAAAAATACTTGTTAAAGCTACTGAGCGTTCAACTCACACAACTAGCACTAAAGATAGTTGTAGTTTTATAGGGTCAAAATGGTCAACAAATAATCAACCTCTGCACATATGTGTAATACTAATTATGACCTCAAATATGGGCATAGAAGACAATTATCTCATATGATAATTTTAATGATAATGAATTATAGTATAAATAATTTGGTATAGATATAAATATATTATTTTTTGATTTAAAAAAGATACAAATATATGATTTCAAAGTCATAAAATTGAAATACCAAATGAATTAGATAAAATCGAAATTGTATATCTAAACCATATGTGTACCATAAACACTATATATGTGTAAGTGTAACTTAAACCCTAAATAATACTAAATCATACGTGTATGTTTGAATTATTCATCTAACTGTATATTATGATTGCAAACCAAAATTTGAATTCATAATAATCTAATAAGTATAGATTAGGATGCCAAACGTTTTGAATCGAACAATATTGTAATTGTGCTAATTACAAACGGTATAGTATGCTATTTTGCATTTGCCATGTCAGCATGTACTTGAAGCATAATTCGATGTGGAATTAAGTCTCATTTGATTCATTAATACTCGTCATCTTATCGAAGTGATTAAATTATAACGTTGTCATTTAAATATTCTTTCAATTAATAGTATGATAATATATATAATTATAGTAAATCAATACCATCAAAACATGATCATTTCTTTTAATGAATGATTTATGTTTTCCTAAATTATTTTTAATCATATGAACAAATTTAGCTTTTCATTAATGGTATTTTAGTCTTTTTTTATTTGGATCTAAAAATTATGTATTAATGGGTTTTATTAATGGATTAATTCTTTTTAAAATTTTATAAAAAAAATTCTTGCAAAAATATATTTTATTTGCTGGTCAGACATGTCAAATTTTTCAGTCATAAAAATGACTCAACATGCTACGGAGCGGGTTGGATGGGGCGGATCAGACTGAGCGATTGAAATTTTGTAACTAAATGATTTTACGAATTAATCACAAAACTAAAAAAAATTGGACCATTTAATTGTTAAATATACAATCTTTCTTAATTACACACTTCATGTACAACCATTTAACTTATTTAAAAACATAAAAAAATTTCTGAGACATTATAAAATAAAAATTTCTTATAATCGCATAATAACTTGATCTTGATTCTCTGACATTTTATATCATAAAAGCAAAAGACTTATCGATCCATCTGTAGATAAAACAGCAAAAATAGTACCCGCGCTTTTTAAGCAGTGGTCAGTACTAGATAGTAGGGGTGAACAAAAAAACCGAACCAAACCGAACCGAGTCAAATCGAACCAAATGAACCAACCAAACCAAAACCGATCCAAAGCAAACTAATTCTATTATAAAATAGTTTGGGTTAAGATTTTCCCAACCCGAATCAACGGAACCGAAACCGATCCGAACCAAACCGAGTTAAAACCGAACTGACAAATTAGTGGGTTTTATTAATATTTAAATTAAACATATTAGAAATAGGTGATATACTAAAATCATAAAATTAAAATTATTATTAACTTTATTAACGATGTTGAATTTTTCCGATTTTCAATTTAATTTAGTTAACTTTGATTTGATTGTGTTTTTATAAATTTAATATAAGTTTTAAGGTTTTTGCTTCAGTTTTATATTGAATTTAATTTAGATAGTTTATTTTCAGTAGGTATTATTAGTGATTTTGTTTCTATTTACTTTAGTTAACTTTGATTTTATGGTGTTTTTACAAACTTTTTGTGTGTTTAACGGTTTTTTTTTTCAGTTGTTATATTAATTTTACTTTTTATAATTTTTTTTATAGTCACCACCATTTATATTTATAGTTTAAAATATGATTTATGTTAAAAACCCTAAACTAAAAAAATCCGATTAAACTGATTTGAATGCAAATCAAACCGAATAGAAACCAAACCGAATACAAACCAAACCTAAATCGATCCAAACCAAACTAGTTATGGTTTACTTCAATTAGAAAAATTCTAGGACTGAATTAACCAAACCGGACCGAAAAATAACTGCCCACCCCTACTAGTTAGCGTTTATTTCTCCATAGAATTTTTATTTTACTTTATTTATTTGGTCAAGAGGGCTTTGTTTATGTTGTATATTATAATAATTTAGGTAGTCTCAATCCATGTAGTAAGGTGCTTTGGAGGTATCTTTGAGCGGAAAGAAAACGTAAAATGCTTTTAGTGTTTCATTTTTGATTATGCTTCTTATATTTAAAAAACAGAGTTTATAGGTTTTACGTTTTAGTTGCAATTCTATAATCTAACAGTATAATTCTAAAAATATAAATCTATATACTTGATTTAGGAGGTAATTTTTCTTTTGGTCAAGATTTAGGAGGTAATTCTGTTCGTTATAAAAATAGAAAAAGGATTATTTTATCTATACAGGTCTAGGAAAAATAGATATTAACTATCTATATAAACCCTTGTAATCCCCGAAGGAAAAGAAAAAAAAAAGACACTAAATCAAAAATTTAGTTTTGAAAAAGATAAGCAAATCATGAAAACTTTGATGATATGCTTATTGGTGATTAGTAGTGCCGTGATAATAGGAAATGCAGCTGGTAGCGGTAAGCATTTAAATCCAGGGGTGCTTAACCATTGCTTGGGCCCTAATCCGTCACCCAGTTGTCATATTACCGATCCTAAAGAGAAAACTCGTGCACCAGTTCATGACTATCGTCGTGGTTGCTCCAACAGTCAGCGTTGCCGTTCAGATTAAAACCTCACATGGTGTTAAAATAACATTTAACCAATAACCCTTACACATGAGTTCTGATACTATATGCATATAGACAGATATTCTGCATTGTGTAATATAAATAAATATATGTTATTGTTGTATACTATATATAATTATGTTCCAATTGTCGGATTATTGTTTCAAGTAAATTTGTTTTGGTACATAACTTTTGGAATAATGTATTTTGAAAGAATGTATAATTAAACTAGGGGAAGTTTGCGCTACGCGCGGGATGTAATATATTTTTTATTTAAATTAAATATATGATTTTGAAATAAATTTATTTCTTTTTGTGAGCAGTCTTGTTTGTTTAGATTTGAATTTGGATGTTTGTTTGTTTTTATATATTTTGTGACTGTTTCCAGTTCGGTGTCTCTTTAGGTTACATTAAGATACCAATCTATTATATAATTGAGTGTTTCTCTCCCTCTCAAGGGTGACACGTCGGATCCAGCGTGGAAAGTCCACGTAGGACAGATCCCTTCTTCCGCATTTGCGTCTTATCTATTTAGTTTTGGGCTTTAGCGCATAACAGGCCCAACAAAACTGAGTTGCCCTAACCCTTATGCGGCATCAGCGAGGAACAAAATTCGTCTCTCCTCTTCCTTGGACAGCGTCTTTTGCGATTCTTCTCATCATCTCAAATCGCAAGGCTTCGTGATTTATCACCTTCATTCACTCCTCCACTACGTCGACAGCCTTTGTTCAAGACGGTCACCAAGGTCGATTTCTCCTCGAGGCTGTTCAAGCTCTTTATCGATTCAAGGATGTGGTCATTCATAGTCTCTTGAATAGTTTCTGAAGGTATTTCTTTTGTTGTTTAGATTGCGTCCTTTCTGATTCTTCTTTATCAATCAAACCGATTCCATTTACAAATCATTAAACCTTTTCTTAACTCCATCCTCTTTCCTTCTCTGAAAACCCGTCTTCTACACTTTCGCTGAATCCAGACGTCTTTAACGCCATCGTTAACAACATTCTCCACTCCCCTCACGATCTCTCATTCATTTTTTTTCAGAATTTGATTCAGAAGATAGAAAATCACCATGGATGAGCCTCAAAATGGTAGGTTTACTTTACTGTGTTAAAGTTTGTTTTGTGAACAAATAATGACGTGGTGGCGGTACACTACAACCCCTCACTTATCCTTCTTCTCTCCTCCTCATACCGACGGAGAGATGGCAAAGACTGATTTTTTCGAAAGTTCATGCGTGATCCCGTCGTTTTGGCTTCTGGTCAGGTCAGTGACGTCACATTCATGAAATCTAGAGTCTTTTGATTAAATGAACCAAAAAAGAATTGATCTTTGAAGATTATTCTGCATTTTCATTTATTAATTATCAAATTACATTTTCTGTGTTTTGTTTCCCCTCAAATTGGGTTTAATTTTATATAATATCCCTAGAAATCGGATTATAAATGAAAATTGAGTTGGTTTTCCTACGTTTTCTGTGTTTTTTGCAGACATATGATAAGTTATTCATACAAAAGTGGTTGAGTTCTGGAAACAGAACATGTCCCAAGACACAACAAGTTCTGTCTCACACAAGCTTAACTCCAAATCTATTAATCAGTGATATGATCTCAAAATGGTCCAAGACGGTTGGGGTAGAGAAGTTGAACCAATGTGAGTCCAACCTTGCAGCTGTTTACTTCTAAATTGACACTGTTATTTAGAATTGAAAAAATCAAACGCCATCTGACTGACTGATCAAAAGGCCAACCTTGCAGCTGGTGAATCTGAGTTAGAAGACGAAGATGAATCTGACTCTTGACTCTGATGAGGTGGATTTTAACTACGTTTAAGTAGTGCAGCATTTGTTTTTTTAATGCGTTGTGACTCACTTAATTTGTTGAGAGCTCTGCTCTTTTGTTGTTGTTACTGCAGTGAATTTATCAAAGACAAAAAAGAACGAAAGGGAGAGAGCACAAAAGAGTATTGTTAATGGAATCAGAGAGGCTGTCGAGAAATATAATTCTGAAAACGTTTTCTCTTTTGAAAACATGAGAAATATCACGTTCAAGGAGTTCAGACAAAAGTTTACACAATGGAAGGTCAGTTTCTTTGCTTTAAAAAAAAAAAAAATTGTAACTAATGAATAGATGGGTGTTGCTTGAATGTAATAGAGATTATTATATGTTATTACATAGGTCTTTGATTTGTAGTTTGGTTCTTATTGGTCCAGGTTCTTCCTCGGCCCGAACCTATGTGATGAAGGTTGCTCTTGGTCATTCTGCTTCTAATGAAATTCGTAATGCCATCTTTAAAGCCTCCAAGGTTGTGTACGATGCTTCTTAAAGTTGTATTTTATTACCTGATCTAAACTGTTGTCTGATGTGTTTTTACATATGTTTTGGAATGTTCTTTCAGTTGTTTCATGGTGAAGCTCGACTTCTTATTACATATATGCCAAATAAAAAGTTGAAAAGGCATCATCTCTCTCCCGAAGCCCTCTTTTATTTACTTATCTTGCTTTCATGAAAAAAACAGTGAATGACTTTGTATTTATCGTTCTATATTATCTTTATGTTTCTCTTTTTATAGCTGTTTCAAAATGATTCTCACAAGCTATATATTTTCACCACAAGCTAGAAGGTTTTCGGTGTGATGCTAGGGTTGTTGTTGAAGCAAGCATCAACCCCAAGAAATAGGAGGCATTTAAGGTTTTGATACGTACTCTATTTTTTTTTAAGTGGGATGACTCTAATAATTCTTGGCATTTGCAGTATCATGATTTTGCAGGACGTCTGTTCTTGAATGCCACATCAGGGACACATATCTTTTTGCCAAGGAGACTAATGCATGGAGAGCTACTATGACAAGTAAGTTACTGATGTCGGTTTGTTAGATTACTTATCCATCACATAATCTAACGATTCCCTGAACAAATCTTTTGTCTGGTCCCCAGTGACACTGGGAATACTCTAGCATCTTAGTTCCCGAGGGGCTACGATAGGCTTGAGCCTTGAAGCATAGCTGAGGTAAATGAGCTCATCATCACCGTCCAGACACAGGTTACCCAGCCATTTTTTTAAAAAATAGTGCATGTTTATACTCTGTATGTGATCCCAGACTTTGTAAATGCAGGATATACACTTCATATGCACTGGGAGGGTCACTGGTACCAAGATGGACAAAGGCTCCAGGTGTACAAAGAAAGTAAGAAACTTCAGTGAACTATATCATCCTTTACTTTCATGACCTGCAAATACCCAACAAGATCTTTGCAGATATCATGATTATATTTCAAGTCTTATCAGACTAAGCAAAACCTGTTCACTTCCTATCAAACTAAGCAATAACAGTTCAAGTGCTATCAGATTGAACGAGCATGCATATCACAAGTTATTTATCAAACTAAGCAATAACACTAATGCTGTTGGTGTGCTAATGTATATTACATTATTTGCCTTCTATTAGATTTGAAATTAAGACACACACACACAGAGGCAACAATATATTTTATCTACACTTAATTTGTCTGCAAGGTGTCGTTTGGAGATGAGTAGTGCTGATGAAAACTGCAGAGTCTTTCCCCGTGTAAGAGTTCTTCTCACGGCAGAGCTTCACGTTGATTGAAGACGTATCATCCATTTTTAACACGTTGTTGTTGTACTATTTACACTCAATGAAAAAAAAACACCACCAATCAGTTTTAGTGTTAATCTGTGATACCAAAACCATTGGCTGCTTATTATATCACTGAAGGAAACATGTCTAACAATAATAAGCTCTTTAAATAGTGTATATCAAAATATGATATTGTTTACTTTGTTATTGAGATAAACAGTTGGTCTATATATATTTTGTCTATTTGTTTGTAGCATAACTCCAGTGAAGTGATGGATGTTCATATATAAATCAGAAAAGATGTTTGCTGATTATAAAACTTGATCAAATATTCGGAATAGAGTGTGGTAATTCATATTAGTGACGTTTTTTAGTTGTAACTTTAAAATTTGAAATACTAGGGTTTGGTGGGATAGTAAACTCAAGAATTGCATAAAACATCATTAGTTTTATGGGACATTTTAAAATTTAGCTCACTTTAAAGTTAAAGTGGTTTTGGTCTTAATTTTCATTGTGTAGGTTTTGTTATTATCTTCATAGATTACTTTTCTTTTAATATTGAAAAAAATATTTTCTTATACTTCATTTTTATTTTAAGTTGTTATAATGGATATGTAGAATCAAGAAAAAATCAATTCAAAAAATTGTTTAAACTGAACCAGTTTAATAAAAGAATGTCTTTATTGTTACTAAAAAGTGAGAAGCAAATTATTTTGAAAATAATAGATAACGAATACCAATTTATTTTTATTTTTTTCCTTTATTAAAAATAATATATATATATGTATATAATTATGTAACTAATTTGTTTTTATGCAAAAAAGTATAATTTAGGTTAGATACATATTTCTTTTTCTTGAAAATGTTATTACTATAAATATAAATCTAGAGTGAAAAGATTATAAAGAAAAATGAGAATCCAATATATATCTATTAGTAAAGTTTTTTAGTTGTACTTATTAAGATTACTTTCCTTTTAATATTGAAAAAAATAGATGGTGTATATTTCTATGAAAATTATATAGCAAAGGCGTTGTCAGTGATTTTTGGAGCCGTTGAAGCAGAGCAGTTCCAGTTGATTCAAGGGAGTACTTCAGCTAAAGAGGCATGGGAGATCCTGCTGAATTCATTGGAGGGAGATGAGAGTGTCAAGAGGACACGCCTAGATTATCTTGGGTCGCAGTTTGAGAATCTCAGATGGTCTGATGTTGATTCTGTGGCGAGCTTTAGTGCCAAACTTAATGCTATGGCGCATGAAGCAGTTGTACTTCGGAAGAAGTACAAGGAGAGTACTCCATCTTCATAGATTACTTTTCTTTTAATATTGAAAAAAATAGTCATGGATACTTAATTATGTATAGTTTCATGTTTATTCTATTTAAATTATGATAGTTATGATGTAAATGAAGTTTTTGTTCTTACCGATGACAATTTTATATAAGGTTTGCCTTAGAACATCATTTATTCATTGCATAGAAAAAATGGTGGATTTTAATTATTCGCTTAGGTAAAATATTATTAACTATACGGTTTATATCATGAAAACAAAATTTCAGTTGTTGTAATAGTAATATAGCATGCATCTATTTTGTAAGGTTCGCAGTTGTATATAGTAATTTTGTTTTTTTGCTTAACTAAAAACAAAACCTACACAATGAAAATTAAGACCAAGACAATGAAAATTAAGACCAAGACCAATTTAGTTTAGAGTAAGCTAAAGTTTAAAATACCCATTATAAATTTATAATTAATGATAGTTTATGATATTTTGGAGTTTGCTATCCCGCCCGTAAGGCGGGCCAGTCCTAGTATTATATATTTTTAGGCGTGAAGTTACATTATAGCTTGTGATTTCTTCTTCTTGTTCTTTAATATACGTTGTGTTATAATCCAAATCTTCTGTCGGTATTGTAAAATTTGATAAGATAAATTTTCAATTTATTGGTTGAGAATTTGTGCTAGCATATAATTTAGACAAAATATATTAAGAAATGAATTAAAACTGAAAAAAGAATATATTAACTGCAGCAAAATTAATTTACATCAAACAGAAAGTATCAAAAGAAAAACAATATGAGTTTGGTGTCAAGAAGTTTGTTAAAACAATTCAAGTAGACACTCGGGTCATGTTTAGTATCTTAACGACGAAAACATTTGTTTAGTATAGAAGAAAAATAATGAACATAAATACTACATTCGAGCTACAAATAATTTTCCTAGTATTATTATCATTTTTTTATAATTTTTTTGAGGGGTGAGGGAGGGGAGGTGTATCAGTCTGTTTGATTTACGTATGATTACCTAATGTCATATTTCTTTTTTTTTTCTTTTTGTTAATTGTGATGCATCTCGGTTTGTTGTGGGTAAAATATGGTATTTTAAATTTTATTTTTCAGTGGGGGATATTTGAGAAGCTTGGCCTTGTAATTCTTAAAAAAAAAATTTGCTAAAAGATTTACTATTGAAAGCATGAGAATGTAATTCCTAAGTTGTAACAGAAGATCAGTGTGTTGTGTGTATAGAATCATGGAAAAAGGTATCAATTAAAAAAAAAATTATGCATGTCTAATGCATGTGTCTTAGAGACTATAATATCGATCTCTACGCTACCATAATTTTTTTTGAAGCTGGAAAAATGTTAGTAGCTTCCTTAGTAAACAGTTAAAGCATTTCTTCAGGTTTCCGTGGTAAGGTCTCTTACTGTATAGAAAACTCTTATTTTTTATGTTGTTGACACGATTCTCCCCAAAAGAGCTCAAGCCACTATGCAGGAAGCCATTGAGAAAATAATTAGTAACTAAAAATGAACAAAAATGTATTTTCGTATCCATGAAACTCACCAGTTAATGAACTCTGCACCTCTAGCTGCAACTTCGTCTGAGGTCTCTCTTTAACTCGGCTTCCACAAAATATGTGTGTTTTGTGTTGACAACTGATGGTGAGAGAGATGTTAAAACTTAAAAGTAGTTGGAATAATCGGAGGACTGGTTGGAGCTCAAGTATTTACGCCAGGAACTCGGAGGTACTGACTGCTCTGACAGTTTGTCTCCTAGCAATCTTCTGCACCTTTGCACTATTTATTCCCATCAGTCCTCTTGTGCTTTTCTTCTTGAAAGGTAGCTTTTTATTATCACTATTCTTTGATACAACTGAAAAAGATCCAAACATTTTTTAATGTTTTTTGTTTGTTTGTAAATCTTAGATTTTTTCTGAAAATGGTTTTAGTTTTGTGGTGGTTGGTGTTTACAGGGAAGTGTGGCCGAGAAATTTAAGTTTCAAGTTGAAGAAATACTGGTTTTGGTTGCTCTTGTTGGGTAAAGTTCTTTTGATTTATGTACGTTTTTGATTCCTACATGCTTACTTATGGTTATAACATGTACTAATTAAGAGAGAATATCTATGTGAAACAAAGTTACTCGTGATTAGTAATAGCATGTACATAACATCTATGTTGTCAATTGTCATGTGAAGGCAATGCTTCTTCGGGCTGTAATTAGCAGCAGAGCCGTTGAGAAGTTAATCAAATCTCACTTCTACATGCACTTCACATGTATATCATTCAATAATGGTTTAAAGTATAGATCAATGACTTAGAAAACAATAACATTCTTGTCCTTTTATAAGATGGCCGTTCGTCTTGTATTTTCAGAACTCGTTCTTCTTACCTTACATCTTAGCTTCAACACTCTAACAGAGTAATCATGAATAAGATCTGTGCATAAACTTGAAGTAAGTTCTGAACCTACTTTTTTCTTCCGAACCGAAGAAAGCATGACCAACCATATCACGCATCTTCTTCATCCTCCCATACGCATTTCTCATGTAAAACTGACCCATATCTCCTTAACATGTCTTGCAAAAATACAATCTTTGACAGAGTCAAACATAAGCAATATCATATTTAGAGTGACTGCTAATCTTCCACCTGTTTCAAGCTATGGAGACAGAATTTTCATCATTTCCCGCTGAAATGGCTTCTCCATGAGCTTATGTTGTTGGGGTTTCTCAAGTTTCTGTTATAACCCACACAGATAGGAAAACATAAGCTCAAACTTTTGTAGCCAGATCACAGATAAAAGAGCAGGCAAGGATAGTGACATGACCCTTATGCTTGAAAAGAGTGGACTTCAATCGCTCATCAACAAAGGTAAAGAAGAGCATGCAAGAATAATGAAGTAAGCTTGTGCAGCTTGCTTACCTTAGTTGACTGAATCTCTTCCTGCTGTTCTCTTGTGATGCATTTATGAGTTTCGGTCCACTCTCTTTTTGATGCGTTTGAATTCATACCACTCAGATCTGGCTTCAAGAGAAGGTAACTCACAACTCTTTCCAAAAGCAAGCTTTGCAAAATCATTTTCTGTTTTCTGATTTTAGTTTCCCCTGATTTACATTCATCTGCATCTCCATCGTTGCAATTTTCCATCTGCACACCAAAGGTTAAAAAAAACACAATTATTACTATAGCTTACATGAGTCTGATATTCAATAAGATAAGCAAATACAAAGTGAGATACTTGCACATACATTTTGATATAGAGCGAAGATATGAAACTAAGCTTTGAACTCATCTAAGTCATCCCAAGTTTGCCCTGGAGATTTTCTATAATAAGAAACAGAAACACATGTTTCATGAGCAGAATTAGATCTTATCAGTAGCACAAAGAATCAACAATGGCTGGCTCTTACCTAATTTTGATTTGAATATAAAAAGATGTTTTTCCTTCAATCCAATCAACCGATTGTGATCATCATTCTCAAGCAACCTCATCATCTCCAACTTCTCAGTTTTGATTTTTTTTTCTGAATAATCAACGACCCTTTTCAAAACCTGTATTAGCCATATCAAACGTTTGAGATATAATAGATACTAGGTGATTTTCCCGTGCTCATGCACGGACATACGTATTTATAAAATAAATATATTCTAATAATTTATTGATATTTACTTTAAAATTTAAATTAATTTAGAATTTGTAGGTATAATTTATATTAATCATATTATATTAATTTAATTATATGTATAATTTTAGATATGTTATATTTTGTCAATTTGATTCTTTTTACGGTTGATTTAGTTATCATTTGGATATATTAGATTGTATCTATTTCTTTGAATTCAACTACAATCTTTTTTATCCTAATTATATTAAATTTTTGATTAATTGTCTTATTTGCATTTATGTCGGTTGTTATCTTAGAAATATAAGTATATCTAGTAAGATTATGTATAACTTAAGATTTTTTGTGTTTAGAAAAAACTAAACTTTCTGATTCTAAATTACATACATAAGTAACTAATAGATTTTTGGAAGCTTATGATACATTTTTGGAAGCTTATGATTATTTTAAATAATTTTAAAAATAAGGATTCCGATTTGCTTAAGTATTTTGATTATGGTTATATTAAGTTTCAAAAACATAAAACAGAAATTAAAAATCAAAAGAATTATTAGGAAAACATATAATTTTAACAATTAAAATATATTATATCTACTTAGTTAAATTATATAGTGTTATAATATTTTTAAAAAATTGTAGTTATTTTATCAAAAAAAAAATATTATTAAAATTTATTTCAGTTTTGTTTTTAATATCTGTTAAAATATGCAGTAAAAAAATTATTGTTTTAGAGAAATTATATTATATAGGTAAAATAGAATTTATATGTTTTGTTGTATTGTGAGATATTATAGTCAAATAAATATACTAAAAAAATAAAAAATATATATATATATTTCAAAAATACAAATTATAAAAAAACAAAATTAAACATATATCAGTTTATGTTACTAAATTATTTTATGTAATCATCTAATAAAATAGATAGATATATTATATATATATATTATTGTTTAAAATTATTATTTTTAAAGAAAAAATATTTCCTTTTCTAGTATCAAGATTAGTTGTGTGAAATTTTTTTTATGGAATCACATTATATACAAATATTGTTTTTCATCTAAGAAGATATAGAGATGAAGTATTTTATTACTTCAAAAGTATATTTTATGTTATTTAAAATATATTTGAATTAAATATTACTATTTTGTGAACTTTCCTTTTTTATGAAACCATATTTTTATATACTTATATTTTCGTTTTAAATGGTTTTGTAAACTTTATAAATGTTTCCTTTTTATTTTATATTGTTATTTGGAAAATTTTGAAAAGGAAATAATAATATTTAAATGTATTTTTTTTAATTCATTAGGGATATCATAGTAATCAACCATCGTGAAAATTAATGTGAGCGCGACACATAAGAAAGTGACTTCTCAAATAATATTATAGAGATACAAAGAGAAGAAGAGAAGATGAGTTCAAGGAGAGGGACCTCACACATATTTAAACTGAAACCACACCGGTTCTCAGATCCAAAAAACGCTTTGAAGACACGTCGTGGAGGCATGAATCAATGAGATCGATCATAAAGAAAGTAATCAAACCATTACAGTCGTGAGAAGAATCGCAAACTGTCACCGGCTCGCCGTCGCACGTAGAGGAACTTCGTTTCTTCTATCGAGCAGATGTAGGGGTAGAAGGCGAAATGAAACACAGCGGTTTGTGTGATGGGATAAACGGCTCAGAAAAGTATGTACACGTGGACTTTGTGACATAGCATCCTACGTGGATAACCTTAGAATGAAGGATGCATTACTTTAGATAATAGATACGTTCAACTTAAAAAAAAAAGTACCTTCAACTTTAGAAATATTCAAATATATTCTGAAGTTATCTATATTGGAAAATCCAAAATCTCGCTGTGGTTTGACTCGATGTTACAAGTAGGGGGTGGACAAAAAATCAAACGGAACCGAGTCAAACCGAAATCGATCCAAACCAAAATCTATTATTAAATAGTTTGGTTTAACATTTTTTAACCCAAACAAACCGAACCGAACCAAGTTAAAACCGAATCGAGAAACCAGTGTATTTGGTTATTATTTGAATTAAACATATTAACAATATACAATATACTAAAATCATAAAAAAAGTTACTATTAACTTTATTAACGATGTTTAGTTTTTTTAATTTTCAGTTTACTTTAGTTAACTTTGGTTTAATTGAGTTTTTATAAATTTTATATGGGGTTTTAAGGTTTTTGTTTTAGCTTAATATTGAATTTAAATTTACATAGTTTATTTTAAAAGTTATTGATAATGATTTTTTTTTATTTTTTTTCTATTTACTTTAGTTAACTTTGATTTGATGGTGTTCTTATAAAGTTTCTGTGCTTTCAAAAGTTTTTGTTTCAGTTTTTATATTAGATTTAGTTTACATAGTTACTCCTATTTATATTTCAAAAATATGATTTCTCTTATTAATAAGGAAACCGATTAAACCGAACCGAAACACAAATCAAACTGAATACAAATCGAGCCAAAACCGATCCAAACCAAACTAGTTATGGTTTATTTCAGTTAGAAAAATTCTAGAACCGAATTAACTAAACCGAACCAAACCCAAACCAAATCGAGAAAATAACCGAATTGTCCATTCCTAGTNAAACTAGTTATGGTTTATTTCAGTTAGAAAAATTCTAGAACCGAATTAACTAAACCGAACCAAACCCAAACCAAATCGAGAAAATAACCGAATTGTCCATTCCTAGTTACAAGATCTCGTAAAGATCATGAGACGTCTTTTCAAAATTTCTCATGTTCGTGAATTGCTATGAACTGCTCAGTTTGCATTGCAAAAGAGTTTTAAAAAAATAAAACCGGTAGAGATGTCGAGTGTTGTTGATATACCATCGTCCCGTCAGACTTTTAAATTTATAGCAAATAACAATTTGGTTTAGATTTACAAATCTATTAAAATAAAATAACAAAACCAATAACCCAAAACAAAAATAAAATAAAATAAAATAGTCATGCGGAAGAAATTCAAAAAAAAAAAAAAAAAATCTCAGACGTACGATTAATACATTCACTTTTTGCTCACACGTCGCTTCTCTTACTCTCTCGCTACTATTCGAGATTCACCTGTAAAACCCTAACCGGCGCCATAGAGGGAGAGAGAGAAGAAGAGGATCGCTTATCAATTTTCCGGTTAATCTTCGTTTTTTTTGTCTTTATCGTATTTTACTTGATCGATTGAAATTATACAACTGTTTCTAGCACTTAGATCGGTTCCCTGTAACTCGGATTTGTGCCACTTCGCTTAGTGAGCGGCGAAATTGATTTCGATGATGCAATTAGCTCTCTTGTATTGGATTTTCGATTGATTTTTTTTTTTGTATATAGATCAGATCTCTCTCTCTCTCTCTCTCTCTCTGGTTGAATTACTGATCCAATTGTTTGCTGTGAAAATGAGATTCAAAAGTTGAATTACTGATCCAATTAACTGTTGATGGATTTTTGTACAGTGAGCCATGGCGATGTTAGGTGCACAGCAAGTTCAAGCAGCAGCTTGTACTCCTGATATTGTATGTCATCCACCTTTTTGTTTTTTTTAATCAAAGATCCAGTTTACACTGGGCCGGCCCTGAGATTTAGGCGATTTCTTAAAGATTTCAACTAAAATCTCTAAAAAATAAAAAATTAGGGGCATAAAAATTATTTTGAGGGGCTGTGTTTATGTAATTTTCTTCAAAAATTTTGGAGGCATAAGGCCAATGTTTCCCAGAACCGGCCCTGAGTTTACATTTGTGTGTTTACAGGTTGGGAATGCATTTGTGCATCAGTATTATTACATACTTCATCAATCCCCTCAGCATGTTCACAGATTCTACCAAGAGATTAGCAAGTTTGGCCGGCCTGAAGAGAATGGTGTAATGAGCATCACTTCCACCTTGCAAGTCAGTCTACTAACTTACTTTTTCTTGAAGTTGCGTTTTTGTAAAGCTTTGGGAATATGAGTGTTGTGTGTATATAATTTTGAGTAGGCTATTGACAAGAAGATACAGGCGCTTGGTATTGGTGTAATCAATGCTGAGATAGCAACTGTGGACACACAAGAGTCTTATGGCGGTGGTTTTCTCGTACTGGTTACTGGGTATTTGACTGGGAAAGATGGTGTGAGGAGGAGGTTTACTCAGACCTTCTTCCTTGCTCCACAGGAGACTGGGTACTTTGTCTTGAATGATATTTTCCGATACTTTGATGAACCCACAATCGTACATGGGACTCAGAGTCCGGAGAATAACATCCAAGCTCCTGTCAGCGTTCACCAGGGTAAGTTGAAACCTAGCTTGTTGTTGTATCTGCCTCCTTTGAACTGTTGAATTCTAAGTTCTTGAGTTTTTTTTGTAAGTATTGTAAATCTTTTTGTGGCTTTAGATCCAGCTGCGGGTCAGGACAATGCAGATGATTTTGTTCAGGAGAAATATGTGCAAGAGAATCATGCTGTTGAGCAGTCCGATGTGTTGTCAAAGAGCATTAATGTTCCTGAAGTTTTTACTCCCTCTGAAGATGCACAAGTATCTGTGACAGAAGAAGCTCCAGTTGATGTGCAGAAAGTCGAAGAATCTGATTCTAGGACTGGCGAAGCTCCAAAGAGATCTTATGCATCCATTGTAAGTAACACTCATTTGGGTTGTGTAATGTCTCCTGTTTATCAAGCCAATGTTGAGATTTTGGCTTCTCCTCAAGATTTGACGCCATTAGTGTATCTAATCTTGTACGTAGGTGATGGTTATGAAAGAGAATGCTGCGCCGAAGTCTGCTTTAAAAATGCCAACTAAGTTGGTGGAACCAAAGAGACAAGAAGAGCAAGCCATTCATATACCTCTCCCAACACCTTTGGCTGAGAAATCAGATTCAGGAGCAAATGAAGCTGTGAATGGGAACGAACAAGATAAAGAAAGATGTAAATACTTTTTTTTTTTTTGTGTGTGTTTCTTAACGGGTAGCATGCTCAGCTGCAATCTTTCTCATAACAGCTCCAGGTCCATCCATCTATCTAAAAGGCTTGCCGCTTGATGCAACACCAGCCTTGCTCGAGAATGAGTTCCAGAAGTTTGGACTTATTAGGACCAACGGAATTCAAGTAAGAAGCCAGAAGGTAAGAAAAGTTCCATCTTTATAGTTGATTAGCAACGATTTTGATCACAAGTCCGCACAGTAGTGATTCTTTTGAGTATTGTGCTTTACAGGGATTCTGTTTTGGTTTTGTTGAGTTTGAATCCGCAAGTTCCGTGCAAAGCGCAATCGAGGTAATAACAACTGGTGTTTCTACTGATACTTTCAAGACTATGTTTGTTCATCGGAGGCTGACTAACAGTTAAATGTATATATTTTGGGGCTTTTTAGGCATCACCTGTCGTACTCAATGGGCAGAAAGTAGTTGTCGAGGAAAAACGATCTACAAGAGGCAAGTTTACCTTTTTAACATTTAAGACAAATGAAACAGTCATGAACCTAACAGATTAATTCTCTATCATTCATTTGGTGAAACAGGGAATTATAGAGGACGGTCAGGGTTTGGTGTAGGAACAGGGTACAGATACGAAGGTAATAGGGGACGTGGGAGCTTTGGAGGTGGAAGAGGAGGAGGAGGAGGCTATGGTCGTGGGAGCTTTGGAAATGGAAGAGGAGGATATGGAAACCGAACAAATGGTGACGGTAGTGGATTCTCGAGGGTCAATGGTAATCATGGGCGTGTAAGACGTGGTGGTGGAATTGATGCTAACGGAGGTACTAAACCTGTGACTGCTCCTCATGTGTCTGTCACTGCGTAAATGTGCGTTTCAAGCAAAAAAAAAGGCTAGAATTGTTTTAGAGTTTAGGCTATAGAGCTACCACTAAATAACTACTATCATTCTATTTTTCCCTGCTCGCCCATTTTGTCAATTTGGAATTACAAACTTAAGATTCAGGCGGGTGTTTCGTCCTAATTTCTTGCAAGGTTTGGACAATAAACCGAAACTGCCAAAGCCGGTAGCTTGGTCTGATATGCTGAGTTAGTGCATGTTTACAAAGTATTTGTCAGCCAACAGAGAAGTTTTCTATCCGAGAGTCTTTCATCATATGAGAACTGTTGAATTAGCTAGGCAGTTGTGAGTTTACCAATTCAATGTGAAACGAGACAAAACTGCATAATGAAATAACTATAATATATGAGCTCTGATTATAGGGTGCTATCAAATTACAACAGCTATGAACAAAAATACATTATTCTAATTCCCCAAGATTATGTAAATAAACACGCTAAGGTTAAAACTTGAAGTAAAATTTGCTTTCAATTCCTTATATACTAAAAGAAAAAATCATTACAACATTTTAGATATCACACGTATTATCACTAAAATGTTTTTTAAAGTTTCTAGAGAATTATGTTAGTTCACTAAATATATATTGTAATTTTCATTAAACTAATTAATAATAACTAAACGCCTTCTACATTCTTAATCTAAACTATTAAAATTGAAGTATATTTAGTATTTAAGCCTATTTTTTTCTCAATAATTACAATCTAATGCCACTACTCTTAAACACAATAGTTTTACACTTTCCTTAATCTATTAATTTCCTATACCAAAAATTCGTTATACCATTCTGTTCGGTAAGCAATCTAATTACTTCAGTTTAACCAAGATTAATCTCAGAGATTATCACCACACGCGATAGGTCTGATAAGAGACGCCCTAAAACCTTCTTAGCGTTTTTAGTGAGGCTACTACCCTATCTAAGCTCCTTCACAAGATACGCTGCAGCAACGATCAGTTTCTCTTCTCCTGGAGAATAGAATATTTTCTTTGTGAATATATTTCCATTTTTTTGTTTCTTGTGGAGTCATTAGTTTAGGTCCTCTGAATAAGAAAGACGACCTTCCACAACACAGGAAGAAGAGTCGAAGAAGATTCAACGGAAGAAATGTCGACTGCTCCATTTTTTTTATTTCATCATTTAATATTGTATTTATATCCACTATCAATTAACTTATGATAATATAATTGCTAAATAAAATCATCAAAAATCTGTACTTATTTTTGAATATTTTTTCTTAACTTGATTCTTTGTATGTTTCTATTTAAATAATATATTTGTTATAAAAAATTAATATACAATCTGAACAATAAATACCAATAATTATAATATAATTTTATAAAAAAACACGATTATGCTTAAAACTTTAATATTATACACTTTAATGTTTACTTTACCAAATAAAATGAATAAAAGCACAATAAAAGAAAATCACAATTTCATAGTTTATAAATGGATGTAAACATATTGAACATGACACACAAATGTCAAAACTCAATAATATATGAATCTATAAAACATAAACAATGCTGCTTATAACATTGTTAAAAATTAATGACATATAGAATTATGAAGAACGAAAAGTCACGCGGGGGCGCGGGTCAAATGCTAGTTGCAATTAAAAAAGAAATCAGAGAATTTGTGGAGTTGCAAAAGAAATCAGAAAATTATGGAGTTTCTTAGGAAATTAAAGTTCGGGGAGATAATTGATAAATAAGTTAAGTTTAGGGGGCTTGTTAAAGGGAGTGAAAGTTTAGGGGAATTGAACGTGGGTTTAGTTAGTTTAAGGTATTAGACACAAAGTGTCTCACATCGGAAGTTGGAAGGGATTATTAGTGATATATAAGATAGATGGATCAATCTACTTATCACCAATTGGTTTTAGGTTGGAAGCCCATCTACCTTAACATGGTATCAGAGCCCATGATCCATGCAGTCCAACCCGATCCATTATCGATCCGTGCTCAAAGTCGTCCCATCGATCCTTGCCCGAACATTCCGAGATTGACGCCAAAGAGCCATCATCTCGAGGGGGCGTATTAGGGACAAAGTCCCACATCGGAAGTTGAAAAGGATTCTATCTAATATATAAGATAGATATGTCACTCCACTTATCACCAATTGGTTTTATATTGGAAGCCCATCTACCTTAATAGATACAAGTAAGGTATAGTGGTCCTAAGGAAATATTTGGTAGCGAGAAGAAGTCATTCCTCATTTTAGACAATATGGAAGTGGGATTTTGTTCCATTGTCCTCACCTTGAAGGCACTTAGAGGACTCGGTTATACAGATCTTAGTAAGCTGGATGAGATGCTTGTAGACGTTAGTCACAAAGAGGTAATTACATTTTCATGAATCTATGTTTTTTACATTACTTGGATATTATTTTTACTTGGACATGGTTTGTCCTCTAATATATATGAAAATCCAAATGTAGGTACTAGCTTTGCTGGAATGCTTATTTTCTTCGGATACTCCCTTGACGGATGTGTTCTTGAAGAAACAGAGCTCATGTATCATTACAAGGACAATGCCAAACCTAGCCGTGCCAGTTTGTGGTATAACAAAATCAGAGGACCTACTATCAGTCACTGTATTTGTTAGGAAACATGACAAGAAGGTGCTTTATGCCGAAAGCGGGCAAGAATTTGTGGATTTACTACTCGTTTTCCTGGCTGTCCCTTTGGAGTCATTATGGAACATATCTGGAGCCAATATTAAAATAGGATGCATTGGCACCTTTTATAAAAGCATGAAGAGTTTGAGCTCTAGCAAAGGCACAAGTGTTTTGATATCTTGTGTATTTACATGTTTTTAAGACTCATTTTAGCTTTCATCCTTAGACTTTAGATACATTTATAGTACATTTAGGTTGCATTGCATCACTTTTGCATAATTCAGGTGTTGGAGATTCTCTTTGGTGTTTCTAAAGACATGGGAGTTGATTTGGAGCCAAGATGGATGATTTACACTCATTTCATGTCGCAAGCTCAAGTGTCATAGCGACTTCAGTGTAGCGACTTATCCAAGTCACTATGAACACCCTCGTGTCCTGGTAGCGACCTCCGTAGCGACCTGTCTATGTCTCTACAGAGTTTCAAGATTAAAGCTCGTTTTCGCCCAAGTGCCATAGCGACATCATCGTAGCGACTTCACTGAGTCGCTATGAGCACCCTCGTTTCACGGTAGCGACATGCATAGCGACAAGTTAATGTCGCTACAGATTCTCAAGGATGAAGCCAAATTTATTGAAGTGTCATAGCGACCGTACCGTAGCGACATCACTTTGTCACTACAGACCCTGAAGACGCGAGCAAGCCATAGCGACATGGGTGTAGCGTGATATGCATGTCGCTATTACTGATCATTTTTCCTTTTTTATTTAATTTGTCCTACTTGTTTTGGGATTAGTATAAATACCCTAAAACATCATTTTAGGAATCTTATCTTGTATTTTCTCTCTAAACCTAAGAACTTATTGGTGAAAGATCATAACTTTATCTTCTTTTCATCTTATTCTTTTGAGTTTGTTGAGTAATCTTGATCTCTAATCATGTTTAACCAACAATCAATCATTGTTGTTAGGTTAATCATGTGTATTAGTGAGTAGATCCATTTTAGATTCATGGGATAGGTTGGTAAGGGTGATTGATGTTAGAAGTTTTTGAGGCTCCTAAAACAAATGTTGTAGTATAGAAGATTGTCGAACCAGTTCTGAGGGATTTAAAAGCACCGAGAATACAAGTACTAGCTTAATCTAAGTGCGATCATGTGATTGATTGGTTTTTAAGGTTAACTAAAACTAGAATGCAATAAAAGATATAGCTTTGACAAAGAAGGTAAAGGAGAACTCATGGGTATAGGGAATTTGACCTTGGGTGATCAGGTTTCGATCTAAAGATA
>CAKOAT010166267.1:42012-64171 GCA_932364175.1 Eruca vesicaria subsp. sativa
TTACTCTAATAAGCAAGGAACAAGAGAAATCTAACACTAAAACATCCTAAATCTAACCTAATCACCCTTAATCTCCCTAACCCATGAATTCAAAAGGTGATTACTCACTAATCTCCATGATTCCTCTTAAACCCATATTGGATTTCAGATTAATCATGTAGAGAAATAGATAAGAAATCAACAAGAACACAAGATGAAAAGCAATGAAATCTCAGTCAAAAGAAGTTTTTCTTCAAGCATAAAGATGATCTGCCTGGTAGGCTACAAAGAATACTTAAAATTAGGTTTTTCCAACTCAAAACATAAAAAACGAAATTGCAAAAAAGTCCTCAAAACAAGTATTTTCCGTCCAAACATAAGCGCACAGCGGGGTCACAACCCCGCTGCACAACCCCGCTGTGGGGCTTCCCATAAAGCCGAGCGGCCCCCCTGACTCCGCCCCGGGGGTCCGCTGTGGTCTGGGCCGACCCCCTGACCCCGCTGCCATGACCCCGCTCCAGGATGCTCGCCTCTAGTAAATTGGTTATAACTCCTTCATTATATCTTCAAACGACTTGAGACCACTTCCATTAGAAAGCTAACTCAATTTTCTATGTCTCCACAAAATCTTAGCAACAGAAGATATCTTTAAAGGCTCCATCCATTCTCATCTTTCATCTCCTTTTGGATCACAATGCTCCTAAACATCTCAAATCACTCCATGGCACATTCGAACACCTAATAAGGACAATGAATGAAAAATGAAACCTAGACATAACTAAATCCTAATCTATATGATGAAAATGCTCATGGATGAATGGGTAAAACAATGCAAATATGCAAGATATCGTGATTAAGTGTAGATCTAAGGTGTTAGCTGTTAGATCCTTGTGTTTCCTTGTTAGTTGAGTGATTTTAATGCTTGATTAATGTTGGCATCCTTAATCTTGATCATTAGACTTTAACCACCCATAAGGTGTTTGTTTAAATGTCTGAACCAACTCATCTAGCTTTAATACTACCTAGCCAATGACCATTTGTATCTAGGGATTTTAGATAGTTATTAAACCTACTCTTAGTGATTGCTTTCATTAATTAAGCCAATGATCATTTGTGTTTGATTAATGAACGCAAATGAACAATTGTCTAGACCTAGAACTTGCTTAGCTTTGTTTTTTAGACTTAATGAAATACTTTGATTGAAAGCTTGCTATTTTTAGATTGAAACTTGATCACATAAACCATATACCTACTCCCATGAGTCTAGCCTTCACTAATTGAGAGAAAGTTTGTTACTTGTTGCGTTTTAAATTTGTTCTTGAATCATTTGATATTCTCTAAACTGATTGCATTTAGATTAAGCACAACTTGTAATCTCTTTGTTTTAAAACACTTAGAACTTGGATTGACATCTAAAATACTACTTTGATTTGCATAAGGCTTAAAAACCCTTATCAAATTTGGCGCCGTTGCCAATTCTAAGTTGCTTTTGACATTGAGATTTAGTCATTGCTTGAGACTAAATCTTATTTCCTTATTTACTAGTACTAATTCTCTATCTTCATCTTTTTCTCTATGGAAGGTACATGAACTTGAGGAGTAGAGGACCAACAAACCTTGTTCCAAGAGTTGATAATATCAGAGCCTTAGAGAGAGAGTTAGCAAGAAGGAGAAGAGAAGAAGAGCAACAAGTTCACTTAGAGAGATTGGGGTTAGTGATGGATCAACATCATAATCAGCCTCAAGATGAAGAAGTTGATGGTCTAGGAGATGCCAACCTAAGGCCACAACGCCCACAGCGCTAAGCAAGGACCATTGGTACTCATGATCAACCCAACATACATGGTCATAGAGCTGGTATCCGGGCTCCAGCTGTGGCGAATAAAAACTTTGAGATCAAGTCCATCCTGATCAACATGATCCAGCAAAACAAGTACCATGGTCTTGCCGTGGAAGATCCTTTGGACCATTTGCATAACTTTGATCAGCTGTGTAGCACAACCAAGATCAATGAAGTCTCTGAAGATGCCTTCAAGCTGAGGTTGTTTCCTTTCTCTTTAGGAGACAAAGCACATATTTGGGAGAGGAGTCTTTCAAGAGATTCTATTGAAACTTGAGATGCTTGCAAGAAGGCTTTCCTTACCAAGTTCTTCTCTACCTCAAGAACTGCCAAGCTAAGGAATGAGATCTCTGGATTCACTCAAAAGAACCTTGAGAACTTTGGAGAAGCATAGGAGAGGTTCAATAGCTACATTTCTCAGTGCCCTCATTATGGCTTCACCATGGAGAGTTTGCTTAGCACTTTCTATAGAGCGAAGTTTTACCTAAGTATAGATCCCAACTTGACACTGCTAGCAATGGATCCTTCTTGGGCAGAACTGAAAATGAAGCTTTGGAGCTTGTAGAGAACATGGCTAAGAGTGATTCAGTCTACAATGATGATCATGATAGATGCAACAGAGGCAGTGGAGGTGAAGATCAGAATACTAAGGAGTTGAAAGCCTTGCAAGACAAGATTGATATGCTCATCTCAGCTGGAGCTAAGAAGGTTAACTTTGTTGGTGAGCAAAATCATGAGGGGAATGCTGCTGTTAATGAGGTTGATGGTATAGAAGGACCAGAGAAGTTGTGCTTTGTCAATGCTAATGGGACATGGTACAAGAAGGAGCCTAACTTTCAGTACAACAACTACAAGCAAAGATCCTACTCAAACAACCAACAAGGTGGTTATCAAGGACAACAAAACCAAGACTACCCCTCCAAAGGAAATCAGTCTACACAAAACCAAGTTGTTCATCCACCTCTTCTCCACAAGAGAGTAGTACTGATGCTATGTTGAAGCAAATCTTAGAGTCTCAAACTAGAAGTAAGAAGCATGTGGGATATGAGCTGAAAAATCTGCATGCAAAGATTGATGGAAGCTACAATGATCTCAACAACAAGTTCAAGGCTCTAGAGAATCAGTTTGCCTCCATGAGTTCTCACTCTACTAGACAACAAGGTTCACTTCCTGGAAAATCTGAGCAAAACGCCAAGGAGACAATGAAAGCTATCACCCGTAGAAGTGGCAAAGAGTTACCTTCAAGAACTCTCATTAAGGGTAATGAGAAACAAGTTGGGGAGGTGGTCATCAATGTAGATGATGATGTGGTGATAGTTGATGAGAAGACTAATGAAGAGATCTTGGAAAAGATAGTTGAAGCTACTACTTCATCAAAAAGAGCTCCATTCACTCCTCCACCTTATGAGCCAAAACTTCCCTTTCCTGGAAGGTTTAAGAGACAGCTTTTAGAGCAGTACAAAGCCTTGTTTGAGAAGCAAATGAGTGAGGTTCAGATCACCATGCCCATTATTGATGCTTTCATGTTGGTACCTCAGTATAGCAAGTTCTTAAAGGATGCTGTGGCACAAAAGAAGAAAGAAATGGAGGGAATGGTGGTGTTGACACATGAGTGTAGTGCTATTATCCAGAGATTAGATGATTCAAAGAAGCTTGGAGATCTAGGGTGCTTTACTCTTCCTTGTACCATTGGACCTATGAGGTTTGAAAAGTGTCTTTGCGATTTAGGAAACAGTGTCAGTCTCATGCCTTTGTCTATTGCCAAGAAGCTTGGATTTACTCAGTACAAGAAGTGTAGACTCTCCTTGGTGTTAGCTGATCGCTCTATAAAGATCCCAATTGGAATTTTGGAAGATCTCCCTTTCATGGTTGGAAGTTGTGAGATTCCTACAGATTTTGTGGTGCTTGAGATGGATGAAGAGCCTAAAGAACCCTTGATTTTAGGGAGACCATTCTTAGCTACTGCTGGAGCCATTGTGAATGTGAGGGAATGAAAGATTGATCTCCATCTTGGCAAAGGGAACACCTTACACTTTGACATCAATGATGTAATGAAGAGACCAGCCATACAAGGTCAGATGTTCTACATTGATGAGATGGATGCTTTAGCTGATGAGTTCCTTGAAGAATTAGCACTTGAGGACTCTCTGCAACATGCTCTAACAGTTGATATAGAGACTCAAATGATTGGAGACAATGTAAGCAATGAGCTGGTAAGGAGGTTGGATTCTCACAAGGAGATGAAAGTGGAAGGAGAGTTTATGGAGTTGACTCAAGTAGTTCATCAAGTTGCTTCAGCTGGTCTTCAAGATAATGCCCTAGAAGCTGATTGGAGTGAGCTCAAAGCACCCAAAGTGGAGCTTAAAACTCTTCCCCATGGTTTAAGGTATGTCTTTCTTGGCTCTAACAACACCTACCCTGTCATAGTGAGTAACCTTCTCAATGAAAATGAATTGTCTAAACTTTTAACTGAACTTAAAAAGTATAGAAAAGCAATTGGCTACTCACTTGAAGATATCAAAGGGATATCACCTTCTTTGTGCATGCATAGGATACATCTTGAGGATGAATCAATGAATTCTATAGAACATCAAAGAAGGTTGAATCCCAACTTGAAAGATGTTGTAAAGAAAGAGATTCTAAAACTCTTAGATGCTGGAGTTATATACCCAATCTCTGATAGTAAATGGGTATCTCCTGTGCATGTTGTCCCATAGAAAGGTGGTATCACTGTCATTAAAAACGATAAGGATGAATTAATACCAACTAGAACCATAACAGGACATAGGATGTGTCAATCGAAAACTTAACTCAGCCTCTAGGAAAGATCATTTTCCATTACCTTTCATTGATCAAATGTTAGAGAGACTTGTAAACCATCCTTATTATTGCTTTCTTGACGGGTACTCGAGATTCTTCCAAATCCCCATACATCCAAATGATTAAGAGAAGACAACTTTCACATGCCCTTATGGTACCTTTGCTTATCGAAGGATGCCATTCGGGTTGTGTAATGCTCCAACTACCTTTCAAAGGTGCATGATGTCAATCTTCTCTGATCTAATTGAGGATGTGGTGGAGGTATTTATGGACGATTTCTCGGTGTATGGATCTTCTTTCTCTGCTTATTTGTTTAATCTATGCAGGGTCTACAGCGATGTCAAGATACCAACCTTGTTCTTAACTGGGAGAAGTACCATTTCATGATGAATGAAGGTATTGTATTGGGGCACAAGATCTCAGAGAAGGGTATTGAGGTAGACAAAGCCAAGATTGATGTGATGGTTGGGTTGGCTCCACCAAAGACAGTCAAAGACATTAGGAGTTTCCTTGGTCATGCTGGGTTCTATAGAAGGTTCATCAAGGCTTTCTCTCAGATTGCTAGACCATTAACCAAGTTGATGTGCAAGGAAGCTGCCTTTAGCTTTGATGCAGAGTGCCTTGAAGCCTTTAAGAAGCTGAAGAGTGAGCTCATTAGTGCTCCTATTGGTTAACCACCAGATTGGAACCTTCCTTTTGAGATCATGTGTGATGCTAGTGACTATGCTATGGGGGCTGTTTTAGGTCAAAAGAAAGACAAGAAGACTCATGTGATATACTATGCTAGTAGGACTCTAGATGATGCTCAAATGAAGTATTCTACAACTGAAAAGGAGCTTCTTGCCATAGTATTTGCCTTTGAGAAGTTCAGAAGCTACTTGGTTGGGTCTAAGGTCATAGTCTACACTGATCATGCTGCATTGAGACATCTTTTGGCTAAAAAGGATGCAAATCCGAGACTGTTGAGATGAATTTTGTTGTTGCAGAAATTTGATCTTGAGATCAAGGATAGGCCAGGAGTTGAGAATGGAGTAGCTGATCATCTATCTAGGATGAGAGTGGAGTGTGGTATCCCCATTGATGAAGGTCTTCCAGAGGAACATATTATGGCCATATGAGGAGTTGTGAGACTTTGTGAAACTGGAAAGAAGATTGAAGAGGTCAAGGAGATCAAGGAGAAAGAGCCTTGGTATCCTGACTTAGTGAACTACTTAGCCACCGGAAAAGAACCATTAAACCTTGAAGGATATGCTAAGAAGAAATTCTACAAGGATGTGAAGAGGTACTATTGGGATGAACCTTATCTCTACATTCTTTGCAAGGATCAGCTTTATAGGAGAGTAGTGGCTGAAGAGGAGATAGATGGGATCCTTACACAATGTCATGGGTCATCTTATGGAGGTCACTTTGCTACCTTCAAGACTGTTGCAAAGGTTTTACAAGCTGGGTTTTGGTGGCCACACATGTTCAAGGATACACAAGACTTCATCTCAAGGTGTGACTCATGCCAAAGAAGAGGAAACATCACCAAGCGGAATGAGATGCCTCAAAATCCTATCCTAGAGGTTGAAGTGTTTGATGTGTGGGGCATTGATTTCATGGGACCTTTCCCATCATCCTTTGGAAACAAATATATTCTTGTGGCTGTGGATTATGTCTCAAAATGGGTGGAAGCTGTAGCAAGTCCTACAAATGATGCTAAAGTGGTACTCAAGATGTTCAAGAGTGTGATTTTTCCAAGGTTTGGAGTGCCAAGAGTTGTTATAAGTGATGGAGGTTCTCACTTCATCAACAAGCTATTTGAGAGCCAACTTAAGAAGAATGGTGTTAAGCACAAGGTAGCAACTCCTTATCATCCCCAAACAAGTAGACAAGTTGAAGTTTCAAATAGAGAAATCAAGAGCATCTTGGAGAAGATTGTAGGAACTACAAGGAAGGATTGGTCTAGCAAGCTTGATGATGCTCTTTGGGCTTATAGGACTGCTTATAAGACACCTTTGGGAACCACTCCTTTCCATCTTGTGTATGGTAAAGCCTGCCACCTACCTGTTGAGCTGGAGTACAAGGCTCTGTGGGCTGTTAAGCTACTAAACTTTGACATCAAGAGTGCCAAGGAGAAGAGACTTTTCCAACTCCATGAGCTTGATGAGATTAGGATGGATGCTTATGAGAACTCAAGGATATACAAGGAGAAGACTAAGGCTTTTCATGACAAGAATATCCTGAAGAGAGAGTTCAATGTTGGAGATCAAGTCCTTCTATACAACTCTAAGCTGAAGTTGTTTCCGGGAAAGGTCAAGTCAAGATGGTATGGTCCTTTCAAATTCAAGGAAGTTAGGCCATATGGAGCAATAGTATTATGGGGCAAAGATGGAGGAGATATCACAGTCAATGGGCAAAGGGTGAAGCTCTACATGGGGACTACAACAGAGGAGGAAGGAATCTCGGTTCCACTCTCCGATCCCATCCCCGCCTAGTCCATGAACAAAGGAAGTCAAGCTAGAGACTTAAAACAAGCTCACTTGGGAGGAAGTCCCATGTCTATCCTTGTATATATTATTGTTTTATTTTATCTTTTTAGGATTGTTTAATGTTGTGTTGGGAGTCTTTTCATGATGTAGGTTGATAAGCAAGAGGATTTGGCAAAGCACGGGTGTAGCGACATTTCTATAACGAATTATTCTAGTCGCTATGAGCACCATCATACTCTGGTAGCGACGTTCGTAGCGACATTGGCAAGTCGCTACAGAAATCGATTTATGCAAAGGCTTGTAGCGACATGATGATGTCGCTACCGAGTTTAATAGAAAACCTTCACCAAGTATCGTAGCGACGTCCGTGTAGCGATTTGCTCAAGTCGCTATGAGCATCATCGTACTCCGGTAGCGACGTTCGTAGCGACATCGGCAAGTCGCTACGAGTTCTTCACGCGAAAGATGATTTTTCCCAAGTGTCGTAGGGACATGCCCGTAGCGACTTCACCATGTCGCTACGCAGACCTGGTAAGTCTTCTTCCTCTTTCGAAACTGGTTCAATTTAAGTTAACCAACCCGAATTCCACCAAACCGGACCAACCCAACTCCCTCTTCCCTAAAACCTCTGCCGAACTCTCTCTCACCTCACCCCACCTCCATTTTCGAAACCCAAGCCCCCATATCCTCTCAAGAACACACAACCCTAACTTCATCATTTCTACCCAAATTCACTGATTCAAAGTGCTATCTTCACGAAATTCTCCCCTCTATTATTTCCCCAACTTATTTCATCCTAATTCGAACTGGTATGCAGATTTCGTTTAGTTTTAAAAGAGTGAACAAATTTCAACTTTTTGAAAATTGTTGCATGTCCGATTTCTTGCTCAATACTTGTTCTCTATGCTATTTTATGCTTGATTGATGAGTTGGGTTCATGAATTTCGTGCTAGATAAGCCTGAATTGCGAATTTGAAATTTGTGTTCTAAGTGTTCTTGAGGATTTCGGAAAAGCTGGGATTTTGGTTGATTTTGTTTCAGTTAGATGTAGTCACTTCTTATTTGAGTACATATCATGTTTAGTGAGCTTCAATTGGCATTAAACTCATAAAAGTTTGAGTGTTTAATTTCATGTACTACTAAATGGCGAGAACTGAAATACAAGAGGACTCAAGTGAGGAATCACCACAAAGGAGACTTACTACTGAAGAGATAGAAGAGGTTCCTCAAGCTGAAGCTGAGAGTGAGAGTGAGGAAGAAACTCTAGTGAGGAAAGGAAAAGATCCTAAAAGAAAAGGGAAGAAGGTTGCATCGGGTCCCCAAAGAAACCGTAAGGCTGTACCGACAAAACCGCAACTGTTAGCTCACCTCCGCGACGGCATCAAATGGAAACCCACTAGATTCCCGGACCCCTTATTCCTTCGAGAAACCGCACTTTATGATGGAGTTTTCACTATGCTAGAGAGGATGGGATTGCAGTCACTCCTTACCATGGAAGCCCAACCATTTATGAGGATGTTACATGTCAATTCTTTTCCTTATTGGAAGTGATTCGTTTCTGTGAAGAAGATGATAAGTTGGGCTATGGGAGGATCCAGTTCAAGGTGAAGAACAATCTCAACAAGCTGAGTTTCAAGGAGATAGGAAACATCATGAGACTTGAGGATGATGTCTCACCAAGGATCCCTAATGATCGTGGTATTGGAGACAAGGTCTGGCCTCTTATTACAGGAGGTGAAGTGCGTCATCCTCAGAAGAACAAAGCCACCAGCATCTGCAACCCCATCATCCGCTATGTTCATCGCCTTCTAGGCAACACTGTCTTTGCTCGCCGTGAGTCGGGTAATGTTCTTAATGATGAGTTGAGTTTGATTGGACTTGCGCTTGAGCCGTTATATGGGAAGCGCGCTGTGTATGGAGAAGATGAGGACTGTTTCTTCGAGTTCGGTAGAGTTGGGTTCTTTGTGCGGAGGCTGCAGTACTACAAGGGTTGGGCTTGGACATCACGACTCGACGCCTTACATCCTCGTAGGCGGGCTGGTTACACCGTTGTTGAAGGCAGTGGGTGTTCCCCTTGGTGGTGAAGTTAAGGGTCCCCAAGGCCCTTTGTATTTGGATGGTCCTTACATGAAGAAGACAAGGTTTCTCTCTGGGATGTATAATGACAAGCACGTCTACTCATTTGATTTGGATGGCCACTTTGCAGAGATTGTTTTACCTTGTCCGCGCCTGGTTGGGATATCAATGAGGACCTCCATCACCTTTGCTATCCCTTACCACCATCAGCTTGGGAGCCATGGCCCGCTTGGTGTTGTTCCTAATAGGCGTGCGCAAGCTGCAAGGCGACTTGATGCTGGTGCATCCTCCTCAGCTGCTGCGACTTCCTCTTCTGCTGCACCTGATCCAGCCGCAGCATCTTCTTCACGAGCTGCTCAAGACGATTCTGTACTCTATGGTTCCCCTCGCTATTACTTCAAGCCTTACACCGAACCCCTCCCTCCTGGCCCTTTGAGAGATGCTCATGAGTATATTGGAAAGCTGGAACAGGATTCAGGATAGGACCATTTACAAACTGAAGACCAAATACAAGGCTCTTAAGAAGACTGTGAAGGCCAATGCTCAGACTTCAGTCAGGTTATTCAGGAAAGTAGGCGAGGTTTTAGCCAATGCGGGCATAGGAGGTTGTAGAGCAAGTGATTTCGATTTAGCTGAACCTCCGGCCCGAGGCGTCCTCACCGGCTCTCTACACACCGCCAACGCCGCAAGAGGCGTAACCCATCTCCAGTTCGTGGTGATTCTGGGAATGAATCCCCTTCCATGAATGCGCCGGAAGTGAGTAGTCAGCAAGCTGAGAGAGGAGCCGCCTTTATGTTGATGGGGTCACATGAGGAGGGAGATAAGACTGATGAGTTTCACGAGGGAGATCAGGAGGATGTAGGAGAGGAAGTCGTAGAGGATGACGATGAGGCCACTGCCTCAGATTCATCATGAGGTATCACAACACCTTTATCCTTGTACATATTTATTTTCCTTCTGATTATTTTCGAGACCTCTTCCTTTCTTGGTCACACATGAGACTGTGTGATTCAAGTTTGGGGGAGGGATCAAGTTTCTAAAGCCTTTTCATGTTTTGTTTCATTTAGAATCTTGCATTGTAGATATCTATTTGCATAGAAAATCAAAAAAAAAATTAAAAAATTTCAAAAACAACAAAAAGAATCATGTACAATAAAACCTCTATAAATTAATAATGTTGGGACTTTGAAATTTTATTAATTTATAAAGATATTAATTTACAAAAATTTTCTGATTTAGATATTTTTTCCATTTTTATTTTTAAAATAAAAAATTATTTGATTTTAAAGTATGTACCTTATTTAAATTTTAGAATTTTAACTTTTATATTCTTTTATTATCTTATTTAGTGTATATATTTTTATGTTTTATAGAATTGTTACGTGATTTTCGATATAATTTGACTAAATATTATCAAAATATAATGAAATGTTAAAAAAATAAAAGTACTGTAAATATAAATCCAAAAATATAATGGTAGATTGTATTATATAAAATAATTTATAGTTAGATTATTAATTTACGATTTTATATATATTTACATGACAGTTTTGTAAATATTATTATTTTATTATTTTATCGATTTGTGTCATATTTTACACAGGCCCAAGTTGGGACCGGTAAAATTTATTAATTTCTAGAGATTATTAATTTATCGAGTATTAATTTATAGAGGTTCTACTGTAGTTGCATTTTCTTTTGTGCATTGTAGATATCTATTTGCATAGAAAATCCGAAAAAAATTAAAAAAAAATTTCAAAAACAACAAAAAAGAATCATGTAGTTGCATCATTTGCATTTTCTTTTAGTTGAGTCTAGAGCATATAGGTTGCATTCATGTGCATTGGGAACAATGATTTTAAAGTACCTTGTAAAGAACACATTTCTAAGGCTCAAAGTAACACCCTAGTTAAACATATCAAGTAGCTTAAACATCTCTTGAAAACCTTGCACGCTTCGAGCCTTGNGCATTCATGTGCATTGGGAACAATGATTTTAAAGTACCTTGTAAAGAACACATTTCTAAGGCTCAAAGTAACACCCTAGTTAAACATATCAAGTAGCTTAAACATCTCTTGAAAACCTTGCACGCTTCGAGCCTTGAAAACTCTTCTTGAAAACTTGTTTGCTTGCTTGAGATTAACATTGTTCTTGTAGCCAACTCCAAACTGAATTTGAAGTGAATGAACTTAAATTCTCTTGCAAATGGGCACTTGCATACTTAGTCATGGATTATACACATTTGGGTTATGTTATTCCATTTTACCACTCTTTGTTAACCCAAATGACACCTCCATACCCTTAAACCCTTACCATTCCTTGAAGCCAACATTTATTTGCTTGAGGGAGGCTTTTTTGTGAAAGCTAGTCATGTGCAAAATCTTGAGAGTATTAGGAGTGACAATGGTTTGTTCTTATCTTATGCTAGCACTAGGACCTCATTTTGGCTAGCACTTAGGATGGTATTTGGGTTTATAAGTTGGATTTTGTTCTTGAGTGTGAGAGGTGAAAAAGAAAAGAATGAAAAGAGTGAGAAAAAGAAAAGAAAACCACTAGGGATATAAAAAAAAGAGAAGTTTGAAAACTCTAAAATCCTTTAGTAACATCCCTTTAGAACCATAAAAAAAAAGAATGAAAAGAAAGATTTGGGATAGACAAAGAAAAGAAAAATAAAGTTAGGAATAAAGAGCTAAGTGTGAAAGTGTTAGAAAGAATCCCTAGTTGGTTAAAAATAAAAGATTAAGTGTGTTCATTGGGTGAGTGTTGAATATGTGTAATCTTTTGGGTTTTTGGGGCTTTGAAAGAAGAGGATTTGAGCTTAGAATCATTTAGGAAAGGGGTAGAATGTTGAGAACAAGTCAATGTATGCAACCATAATGATCTTTTTCTTAGATAAATTTTGCATAATGATCTAGCTACTATTCTTGAGAGTAAGCCACCATAAAAAGAATGCATTTGAACCTCTTTTGTTTCACATTGAACCTTTTTGCTCACCAAGCCAAAT
This sequence comes from Eruca vesicaria subsp. sativa, assembly GCA_932364175.1. NCBI lineage: Eukaryota > Viridiplantae > Streptophyta > Magnoliopsida > Brassicales > Brassicaceae > Eruca > Eruca vesicaria. Next base: position 54,203 of record CAKOAT010166267.1, read on the forward strand.
GATTGAGATCAATTGCCCATTTGTGAGACTTCACCTTGTGTGTGTGTGTGTGTGTGTGAATGAATGTGAGAGTTGGTTGAAGTAACTTGTTGATTGAAAAGTATTGCATCTTGTTTAAAGGCATAAGAGTGCTAAGATAGGCCTAGAGAAGCTAGAGTACAATAAGAGAGTGTGTTCATGCTATTTGCTATGTTTGCTATGTTACCTCTTAGTACTCAACTTAACATCCTAAGGAAACATAGCAAATAGCATGAACACACTCTCTTATTGTACTCTAACTTCTCTAGGCCTATCTTAGCACTCTTATGCCTTTAAACAAGATGCAATACTTTTCAATCAACAAGTTACTTCAACCAACTCTCACATTCATTCACACACACACACAAGGTGAAGTCTCACAAATGGGCAATCGATCTCAATCATTTGGCTTGGTGAGCAAAAAGGTTCAATGTGAAACAAAAGAGGTTCAAATGCATTCTTTTTATGGTGGCTTACTCTCAAGAATAGTAGCTAGATCATTATGCAAAATTTATCTAAGAAAATGAGCAATTCATGCATACAATGACTTGTTCTCATCATTCTACCCCTTTCATAAATGATTCTAAGCTCAAATCCTCTTCTTTCAAAGCCCCAAAAACCCAAAAGATTACACATCTTCAACACTCATCCAATGAACACACTTAATCTTTTATTTCTAACCAACTAGGGATTCTTTCTAACACTTTCACACTTAGCTCTTTATTCCTAACTTTCTTTTTCTTTTCTTTGTCTATCCCAAATCTTTCTTTTCAGTCTTTTTTTTATGGTTCTAAAGGGATGTTACTAAAAGATTTTAGAGCTTTCAAACTTCTCTTTTTTTTTTATATCCCTAGTGGTTTTCTTTTCTTTTTCTCACTCTTTTCATTCTTTTCTTTTTCACCTCTCACTCTCAAGAACAAAATCCAACTTATACACACAAATACCATCCTAAGTGCTAGCCAAAATGAGGTCCTAGTGCTAGCATAAGATAAGAACAAACCATTGTCGCTCCTAATACTCTCAAGATTTTGCACATGGCTAGCTTTCACAAAAAAGCCTCACTCAAGCAAATAAATGTTGGCTTCAAAGAATGGTAAGGGTTTAAGGGTATGGAGGTGCCATTTGGGTTAACAAAGAGTGGTAAAATGGAATAAGATAACCCAAATGTGTATAATCCATGACTAAGTATGCAAGTGCCCATTTGCAAGAGAATTTAAGTTCATTCACTTCAAGTTCAGTTTGGAGTTGGCTACAAGAAAAATGTTAATCTCAAGCAAGCAAACAAGTTTTCAAGAAGAGTTTTCAAGGCTCGAAGCGTGCAAGGTTTTCAAGAGATGTTTAAGCTACTTAATATGTTTAACTAGGGTGTTACTTTGAACCTTAGAAATGTGTTCTTTACAAGGTACTTTAAAATCATTGTTCCCAATGCACATGAATGCGACCTATATGCTCTAGACTCAACTAAAAGAAAATGTAAATGATGCAACTACATGATTCTTTTTTGTTGTTTTTGAAATTTTTTTTTATTTTTTTTTGGATTTTCTATGCAAATAGATATCTACAATGGACAAAACAAAAGAAAATGCAACTACATGATTCTTTTATTGTTTTTGAAATTTTTTAATTTTTTTTTGGATTTTCTATGCAAATAGATATCTACAATGCAAGATTCTAAATGAAACAAAACATGAAAAGGCATTAGAAACTTGATCCCTCCCCCAAACTTGAATCACACAGTCTCATGTGTGACTAAGAAAGGAAGAGGTCTCGAAAATAATCAGAAGGAAAATAAATATGTACAAGGATAAAGGTGTTGTGATACCTCTTGATGAATCTGAGGCAGTGGCCTCATCGTCATCCTCTGCGGCTTCCTCTCCTACATCCTCCTGATCTCCCTCGTGAAACTCATCAATCCTATCTCCCTCCTCATGTGACCCCATCAACATAAAGGCGGCTCCTCTCTCAGCTTGCTGACTACTCACTTCGCCACCTCCTTCTTCTTCTGAAGAGGTATCCATGGAAGGGCATTCATTCACAGAATCACCACGAACTGAAGATGGGTTACGCCTCTTGCGGCGTTGGCGGTGTGTAGAGAGCCGGTGAGGACGCCTCGGGCAGGAGGTTCAGCTACATCGAAATCACTTGCTCTACAACCTCCTATGCCCGCATTGGCTAAAACCTCGCCTACTTTCCTGAATAACCTGACTGAAGTCTGAGCATTGGCCTTCACAGTCTTCTTAAGAGCCTTATATTTGGTCTTCAGTTTGTAAATGGTCCTATCCTGAATCATGTTCCACCCTTCCAATATACTCATGAGCATCTCTCAAAGGGCCAGGAGGGAGGGGTTTGGTGTAAGGCTTGAAGTAATAGCGAGGGGGACCATAGAGTACAGAATCGTCTTGAGCAGCTCGTGAAGAAGATGCTGCGGAGGAAGTAGCAGCAGCTGAGGAGGATGCGCCAGCATCAAGTCGCCTTGCAGCTTGCGCACGCCTATTAGAAACAACACCAAGCGGGCCATGGCTCCCAAGCTGATGGTGGTAAGGGATAGCAAAGGTGATGGAGGTCCTCATTGATATCCCAACCAAGCGCGGACAAGGTAAAACAATCTCTGCAAAGTGGCCATCCAAGTCAAATGAGTAGACGTGCTTGTCATTATACATCCCAGAGAGAAACCTTGTCTTCTTCATGTAAGGACCATCCAAATACAAAGGGCCTTGGGGACCCTTAACTTCACCACCAAGGGGAACACCCACTGCCTTCAACAACGGTGTAACCAGCCCGCCTACGAGGATGTAAGGCGTCGAGTCGTGATTAGTCCAAGCCCAACCCTTGTAGTACTGCATCCTCCGCACAAAGAACCCAACTCTACCGAACTCGAAGAAACAGTCCTCATCTTCTCCATACACAGCGCGCTTCCCATATAACGGCTCAAGCGCAAGTCCAATCAAACTCAACTCATCATCAAGAACATTACCCGACTCACGGCGAGCAAAGACAATGTTGCCTAGAAGGCGATGAACATAGCGGATGATGGGGTTGCAGATGCTGGTGGCTTTGTTCTTCTGAGGATGACGCACTTCACCTCCTGTAATAAGAGGCCAGACCTTGTCTCCAATACCACGATCATTAGGGATCCTTGGTGAGACATCATCCTCAAGTCCCATGATGTTTCCTATCTCCTTGAAACTCAGCTTGTAGAGCTTGTTCTTCACCTTGAACTGGATCCTCCCATAGCCCAAATTATCATCTTCTTCACAGAAACGAAACACTTCCAATGAGGAAAAGAATTGACATGTAACATCCTCATAAAATGGGGGGGGCTTCCTTGGTAAGGAGTGACTGCAATTCCATCCTCTCTAGCATAGTGAAAACTCCATCATAAAGCGCGGTTTCTCGAAGGAATAAGGGGTCCGGGAATCTAGTGGGTTTCCATTTGATGCCGTCACGGAGGTGAGCTAACAGTTGCGGTTTTGTCGGTACAACCTTACGGTTTCTTTGGGGACCCGATGCAACCTTCTTCCCTTTTCTCTTAGGAGATTTTCCTTTCCTCACTAGAGTTTCTTCCTCACTCTCACTCTCAGCTTCAGCTTGAGGAACCTCTTCCACCTCTTCAGTAGTAAGTCTCTTTTGTGGTGATTCCTCACTTGAGTCCTCTTGTATTCCAGTTCTCGCCATTTAGTAGTACCTGAAATCAAACACTCAAAATTTTATGAGTTTAATGCCAATTGAAGCTCACTAAACATGATATGTACTCAAATAAGAAGTGACTACATCTAACTAAAACAGAATCAACCAAAATCCCAGCTTTTTCGAAATCCTCAAGAACACTTAGAACACAAATTTCAAATTCGCAATTCAGGCTTATCTAGCACGAAATTCATGAACCCAACTCATCAATCAAGCATATAATAGCATAGAGAACAAGTATTGAGCAAGAAATCGGACATGCAACAATTTTCAAAAAGTTGAAATTTTTTCATTCTTTTAAAACTAAACAAAATCTGCATACCAGTTCGAATTAGGATGAAATAAGTTGAGAAAATGATAGAGGGGAGAATTTCGTGAAGACAGCACTTTGAATCAGTGAATTTGGTTGAGAAATGATGAAGTTAGGGTTGTGTGTTCTTTAGAGGATATGGGGGCTTGGGTTTCGAAAATGGAGGTGGGGTGAGGTGAGAGAGAGTTCGACAGAGGTTTTAGGGAAGAGGGAGTCGGGTTGGTCCGGTTTGGTGGAATTCGGGTTGGTTAACTTAAATTGAACCGGTTTCAAAAGAGGAAGAAGACTTACTCCGCTGCACATCTATGCTTCCTATGATCTATAATTTCCAGGCACCGCTGCTTGATGTCTGTTGGAAAGAAGATTCTAGTGTGTGGACAGTGTCATTTTACTCCGGGAGCTATGCTTTGAAACTGATGTATCCAAACTATGATGGAAGTACAGAATCAACAATTCATGGTAGCAGTGGGCTTGGAAGGAGAGGGGCAACGTACATGACTACAGATGATCTTACCATCTCTCCTACTAACTCGTGTTCAACTATTTGCATATTGAAGAAGTTGAATGTGGGTTTGGACGAGATTGAGGAGCATGTAATCATCATTAGCAAAACAGAGGTAAAAATCTAATAACTAACATTTTTTATATAATCAGAATATACCTATATTTCTAGATATATTTTGTTCTCAAGTGATCATGTTAAATCTTCTAATGCAGGCTATCGGTTTACTCAGAGCTTCACTGATGACATCCACTGCATTGACCACGGCTTTAGGCAGCTTACTTCTAAAGAAGCCAAAAGATGAGAAACTCTAAGTTATAAATTTTGTTGGAATTTTAAACTCAGGTTTTGGAATCACACCATGTTATCTCTGTCTTTGTTTCCTTTTGTTTTCATTGTTCCAGTTTTAAAAAGTAATATCTCTATTTTGACATAGATTTGTTAGGTCAAGCTATGATCTGTGCTGTAACCACCAGTTCAGGTTTGGAGTTTACAGTTATTGGTTGTGTCTTCATATCCGGGGAAAGGAATAGTTGACCGCAGTAGCATTCAAGACAATCTATGAAGACTCGGAATAGCTCGTGAAAGTAATCAGCTCTACTTACGTAATGACCATGAAATAACTAGCGTATTTGGTTAAATACACACTTCTACTGTTTGTTTGTTTTTTTTACTTTTTCTAAAGTAATGGTTATTGTCTGTTTCTTTTATTAGTCTTATAAAGCCTCTATCTATTATTCAAACATAAACAATTGACACAATTGTATCTCTATTAGATTATACCATTAACTAAAACATATACTGATAATTTTATAACTAATAAAAATATAAGGTAACAAATCGTGTGCTTTGATTGATCAAAATATAGTAAAACCCTAAAATCTGAACTGGAGATTCCCAGACTCCCATTATTGTCTGTTCGATGTCCTCGCAGGTTTGTCTTTACTCTTTAGCACTAGTTTCATATGACTAAAGGTAAAAGGTTTTTTTTTCTTTTTGAAAAAGAGAAAGGTAAAAGGTTGAAGCTTTTGTTTCTATAGAGCGTGGGGGTGATTGGTTGGGATGTAACTAATGACTTTAGCTTTAATTTCTATCTACAACCATAAAAGTTACCAATCATACTTTATCTAGTTTTCAAAGCTAAAGTCAAAAAATTTTAAAAATGGTTGTAGCACTCTTGTTTTCTAAAGCACTATTTTATATGTTCAGAGTAAAAGGTTGAAGTTTTTGTTTCTGTTATTGTTTACTCTGTACTCTCCATAGGGTTTACTCTGTTCTCTCCTGTTTTTTTCACTATGTTCTCTCCTTCTAGTTGTTCACTCTGTTCTCTCCTTCTGGTTGTTAACTCTGTTCTTCCAATATGTTTTACTTTGTTTTCTCATATGTTTTACTCTGTTCTCTCCTTATGAAGTACTCTGTTCCCCCAATATGCTTTACTCGGTTTTCTCTATATGTTTTACTCTGTTCTCTCATTATGAGTTTACTCTGTTCTTACAAACGCTCAAAGTGTCATTCTTTTGAGATTCCATTAGATTGATGCATTGACTTTGATGAAACTTTTTTACAAAAAAAAAAAAAAAAAAAAAAAAACTAGTTTACCACTACTAGTCTGTGAGGGGGATAGCTTGAACCTAGTTTAGCTTCTGTTTTCTAGATGTGGAAACTAGATCTTATGGTTTGTTGTTAATCCAGCAGTTGAATCACTCTGAGCTCACTTCATCTTTCAGGCACTTTTAAGGAAGAGATTGGTTCTGTCTGCATGGATGCCAACAAGCTAGACATGGGCTCGAGAGATGCAATCAACTGTCTTCCTCAAGAGGTTCTGGGAGACATCTTGTCCTTACTCCCGACCAAACGTGCTGCTTCAACATCTGTTTTGTCTAAAAACTGGAGGCATGTGTTTAGACTAGTCCATACTCTTGATTTTGAGGGGAAAAAAGAGTGTCCTGTGATCCGGGAGTGCTTCAGAAACTTTGTGGACAGAACACTCGCCTTGCAATGCGATTCTTCTATCAAGAAGTTCTCTCTAAAATATCACATTGACGCTCAAAGTGATGTGGCTTACCTGCGCTGCTGGATATGTAATGTCATTAAGCCTGCCTTTAAAGAATCTTTAGTCCATAATCTTTCTCTATGATCGTTCTCTTCTAGTTCTAACTTCTAACACCAAGCTCTCCATTCTTTTGCCTGCAAAATGTATTGGGGATTTAGAAAACTTTGATTCGTTCGGTGAATTAGGGTTTATAGGTACAAGCTAAAACTCTATGATAGGATCTCTATACATCTCTTTTACCAACAGAACAAGAGCTGTTTTTCTCTAACATGACGTGACTGATTTTCGTTTGGTGCTGGATATGTTGATTTCTCATAGAACATTCATCAATATGCACAAGATGAAAAAAAAATAGGGCAATTCATCAAAAATCTATAAAACTAAGTATGATGATTAAACTGTGCACGTAATTTAATAAAAATGTAAAATTGGGAAAAATGTAAATATTTCATATACATAAATGCAGCACAAATAAACCCCTAAACTCTGAACTTGAGACTCCCATTCCCACCAGTGTCTGTTTGGACGTCCTCGCAGGTTCTGTCTTTAGCGTTAGTTTCATATGACTAGTAACGCATGCAAGAATGGTAAGGAAGAGACTGGAATGGATTCAATCAAACTAGACATGGGCTCGAGAGGAGATGCACTCAGCTGTCTCCCTGAAGAGGTTCTGGGAAAGATCTTGTCCTCACTTCCGACCAAACTTGCTGCTTCAACCTCTGTTCTCTCGAAAAAGTGGAGGTACCTCTTTGCACTGGCTGACAATCTTGATTTAGACGATTCCGTCTTGCTGCAACCGCCGGAAGAGGGTAAAGAAGGGCGTGATAGAATCAAGGAGAGCTTCAGAAACTTTGTGGAACGAACACTCGCTTTGCAATGCGGTTCTCGTATCAAGAAATTCTCTATATCATATCTCTATACCAACAACAGGGATGTGGTTGATGTGCGTCGCTGGATAAGCAGTGTCGTCGCCCGTGGTGTTTTGGAAGTGGACTTTACTCTGAGGCCTCGTTGGGAAGGCTTCATAGCTAATGATGAGGTTCACGGGGTCTGCCTTCTTCCTAAAGACCTCTTCAGGAGCCAGACACTGGTTAAGCTGTATCTGGGAAAAGATACTAATATTGGAAAGCTTCCTCCGGCTCTGGATGTCTATCTTCCAACGCTCAAGACTCTATTCCTCGCTACCATTGTGTTTGACGACCAAGATCTTTGTGATGTGCTTCTTCCTGGTTGTCCAGTGCTTGACAAGTTAACTTTTGTTCACCAGACCTATTTTAACCCTAACAGGATATCGAGTCAGAGCATCAAGAAGCTAATAGTTTTCTATGATTATGATGAGGGGATTGATCATTGGTCTGTTATGTCATTTGACGCTCCTAGTCTTGTCTCTCTAGACTACACTGACTTTGCCTTGTCTGCCTACCCTCTTGTTAACTTTGGGTCATCCTTACTCGAAGCTAAGCTGGACCTTTCTTATTGTAAAGAAAAGATCAAGAGGCCTGATTTATCGGGTCTCCTTGTAGGGATAAGCAACGTGCAGACTCTCCATCTTTCTCCCGATTCTGCTGATGTAAGTCTTCTCTGTTTTTTTTTTTACTTGTTAGGACATTCTTGATGCCTTTGTGTGGGTGCTTTCAGGTGATTTCTCGATGTGTTAAACATGGACTAGTTTTACCGGTGTTTAAGAATCTGGTTAGCTTATCTTTTGGGAGTAACAACAAACGAGGCTGGAAACTACTACCGTATCTGCTTAAGCAGTCTCCAAAGCTTGAAACACTATTCATCCAGGTATATTTTTTTTACTAGGCAAAACATTCTATTATAATTATCTATAGAGACTTTGTACTTAGTCGTTGCATGCATCTTCCTTCTTGATGCTCCCCCCCCCCAGGGTCTGGATGGTTACACAAGCGATGTTACCATTAGTCTGTTCCAAGTCAAGGTGCTGCATGTTCTTGGTTATAGAGGAACTGCTGAAGAGCCTCAACACTTGAAGAGTTTGCTTGCGGGAACTGAATGCATCCCAAAAGTGCGAGTGGAGTTCCCTGAAGATGTTGTGGTCGATGATGCCACAATTATTCAAACCAATAGGGAATTTTTTACCCTTTTTGGAGTTGTTCCAGACTATATCTATTATTTCGAGTAGACCTTATATAAATTTGCTCTCTCTTCTCTCCCGAAGAAAGGGTTTAATCCAAAACATATGCTTAAGAATTTCCAAATAATGTTCTTTTTTTGTATACATGTTCTTGTCTGTACTTTCACATTCCCAAACTAGTTTTTATACATGTACTAGATATAGGCCCGTGCGTTGCACGGATTTTATTTGATGTTTTAATATTTATAAAATATAAAAATAATAATTTATTTTATATTTTTATGATTTTTTGCAGCACATATTTTATTTGATGTTTTAATTTTACAAATGACATAAAATAATAAATTATTTTTTATTTTAGGATTATTTTTGTATATATTGTGTGAAATTTATTTCAGAATTTAGAATTTGTTTAACCACATAAATATTGGTAAATATTTGTATTTTAATAATCATGGCGTATAAGTGAATTGTTTTTAAATTTGTACTTAAAGCCAGAGAAAATACTCAAACCTAAAAATTTAAACCAAATCCAGTTTGAATTAAGAAATAGAGTGAAAAAAAAATCATAGTTAAATAAGGTCAATCAAGTCAACGACAATATTATACAATTGTCACTTCTTAATTTGTGATGATAAATCTTAAAATAAATAAATAAATTATTTTCTTATATATTGTAATAATGTTGAAGAAGACGATCTTAGAGATAATTAAGAAATTCTTCTAATTTCATTTTAAGTATATGATATGTAACTGTCTTTGTTTGGTCTCGTGATACTGATAGTGATTGTCTATGTTCTAAACTCTCACAAGCTGATACTTTGGGTGTTTTGTATGTATCATTACTCGTGTATCTGGTTAACTGAATGTTGATGAATGTGTTTGTGATTGCTTTGTTTTTTTCAGCACTCTGGGGAAAAGGATTAAAAGTACCTTACGTTCATTTGATGTTGATCTTATATCTTCACCATGAACTGCGATAAATTGTTAGAATCTAGACATGATACTAGAATTTGCTCTGCTTAACAATCGTGTGCTATCATGTTCTATCAGTTTGTATGTATGTGCTTTTGTGGTCTCAGACTCTCAAGAGTGTGGTTCTTGTGGGAACCGAAATTCACACTTGTCGATTTCCGTTAAATAAGGAAACTTAGGAAAACCCTAATTTTCCAGAGGAACCGGATCTCTGCGAAAGCCAACGACAAGTAACCAAATAAATGTGGAAAAATATGAAAAACATAGTAAAACGAATTTATAAAGAAAGTCGATCTTATTTCCGATTCGCGTAAGAGCGTTGCGAT
>CAKOAT010166378.1:871-21863 GCA_932364175.1 Eruca vesicaria subsp. sativa
TATATATATACATATATTTAATTTCAGATGGATATGTTTCAATTCTATCGATATATACTGCAGGTCGATTATGATGATCCATTTTATCCTCAGTGGTTACACGAATTGATAGAAGGTCCGGTCGCGAAGGTCACCACGGCATCTATGTATTTCACACGTGGATACACTTTCCACACTTACGAATATGGAAACCGGAGAGAAACAATGAACTATGGAGTATGTGTGAAAGGTGAAACAGATTTTTACGGAATCATACAAGAGATCATCGAACTGGAGTTCCCCGGCATGAAGCTCAAATGCGTACTCTTCAAATGTGAATGGTTTGACCCCACTGTCAATAGAGGTGTTCGGTATAGTAAGTTTGGTGTTGTTGACGTAAATGCCACACGGAGGTACAACAAATTTGAGCCATACATATTGGCTTCTCAGGCAGACCAAGTATGTTTTATACCTTACCCAAGGATCAAACAATCGGGAAGTTCCTGGTTAGCCGCTATAAAAGTTACACCTCGGGGCCGAGTATTGAACGATGACCAACTGCCTTTACAAGAAGATGTCGTAAATGAAGTAGAAGTACCTGAGCAACGTATTGATGATATCTTACTTGTTGATCCGCATAATCCGATATATGAAGAACTTCCAGACGATGCGATTTTGGACGAAGCCAACGAAGATGAATTTGAAGAAAATGATGAGGTGGAAAATGTTTCTGATGACGAGTGATTATGTACTCTACCGTCAGTTGTATTTGATTCCGTTATGAAATACATTATGTTTGCATTATATTATGATACGAATAATATTCCGATATCTTAATTATGTTTGCATTATGAAATTTTTTTGGAGTTTCGAGATTTGATATACGTATTTGCGGTTTGTGGTAATTGGGGTTTAGGGGTTGGAGGTTTGTGGTTTGGGGTTTGGGTTTTACGTTTGTGGTTTGTGGTTTAGGGTTTAGGGTTTAGGGTTTAGACGACTACATTACGACTAATAAGTATTTGGAGCCTAAGTAGTCGTAATATTACGACTACATTACAACACTTAGTAGTAACGTAGTCGTAATAGTTCGACCCTAATTGGTCGTAATGTACGTATGGACCCACATTAGTCGTAGTGTCGTCGTAATTTGTCGTAGTAATGTAGTCGTAATAGGTCTTCGTCGTCCATTAGTCGTAATAGGTCTTCGTCGTCCATTAGTCGTAATATTACAACTAGTTTATGACCATTGGTCGTAAATTAGTCGTAATATTACGACTAATGTACGACCAATGGTCAAAACTGTATATATATAGGGACCTCGCGGAAGCATTTCAGTTGCTCATTCACTTCTCTCTAACAACTACTCAACATCTCTCTAGGTAATTTTTTTTTTAGGTGGTTAGTTAGGTAATTAGTTTAGGTTTGTAATTAGCTTAGGTTTGTAATTAGTTTAGGTTTGTAATTAGTTTAGGTTTGGAATTAGTTTAGGATTGGAATTTGATTTATTTGAATTGTTTAGTTTAACCGGTTTATGTTTTTTATAATTTTCAGATATTTACTTCGCTATGTCTGGAAGAAAGAGAATCCGGAACCTCGCGGCTAAAAACTCCTACGCGAGTACTTTTCTCGGTCAGTCATCTACCTCGGCTGGCACCTCATCCGACGGCACCTCATCCGACGGCACCTCATCCGGCCCTGACCCAGTTCCGGAGACCCAACCGGCACATACTACTCAGGAGCAGTTTGTCCCTCTGTATTATCCACGCATTGAGGATGATACGGATTTCTTCACTTATGTGCCGGAACCTGAGTATGTCCCTCCGCCTTCCCAGAACCCGTCACAAAATCCTTATCCGGCTCCCCAGAACCCGTAACATGCCCATAACCCACAACAAAATCTTGATCCGGCTCCCGGTGTTCATCCAGATTTGATGGTGCCGCCGAATGCACCATATGCGAGATATACGGTGGAAGATATTCTCGGGATGCCGGGCCGAGAAGGTTTACGAATCGTCGATCCGGATCGACGCCCCGACACGTTTTGGTAACTGTTCTAAATTATTTAATTAAAGTTTAAATTTTAAAAATTTATTTAATATTAATATAAATATATAAATTCTTTCATATTTTGTAGGTTTTTGACGGACAATGTTTTAGGACAGAGCGTTGGGGATATCATTCGGGCAAACTTTCGGCATGCCCACCCCAACTGGACTTTTACACCGGACCACGTTCGCATTACGTTGTTCAAGTGTTTCGCGGTAATTAGTTTCTAAATTTTTTTAAAAAATTTAATTCATGCATTGATAGTATATATAAATTAAAGTACTAATTATGTTTTTTAATTTTTCATAAATTTTTTGTAGCAAAAATGGAATTGGTCCATTGGTGTCAACGAGGAGGTCAAATCTGGGTTCTACAAAAAGGCGAAGCAGCGCCTCAAGAACATTGTTGGAGATTGGAAAGACGACTGGAGGCTAAGACAGGATGACGTAAAACCAACCTACCTCAGCAATGACGATTGGGTTGGTTTGGTGGCGTTTTGGATGAAGCCTGAGTCAAGGGCGAAGTCTACCAAGTACTCTGCGGTCAGGTTGACCAAAGATGCTCAAGGTAACCCGCCAATTCCTCATACTTCCAGGCAGACTCCACATGCTGGGAGGGCACTTGAAATTGTAAGTGTTTGAATATTCTTGACTTTATTATAATTTTTTAATGTAAATTTAATTTAAATTATTTTTTTTTATATAGGCTGCCAAAGAAGGAGCGCCACCATCTCTCGCTCGGCTATACAAGATTACCCACCAGCGTTCTGATGGGACTTTTGTGCATCCTCAAGCAGAGAAGATCTACAACGAGGTAGAGGCTCGGATCGAAGAGGTCCAAACTCAGATGTCGCAACAAAATCCGGATGCTCCACCGGTCCAACTTACAACCATCGACCAAGACAAGATTTTCGAGCAGGTAAATTATTTTAATTTTTAACTTTATTAACATTTTTAATTTTTTATTAAATTTTCACATATTTACTTAAAATTTGATCTTTTGTAGGTTGCTCCGAAGAAAAGGGACGTATTGTTGGGATCGGGACGGTGAACGATGTCCCGAGGGCGAGGGCCGAACATGCAGCAAGAATAGAAGAAGATTCCTCTCTCCGACGGGAACTAGCAGCTGCCAACAAAGTCATAGACGAGCATAAAGACAAGTTCAAGGCTTTGGCGAATATGTTCGATCTTATGATGGAGACCTCGAACCCAAACCCGACGGTTGCCAATGCATGGCAAGCTCTACGTCCGAGCTTTAACCCCGACTCCACTCCGGAAGAGCAAGTGGATATGGATCGACGTGCGGAGCAGCACTCTTCTGAGTTCTTCCAAAACATGAACCTCAACAAAACACCTTAGTTTTTCGGTTTTTTGTTTGAATACTTTATATATTATTTTAATCAAATATAATTTTATATATATATTTTTAAAATTTATTAATTTTTTTAAAAAAAATCGAATTAAAAACCAAAAATTAAAAAAAAAAAATCAAATTAAAAAATCGTTTTATTTAAAAATAAAATCTAAATTGGTCGTAAATTAGTCTTTGATTTACGACTAATCGACAACAACTGTCGAAGTTACTTAGTTGTAATATTACGACTAAGTAACTACTAATGTTTACGACTCATGAACTACTACACGCATTACGACTACTTAACTACTAACTTTATTACGACTAATTAACTACTAAGAAATTTACGACTACGTTACGACTACGAGTGTCACCTCAACTTTACGACTAATGCCTTAGTCGTAATATTACGACTAGGTTAGGACTACGGCGTGTAGTCGTAATGTTACGACTACGTTACGACTAATTGTGCATTACGACTAGCGAATAACGACCAATTGGTTTTCGATGTTAATTGGTCGTAAATGGCATATTATGACTAATTAACAACCAATAGTGTAGTCGTTAGACACATGTTTTCTTGTAGTGTTTATTGTACCTTGTAATAAGTATAAAATGTATACATTTATTTGTATGGTAAAGAAAACACCTAGACAATAACATCAAATGTTTAATGAGATTTTCTTATCAAGTGGTTTGAGTTAAATTACTATGATAAATGTTTATGTAACAAATTGATGAATCCAATAATGGAATAATCATTTGCTTATATGTTGATGACATATTGATCTTTGGCGCTTTCCATAGAGAAGTAGAGCTTACAAAAGCATTATTGTCAAAGTTTTACAATGAAAGACATGGGGGAGGTGGTTGTGATTCTTGAAATTTGAATCACACGTACAAATAAAAAAAAACTATCTTTAACAAAATTTCATTATATTGAAAAGTTTTTAAGAAGTCTAATTGTGAGATTGTTCTCTAATGAGAACTCCCATGGATGCGAATGTGAAGTTTGAACCTTATAGAGGACAATAAATATCACAGCTCGAGTGTTGAATGGAACCATTAATTATGGTTTGTTATATGTCAGATTTCCTTCGATGGTGGAAAGGTATTTAAATGCAAATTTGATTATCAATATAGAAGTTCATTCTTCTATAAGTGGTTGAGTGTTTTTTTGGGGAGGTGCCATTTCATGGGCTTCTAAGGAGCAAAGTTGCATGAAAATAATGTGACTATAAAATAGAAATTTGTAGCATTAGCATATGCTGGTAAATAGGCATATTGGATAAAGATTGTAATTTATGAGATTCTATTGTGGCTGAAATAGTATCACCAGTTTCTATCTTTAATAGTTAAAAAGTCTTGGTTAAGGTTTATAACTAAGTATATAATGGTAAGTCGCGACACCTGGCATTAGATATAGCGCAATATGTGAGCTGATCACTCAGGGGGCGATTATCAAAGAGGTTGTTCAGTCTGAAAAAAAGGTAGCATATCATTTGACGAAATGATTAGCTAGAGACTTGGTAGTTGAGTCTGTTCAAGGGATGAGTTTAAAGTCCATTTGAAATTTTTAATGGTGGAATACCCAATTCCCCTCTAATACGCCGTTAGAGGCTGAATTTAATGTGGAAAGCCTACACTTAAAGATTGAAGCACATTTTTTATGTCATCCCAAGGTATGTACTTGGACCTGCAAGAAGGGATATGATGAAATATTAGTCTTAATAAATACTTTGAAAAAATGAATTTGCAGGTGCATGAATGAAAGTATTTACCTATATGGATGTGAAGTGATGCCGCTTCAATTAGCTGAGACTTGGATTGTATACATTCATGAATGGATTATGATACATGGCTTATAATAAAGTCGAGTAAACACTTAAAGTAGTGTGGAAACACGTGTGTGTATTATCTTCATGTGCTCAAAATGGGTTGATGGATTCACTCCATAGGACATCCTAATTCTCGGGCATTTGGAATGTGTATTATACTAAGATGAAAATTCAATTCTTCGAACATTTTCATTTAAGCATGAGTTTGATATATGTATTATTGATTAAATGAATCTATTAGTACACTTAAACGAGGAAGGATTGTTGGATATTTAAATGACTACATGCAATGTAACATTATATATCTATATATGACTAGATGCATGTATCATTTTATATTGACTAGATATAATGTATCATTATATACTGAAATAATTAGATTCAATGTATCATGTGAATCATTGCAATTATTTGTATGAACAACTGCAACTATTTAGTGAATCTTTGCAACAATTAAAGTGAAGCATTGCAATTGTTTAAATGAACAAATGCAAGTGTTTGTGATTGTAACTACTAGTGATGAACCGTTGCAATCTTTGGTGATAAATCTTTGCAACTATTGATGATTAAAACCTTTGGTGAATAATGATTGTGACTTTTGGCTAACCATTGCAATTGTTGGTGCTAATAGTTGTAAATATTGGTGCTAACCATTCCAACCCTTCATACTCTATATAAGGAGTTGTTGGCAATGACAAATTACAACTGGAATCACAACTTGATAACTTGAATCATAAGAAACATCATAAACTAGTTAGTAAAAAAAAAAAGATTCATTGTTCAAAGCTCATCAAAGATCTTTGAAAAAACACATATAAGCATTAAAGTTCTATTTGTTATTCTTGTATTTTAATCTAGAACAAAAATGTGATTTTGATTGTCTTATCCTACAAATGGATTTCGTGTAATCCAAAAATTTGGAATAGAGTCAAAATATCTTAAAAGAAAAAGCATGGCGATTCAGCATTATCCAAGTATGTAATTCACACCCATACAGGTTACCAATACCCAAGTTAACCAACATTGAAAACATAAAGATTCGGTCTTTTCCTCTCTTCTTCATCAGACAGTCTAGCGGAAACAAATGTTACTATCCTAACAAAAGCCTCAACAATGGTTAAATGACTGCCAATCTCCACATGGATTGGAAGCTGATCCTTTGAATTTGGATCCAATAAAAGACATTGACATTCAACGACAATGCTCTTCACTAGTTCAATATTACTCCATGTAGCAGCAAAATGAACAACATAATCTCCTCATACTAATGGCGTTCCAGGCTTCTCAACTTCTCCAAACATTCTTTTCAACATCACTCAGTGCGCTAAACATTTATAGACTCATTGTAATATATTTACCAAAGAGTTAGAGAAGATCCGTAAATCTGAGCTTGATAAAGAACTCCGCCACACACTTGAAGGGAAACTTGTGAACAGAGTGAGCGTGAACTCAATAATGCAAATAAGTATACCACTCCAAGAAACATTGTCCAGTACTGTGGATCAGTCCAAGAACTTTCAATTCCTTCGGCTTTCATTCATTTTGTCCTAATTGACATCGTTTTCCATAAATTGGGTACACATAAACTATGGTGAATAAAAGAAATGTTATGACACTTAATATATCCTTGAAACAGAGATTTTTCAGTTTAAAACTATCATTCTTTAGAACATGTATAAACCACCCTTTATTCCCTTTGCATACAACAAACGCTCTCAGGATAGAAACTTCATCACGACAAGTTTTAGAACATGTGACAAAAGCTTACCTTTGTGTTCATCAAAAGTTGCAGAGTGGAACCATCTAGTCTAAAGATTGATCACTAATTTCTAAAACCGACAGTAAAAATAACATGACATCATATTATTTATCCATGTCTAGATGTTCAGTGAAGAAGAAAAGATACAATGGAAGAAGCAGATAGCTACAACACAAATTACAGAGAGAATGAGAGAACACAAGACAAGAGGGGGGAGAGAAACAGATCTCACTGCAAGAACTTGTCAATGCTAGAAGTGAGCGTAGATTTAGGCACCGCACCTATGATAGCATCCTTCTTCTCGCCATTGACAAAGATCATAATCGTTGGGATGCTTCTAACATTGTACTTGCTTGGTGTTGCAGGAGAGTCATCAGTGTTCAGTTTGTAGAACTTGACCTTCCCGGTGTAGTCTCGTGCTAGCTCGTTCACCAGCGGGTCAATCATTTTGCAGGGTCCACACCATGGTGCCCAAAAGTCGACAAGAACAGGCCCGTCCGCCTTGAGAACTAGAGAGTCCCATGTCGTGTCGTTGACTATCGAAACTACTATTGACCATCCAATAAACAAAAATAACCTTTAGAATTGAGCAAAATGTTATTCATCCAATGTTCTCATATCCATGCGATTTAACCGGTAAACCCGTATATAATCCGGTTTGGAATCAAGTAATAGATTAAAACAAAAAAAACAAATGGAACAAGAGATAGAGTAGAGCTTAGGACATACTATCTGTAGTGGTTTCCTGAGCCTCAGAGACGATGCGTCTTCGCTGTAGTCGAAGAACCTTGGAGGTCAACGAAGGAGGAGAGTGGGAAAGACGGATTCTCAATCCTGATGATTCAGGCGAGACGGTGAACATCCGCCGAACAGAGAGTGAAGCCAAGGGAGAGGATGATGCGATTCTGGACTCAGAACGGAGGGAAACGGGAGGAAGAGAGGTACAAGTGAAAGCAGCCATGGCTAAGAGAGAGATGGGAGAGAAGAAGCAACGAGAGATCTTCCTAATCCCAAATGTAAAATAATATCTAGATAACAAAACTGTGGAAGAGAAAGTGTGGTAGCAGAAACTGAAACAGATTTTTTTTTTTTCTTTTTTTTTTGTAACAAATAAAAGCCTTCTTTATTTTATCTTTAACTGAAAATATAATTAAAAAAATTGTAGGCCATATGGATTTTAACAATGTGTAAGCCCATATAGCTGTGGAAAGATAAGCCCATGTTCATATGACTGACTCTCTTGAGTTTGTTTCGTAAGAAGCCTATTAATATTTGGAGCTTAATTTTTTTTTTTTCTAAATATTTGGAGCTTAATAAAAGAGAAAACAGATGGGAATCTATACTATTATATAAGAAGTAAATTTGCATAGTTGTCAACTTCTCCTTGATTTTAGGTAAATTTGTATATTTACCTTATTTAAATAATTTCATATATAATTTATTATTTAATAAAAACGAATTTAAATTAATAATATTATGTTTTCAAAAATATGTTAATTATTTTGTATTAAATTGTTAGCTTAAAAATATGTTTTTTATTATAAATTCAAGTGAATTTACTGATTGATTTGTACATTCTTCATTATTTTTGTAATTTTGTTTATTTGTTATATTTTTGATAATTTTATGAATAATTTATCATATACTAAAACAAATTTCTATTAATAATATTATAGAAAATAAGATATTTCTTATGTATTTTATTGTTATCTTTAAATCTATACTATTATTTGAGAAGTAAATTTGCTTAGTTGTCAACTTCTCCTTGATTTTAGGTAAATTTGTATATTTACCTTATACTATTATATAAGAAGTAATCTATACTATTATATAAGAAGTAAATTTGCTTAGTTGTCAACTTCTCCTTGATTTTAGGTAAATTTGTATATTTACCTTATTTAAATAATTTCATATATAATTTATTATTTAATAAAAACGAATTTAAATCTATACTATTATATAAGAAGTAAATTTGTTTAGTTGTCAACTTCTCCTTGATTTTAGGTAAATTTGTATATTTACCTTATTTAAATAATTTCATATATAATTTATTATTTAATAAAAAACGAATTTAAATTAATAATATTATGTTTTCAAAAATATGTTAATTATTTTGTATTAAATTGTTAGCTTAAAAATATATTTTTATTATAAATTCAAGTGAATTTACTGATTGATTTGCACATTCTTCATGATTTTTGTAATTTTGTTTATTTGTTATATTTTTAATAATTTTATGAATAATTTATCATATACTAAAACAAATTTCTGTTAATAATATTATAGAAAATAAGATATTTCTTATGTATTTTATTGTTATCTTTAAATCTATACTATTATATAAGAAGTAAATTTGCTTAGTTGTCAACTTCTCCTTGATTTTAGGTAAATTTGTATATTTACCTTATACTATTATATAAGAAGTAATCTATACTATTATATAAGAAGTAAATTTGCTTAGTTGTCAATTTCTCCTTGATTTTAGGTAAATTTGTATATTTACCTTATTTAAATAATTTCATATATAATTTATTATTTAATAAAAACGAATTTAAATTAATAATATTATGTTTTCAAAAATATGTTAATTATTTTGTATTAAATTTTTATCTTAAAAATATTTTTTTTATTATAAATTCAAGTGAATTTACTGATTGATTTGTACATTCTTCATGATTTTTGTAATTTTGTTTATTTGTTATATTTTTAATAATTTTATGAATAATTTATCATATACTAAAAAAAAATTCTATTAATAATATTATAGAAAATAAGATATTTCTTATGTATTTTATTGTTATCTTTAAAATATATTTTTTACCATAGAAATTAAAATTAAGTTAAATATTAATAGTTAAATAAGAAATGCTGATTTATCAACTTCTCCATGGTTTTATATTTTGCTTATTTATCATATTTTAATAATTTCATATATTTTACTAGATTTAAAAAATAAGATAATGCTTATGTATTAGATTGTTATCTTGAACATATATTTTCTATTAGAAAATTTAAGTGAATTATCTGATTTGTAATTTCTCCATGATTTAGATAATTTTGATTATTTTTCATATTTTTAATAATTTCATATAAAATTTATTATAAAAAAAAATGAATTTATATTAAAAACTATATTTTGAGAAAATAAGATATTTCTTATGTATTATATTGTTATCTTAAAATATATTTTTATTATAGAAATAAAAAATTAAGATAGAAAAACTTATAATTAAAATAAATTAAAGCAACACATGTGTAAAAATATATTTATAAAAATATTTTGTTATGTGAGTGTTGTCATTTATAACTAATTTTAAAACATAAATCATAACTTATTATATTGGTTTGAATTAATAAAATACAGACTAATAATAAATTGTACGAAAATTATGCTCGCATGTGCGGGCAAAACACCTAGTTGATGTATTATATTTATTCATAAGCAAAGAGCATAAAATAAAGAACAGGAAGAAGAATTTGGATTCTCAACTGATTTTCCTATGTAATTTGCAGCTTTTAAATTATTTTTTTTGCTGTTGATATTAAGTTTTTTTTTTTCACTTGAGATTAAATAAATTAAAAAGATAGAAGCCCAACAAATTACATGACCCAATAGAAATTGGACCCAACAAAACTAACTAAGAGGGCCTTAGGCCCAACTTATGAAAACCCTAGCACCATAGCGCAAAGGACGCCGACAGCCGCCACACAGATCAGAAAAAGAAAGGACGAGGACCGTCGCGTCACCAGTACATCTCGCTACCACCGGCGAGCCAAAGCTCCGTTCGCCACCGGAGCATCAAAACTCCGCACATCTTCACCATAACCACTTACAAACTCATGGGGACCAAGATCAGAGAGAATCAATCACCGTGGCGAGGTCTCATCCGCCAGTTTACAGTACAAAACCATCCAAGAGAAAGCATAACACACAGCAAACTCCAATACCGTTGGAGAGCTTCATCATCCTCCGACGAGATCTCATGCAATACATCCAACCGAGACCACAGAAATAAAAACGAAAACAAAAGAAAAAAACTACATCTTAAAACAAGTCTAAGAAACAAAAGTCAGGAACGCAAGGCAAGGGATGCCTTCACCCCCCGGAAGAAAAGCCGGCGACGATGGAACTTTGAGAGTCTCCACCTCCCGGAGTCAGAGCCGGCGACACGGAGCTAAGTGAGCCTCCACACCCCCAGAAGCCTAAGCCGACCATTCACCTTAATAGAACAGGTGTTAAGGCGGAAACAAAAACCGACCGGCCACTGTAAAGAAGGTGCGCCGACGGAACCAAGAAGAAGCAACACATTAATAAACAGGAAAACCGACAATAAATCTAACAACCAAATCCCAACCGACGACGTGTCTGTGGAAACCCACCGTCGTCGATCGGAAAACTTGAATGAGATCTATTTTCTCTCTTGAAGAAAGTTGACCTTTTTCTTCTATAGTTCTTTCATTTTAATTGAGTAATTCATAATTAATAAATTGAAGATTATAATAGTTTTTTTATGCATGGACATCGGATCTTTGGATATAGTTTTGGTGGTTCATTTCGAATCCAGATCTGTCAAATCCTTAACTTCCACAGTAAGGATTTACGCCTGTTCGGATATATAACTAAAATATTTTATCATTTTCGATTCTATAGCGGATCTGATCAATTCAGGTATTTAAGACAAAGGAGATTTAAAATATCTCAACTTCTTCAAACTTTAGACTGGAGACCAGTTGTTATTTTTTTTTATTACTGTGGAAGTTGTTGATCGTCTATAATATTTTGACATGCCTGAAATCTGAAAATTTAAATTTAATAATCATTTTTCGTATAGTTTAAATCCGAAAACAAGAGAAACCAACTAGGCTGGACACAAATGCTAGATACTTGGCATGTATTCGCTGGTTGACTCGGTTTAGTTTGAAAAAACAAATACTTACTCCAATCAAGTCGAGTAACAAGTAAACGGATTTTATTACTTGCAAGTACAAGTTAAGTATCAAGTTCATTTTAATTTTTAACTACTTGGTTTGTTATTTGGTTTATTACTTGTTACTTGTCATATATTACTTGGTTTATTAAATACTTAGTATATATTTCATTAATTAATTAAAATTATGTATTTTATGAGTGCTCACAATTATTTGTTACTTGTCTCATGTTTACTATTTTGTTGGTACACGATCTTTAAAGTCAAATACTTGTTTTGACTAATACGTGTATCAAATAGTCTATTTAAACTGTTTTCAAATACAAACAAATACAAAATAATAAAATAAAACTAATTATTCAGCGTTATTTGGTTTATTGTTCGTTTTTATAAATGAACAAAGATACATTTTCCTAAATTATAGTAAAACAGCTCATTTATATTTCAATTTTTACAAGTGAATCAAACATAAGTGATATATCTATACAAACATTTTGAATTTTTTATTTCTTAATATACTTTATTTCACGAATGACTAAAAATATAAAAAATGACATATTATTATATATAATAAATTTATTTATTTTTAATTTTAACTAATTATTGAATAATTTACCAATAGTTATCAATTAATTTGTAAAAAAATTATAAGTAACAAGTAATAAAACAAGGCAAATAATTTGCAAGTCCATCAAGTTTTCGCAAATAATTGAAATTGCAAGTACTCATTTTTAACAAACCAAATACAAGTCAAAAAATTGAATACACATATAATCCAAGTCGAATACTAAGTATACTGAAAATACCAAGTACTCAGCTTGTGCCCACCCCTAAAACCAACCTCTTGCATCCAACACTTTGGTGACCAATTTTCAGATGCTTATCCATATCAACTCTTTGTTTGTTTTTATTGTTTATCATCAGATCCGATCCAAATTTCATAGCTGTTTCTGCATAAATAAATTATGAATATTTTAGTTTGACCACAACACTACTCTGTCTGTTTTGACCATTCTGACTTGGATCCTTTTGGCTCCTTTACAGGAAAAAAAAACAGACAAATTTCAAACTGAAAAAGTTTTATAGCAGTTAAAGCCACGTGTCAGGAAGTCGTTAAGGACCCAACGTGTTTTTACAAGATCAATCAATCATTTGCGACTGATCTAACGGGAAACGTTCGTAAGTTTAATTAATTTAAAAAATTCAACTACCCATCACCATCGTCTCTCGCAACTCTTCTGATCTTATCATTATATTAAATCCGTATAGTCAATTCTCAATAATAACTCAGAGAAAGCTACTAGGTCCTTGGCGCTGCTTTGATTTCGATCAAGAAAGAAAATGGAAGATCCTTTGATTGGTAGAGAGAGTCGTCGTGGTGGTACGGATCGGATCGTCCGTCGTTCAGAAGCTATCACCCATGGTTCCACGTTTCAGATAGCTGCTGCTCTCGTCGATCTGGTTTCTCTTCTATCTCTTTAAACCCTAGCTCTGTTCTGGTTTCTTCTCGAATAAGTTTCTATATATGCATCTTTCTACGACCGTTACATCATGCGGTTTTACTTTGTACCATGTTTCTTTGTCTTTTGTGAGCCTTTTTACTTTTGTGTCAAAAGGAGATTTTTGGATTGAACATTATATATTTATGTGGTTGTTTTGTAGGCTGAAGATGGTATTGGTCTTCCTGAGCAAATACTTGACCAGTCTAGCTTCGGAGAGGCTGCAAAGTACTACTTCATCTTCACACGATTGGATATCATCTGGTCACTCAACTATTTCGCTCTAATTTTGTTAAACTTCTTTGAGGTCATCACTTTTTTTTTTTAATTATAAGCTATGTCTTGAGCTATGCACTAACCTTGTAAAAGAAGTAAAAGAAATTGTAACACTCTTGTCTTTTGCAGCAACCATTGTGGTGTGAGAATAAGCCTACGCCGTCTTGCAAAGACAGAGATTACTATTATCTCGGCGAGTTACCTTACTTGACCAATGCAGAATCCATTATCTTTGAGGCAAGTATTGAACTTCTGTCTCCTTAACCTTTCATTTCCACTATAGATGTTACATCCACTATAGATGTTACATATGTATCCACTTGAAAGTTCAAAACTTGTAATTAATGTATTATGTACATCCTATAAAGACTAGTTTATCTTCTAGTTCTTTGTATTTTTTTACTTGTCAAAATGGGTACTTACTCTGCTTATCTTTCCTGGTGTCTATTGTTGGGACATGTAATGTATTTTTGACATTCTGAGAAGACTATTATCTTGCATGGTGTCTATTGCTGGGACTGGCAAGGATCCTTTTTAATGTGCTGAAAATCTTATATTTTGATTTGTCAAAATAGGTTCTTACTCTGCTTATACTACTTGTGCATACGTTTTTTCCAATCTCCTATGAAGGGTCCCGAATCTTTTGGACAAGTCGCTTGAACCTAGTCAAGGTATTCCCTTACAAGCCTCTTCACTGTCTCTTGCTTGGACAGACCTAAGATCTTGATTTCTTCTTTTTAACATATAATAGTTTGTCTTTTTCTTGATTCCAGGTTGCTTGTGTGGTAGTTTTGATTGTTGACGTGCTGGTTGACTTTCTATACCTATCTCCACTGGCTTTTGACTTTCTTCCTTTTAGAGTCGCCCCATACGTGAGAGTTATCATATTCATCCTCAGCATAAGGTATCAATATATTTTTATGCTTCTTGTATATCAAATGGTAATGCATGGACCATGTCTTCACATCTATAGACAGTGATTTGAGTAGATCATGCTATGTATGATGAAAGTCAACGTCTGTTTGTTTCACCTATATTTGAGTATCTTTAAATTTATGTACAGGGGACTTTAACTTTTATATTAATTCATAGCTTTTATGTATAATTTAAATTAATAATATTACATTATTTTAGTAATATATAATTCTAGATATATTATATTTAGTCAGTTTTATCATTTGGATATATATATATATATATTGGATTATATCTATTTCTCTGAATTCAATTATAATTTTTTTATTCTAAATATTTTAAATTTTTGATTAATTGTTTTACATTTATGTTGGTTGTTATCTTAGAAATATAAGTATATCTTAGTAAAATTAAGTATTTTAAGATTTTTTGTGCTTAGAACGAAAAAATAAAAACTAAAGTGTCTGATTCTAAATTACATACATAAGTAATAATAAATTTTTGGAAACTTATGAACAGATATCAATATTTACAATAATTAAATATTTTATAAATTTTAAATATTTTATGCCTTAGATTGATTGGATGGTAAACTGAAATTTGTTTTAAATAATTTTAAAAATAAAGAATTATGATTTGTTTAAGTATTTTGATTATGGTTATATTTAATTCCATAAACATAAAAACAGAAAATTAAACATCAAAAGAGTTAATATATCTACCTCGTTAAATTATATAGTGTTATGATATTTTAAAAGAAATGTAGTTATTTGATCAAAAGATGTTTATTATTAAATTTATTTTTAGTTTTTTTTAATATCTCTTAAAATATGCAGTAAAAGTGTGATTGTTTTTGAGGAATTATATTATATAATTAAATAAATTTATATTTTTTTCTGTAACTTTAAGATATTATAATCAAATAAATATACAAATTATAAGTTTTTTTTTGTCAATTAAACATATATCAATTTATGTTACTTAATTATTTTATGTAATCATCTAATAAAATAGATAGATATACACAAAAACTAATTACTTTGAAAATATACATTTTATTTTATAAATTATTTTTTTAAGAAAAAATATTTCTTTTTCTAATATCAAGATTATTTGTATGAACATTTTTTATGAAAACACATTACATACAAATATTTGTTCATCTTAAGAAGATATAAATATAAAGTATAATTACTTAAAAAGTATTATTTATGTTATTTAAAAATATATTTAAGTTAAATATTACTATTTTGTAAACTTTCCTTTTTTTATGAAACCATATTATATATATACTTATTTTTTCGTTTTTAAATAGTTTTGTAAATTTTATAAATATTTCCATTTTGTTTTATATTGTTATTTGGAAGATTTTAAAAAGGAAATAATAATATTTAAATATATTTTTAATTCATTAGGGGTATCATAGTAATCAACCAGCGTGAGAGTTAACGTGAGCGCGACACCTAAGAAAGTGACTTCTCAAATAATATTATAGAGATATGTGTTCTCATCGTCTCCGTTTCATGTTTATAACAGAGAACCGGGGAGATTAATAAGGAGCAATGCATTAAACTCTTTGAACAGTTGACTAATTACAGGTATATTTCTATGCTCTTCTGTATTTCACCATGTACCAAAAGAACTGTATGCAGTAGTTATCCACTTGTTCATGGTATCTTCCTTTTAATTTTGTTAATTTTTGAGACCTGATATTGTCTGTATATTCAGGACGTTACCAAAGATATCAAAAGAAGAATTCGGATTGATATTTGATGAGCTTGATGATACTCGTGACTTTAAGGTATAAATCAACAAAGGAACTCTTTGGTGGCTCAAATTAATGATCAGATTACTTTAGTTGTATTCTGTTTGTTTCTTGTTGAGTAGATAAACAAGGATGAGTTTGCTGACCTCTGCCAAGCCATTGCTCTAAGATTCCAGAAGGAGGAAGTTGTAAGTCTACGTAATTTTATTTCACTATTCTTTTGAAATTTAATTACCCACACCATATGTTTACATTAACCATATCATGTGTGTATTTTTACTGCAGCCATCTCTCTTTGAAAATTTCCCGCATATTTACCATTCTGCCTTATCACAACAACTGAGAGCTTTTGTCCGAAGCCCAAACTTTGGCTACACTATTTCTTTCATCCTTGTTCTGAACTTCATTGCTGTCGTTGTTGAAACAACGGTATCTTTTGTCCCTAATATAAAGTGTATCTCCTTGGTCCTTGGCATGTACTTTGAAAGTTTTTTTTTCACAAGCATAGGTCTTTGTATGCAGCTTGATATTGAAGAAAGCTCTGCTCAGAAGCCCTGGCAGGTTGCAGAGTTTGTCTTTGGTAAGAACTTAATTATTACCTTCTCTCCACTTACAATTTTTTGAATTTTTCTAATATTTCGATGCTTTAGGAAGTGTACAATCTATGGTTATGTTACTCGTAAATGTGATTAGTTGATTATTTTTAATGTTTTCTCAGGTTGGATATATGTGATGGAGATGGCTCTGAAGATCTATTCATATGGGTTTGAGAATTATTGGAGGGATGGTCAAAACCGGTTTGATTTTCTAGTAACATGGGTCATAGGTAAACCTTTTGAAGCAGCAACTTCATCATTTTTTTTGCTGATTGAATGATTGATGGCTATGCTATAATATGATTGATAATCTTTGCATGCGCGCGCAGTTATTGGAGAAACTGCTACTTTCATAACTCCAGATGAGAACACTTTCTTCTCAAACGGAGAATGGTGAGGAATAACTATGACATGTTTGTTAAAATGGTTGTGTTTTATATCTCTACAAAATTCTAACTCTGTTTTCTTCTGTCATTTATAGGATCCGATACCTTCTCCTTGCAAGAATGTTAAGACTCATAAGGCTTCTTATGCATGTCCAACAATACCGAGCATTTATCGCGACGTTCATTACTCTCATTCCAAGTTTGATGCCATACTTAGGCACCATTTTCTGTGTGCTGTGTATCTACTGCTCTATTGGTGTACAGGTAAATCATACTACTAACTCTTTTTCATGCTTACATATGTCTTTGTCTTTGTTTTTTCATTTACTAAACCTTTTATAGTTACACTGATTTTTCTAGCCCTGTTTTATTTCCTTTAACATAAATAAAACTTTCTTGGGTTCATTTGTTGATAGGTATTTGGTGGGCTTGTGAACGCTGGGAACAAAAAACTCTTCGAAACCGAGTTGGCTGAGGATGAGTATCCTTTAATTTTCTGTACTCAACGCCAGTACTTACTTGGTACATCTGTTATGTTGCTGTAGTGGCTTAGTCTTTATTCCAATATATGATTGTTTTCTTGACTATAGAAACTCAGTTATCTACTGTTCAACTTCAATGACTATCCCAACGGAATGGTCACGCTCTTCAATCTGCTAGTGATGGGGAACTGGCAAGTCTGGATGGAGGTAATATCACTTTGTTAGTTTCTATCAAGAAGCATTGATAGATGTGATTATAAACAGCTTCCTTCTATTGCCAATCACTATGGTGCAACTCTTTAATCTACTCTTAATGATGTGTTCTTTAGAGCTACAAAGATTTGACAGGGACGTGGTGGAGCATTACCTATTTCGTCAGTTTCTACATCATCACTGTTTTACTTTTGTTGAACTTGGTGAGATTAAATAATTAACACCAAATTGGCTGTGGTTGTTGTAAGAAAACCAAACTTGTCTTCACTAACTATTGCTTGATTATTTGTTCCAGATTGTTGCCTTTGTCTTGGAGGCGTTCTTTACTGAGCTGGATCTTGAAGAAGAAGAAAAATGCCAAGGACAGGTTAGTTATTACTCTAGCTTTCTTCGAATTTCCATAACGTTACTTCACGGACATGAACATATGACATGGAGATTGCGGAAGTGTAAGAGCACCATCAACGCCCGTATTTAAGTGGGTTTTTAGAGAAAAAGTGAGCTGTGGGTCCCAGAAGAAAGTGAGATACGTTTGTTTCTGGCGCAAAATAGGATACGGTTTGTGCATTGATTCGCGGGCTCCACTGCCACGTGGCGGTCCACGATTAGTGTCTTTTTAAATTTTTTTTTTTAATAAAAAAAAAGTAAAAAAAAAAATATTAAAAAAAAAAATTGAAAACCCGCTATACGGTCTTCGCGTTGAGGCTGCTCTAAGAGCACCATCAACGCCCGTATTTAAGTGGGTTTTTAGAGAAAAAGTGAGCTGTGGGTCCCAGAAGAAAGTGAGATACGTTTGTTTCTGGCGCAAAATAGGATACGGTTTGTGCACTGATTCGTGGGCCCCACTGCCACGTGGCGGCCCACGATTAGTGTCTTTTTAAATTTTTTTTTTTAATCAAAAAAAAGTAAAAAAAAAAATATTAAAAAAAAAAATTGAAAACCCGCTATACGGTTTTCGCGTTGAGGCTGCTCTAATGACATAACGGATGTTATTGTTGCAGGATTCTCAAGAAAGAAGAAACAGGCGTCGATCAGCAGGGTATGTAGAGAGATATCAAATCTTGATTTTTGTCTTTATTTTACAGCAGATACTTAGAAAAAATCTAACGCTTATTTTCCTTGTTTATGAAATGGTTAAAAGGTCGAAGTCTCGAAGTCAGAGAGTTGATACACTTCTTCATCACATGTTGGGGGATGAACTCAGCAAACCAGAGTGTTCTACTACTGATACGTAATATAGCTTGTTCAAAGGTCAAAATCTTGGAAGCATTGTTAATTATGTGATACTGATACTGTTTGTTTGTTGAAGATTTGACTATAACGATTGTGTTGTGAGAAAAAAAAGAAACGATTGTGTTTACTTGTTAATGCGTAGTCTTTAGAGTCTGTAATAATGACTATCGATTTTCTTACTTGGTGAAACTTATCGACTTTTTAAACTGTAAGTATCAAATGTCTAGAAACTGGAAACGGAGAACACCACTCTATAGGAGAATCATGTATCTGGAATTCTGCCAATCCAATAAACAACATATATTTTCTCTTATTACCATAGATATTACCATAGATAAAGTGTCTTTTTGATTAAAATAATTTAATTTTTTTAAAAGAATAGTATTTCATATTGTAAATACAATTAATCTGTACTATATTTGAGAAAAAATACTTATTTGTCATATTCTCCATAATTTAAGTAATTTTGTTTCTTTATCATGTTTTTATGATTTTGATTAATGAATCATTAATTTAACTTTATATTATTATTTTAACTTTATAAAATAAATAGAAATAAGGATTAAGATATAATTCTAAATATTTTACTTGATCCAATCTTTAATATAATAGAATATTTTCAAACTATTTTCTGAATTTGACACAAATACTAGATATATATATATATATATATATATCACAGTTCATATAATCTATCTTTTTAAAAAAAATTAACTTATTTTCTTAGTTACGAAATGTATGTATTAAGATGATTAATATAATGTGATAAAATTTAATGTTATTATTCTATTATTAACTAATCATAAGTTCTCTATCGATTTTTATTAACACATTTGATTTATCAGACTATTATAAATTTTAAATATATACAAAACTTACTTATCAGAAGTAGTATTTAAAAGATATTACTACGTGATATCGCGAAAAATCATCTAGTATATAATAAAATATGTTTCATTGTTGTAAATAAAGATATGAAAATTGATATTTAGAATATATATATATATATATATATATTATATATGTATATTCTAAATATGAATATCTATATATCATTAAGAAACAAACAAGTTATATATTATATACTAATTTATATATGAATCATTTAGTACTCTACTATTTACGTTATTAAATATATTCATGAGAGCATATTCCAGCACATTGCTCCTATAGCATAATACTAGGTACTAATCTGCGCCTTATGCGGAGTAAGAATATTAGTTTCATTTTTTTAATAAGAAGACATTAGTTATGTTTACTAGTTGCATATTCCCCGCGCAAGCGCGGGGCCGGGATCATTATGTTTGCGTGTATTTTTTTCGATTGTTGGTTTAGTGGATTCTTCTAATGACACCAATTAATAATGAAATGCAAAATTTCATGTTTTTATGTCGTATGTCAAAACTTGATATAATTCTATATTTATAGTATTTATATTTGTATTAAACGATTTATCAATATGAAAATAACCTTAATTAAGTTAATATTCGTTGTTTAAGTTTCATTAGATAGGTTTTTATATATGGGTTTTTTGTAAGTTTCGGTTTTGTTCATAAATGATGTGGCATTTTTATCTACGGAGTCATCGACTGTGGGAATTCATTCGCCGAAGTCTGGAGTCGGTGGTGAGAAATGTTTTCAATGAAATTATAGTAGTTATTAAAATGTAAGAGAAATTACATATTCATTTAATAAATAACTTACTTAAATTTTGTTGTTTATTT
>CAKOAT010166378.1:21963-40759 GCA_932364175.1 Eruca vesicaria subsp. sativa
AAGTCTGGAATCGGTGGTGGGGAATGTTTTCAAGGAAATTATAGTAGTTATTAAAATGTAAGAGAAATTATATATTCATTTAATAATAACGAAAATAATTAATTTTTGTTGTTTTATTTTATTTTATCTCACATACAAATTTTTTGAAAATATATTTTAGGAAATATGTGTAATGATTTAACTTTTTGAACTCCTAATCTATATTATTCAACCTTCATTAAGCCATCCACGTATGCACCTGCTTGGAATTCACTTTTTTGTGTTTTTTTTTTGTTTGTTTGTTTTTTGGATTTATTTTTGGGTTGAGCTTATTATAATAGGATAGTTTTAAGGTTCTTTAAGCCATCCGCGTAGGCAACCACGTGAGACTTGTTTTTTTTGTTTTTTGTTTTATTATTCGTTTTGGATTCATTTTTAACTATTTTGGGTTTGAACTTATTAAGGTTTAGGGTTTATACAACTATTTTGATCTTTAAAACAATAAGCCCAAAAACAAACATAAGAACCTTATAAACAAACAACCCATATGATAATAACCTAAATAAAAAAATCAAAAATACATGATAGCTGCGTGGTTTGAACCCACAATCTTGCATACGTAATTAGACACCTTATACCACTTGGCTAAAGTGTATTTCATTGTTTGTGACCATCTTACCAAGACTATGTGTGTTTAAAAAACATTTTTATGATGATGACATTAATTGTTTATGCATGAGAGCAGTGGGAATTGAACCCATGTCCTTGGCGACCAAACATGGGGTCTTAGACCACTTGGCTAAACTGATATTCTTTGTTTGTAGCCATTTTAAAAAAAAATTTCTATTTTAATATAAAAATGTGGGACCCACAATTTGCCTATGTGGACACCTTAGGGAGCCTTTAAACTGAATCATTATAATATAGATTCTGGACATCGGTTCGGTTTTACATTGGTTTTTTTTTAGTTTTAGTCTCCTAAAATGTTATTGCCATTCTAAATTCATACTAAATTTTATTTTATGTAGTTAAAAACTTAAAATGAGTGAATTTTTCATTTTTTGGTGATAAACCCAAAAATATCATTACTTGTTTAATTTCATGTTATATGCATTTAAGGCTATTTTGATGTCGAACCAATGATTTCTTTTTACAATTTCTAAATGAATACAAAATCAAATCATATCAAATCTAAATAATAGTTGAAGACAAAAAGCATCTAATATTATTTGTGTCCTTTGTACAAACAATGTTGGTGACTTTGTTTGTGTTGTTTGAACTTTCATTATGTTAATCATAATATAAAAAGTTGTATTTATACTCATAAAATTTTGTTTTTATTGAGTTAATAATATAAATTTTATTGAGCTTATATAATTTATATCTAATAATTGTTTTTATTATATTTAATTTTTATTCCTTAAATCATATATAATTTATATAGTCTAACAATTTGATTTTTAATGGTTATTGAGATTTCTATCTTTTTCCTATGTTATTTTAAAAATGGATATTAAAAAATATACACAAACACACATTTAATACAAATGAGCTGTTTTATGTTTCAAACCTAGCATACAATAATAAGATATGGGTCGCGTATATTAGTGTTTTGTTTGGTATGTGACCCATAACAAAAAAAAAAATAGTTTACTCATACCAATTAAGAAAAAAAAATTTTACCTTCTTTTCTACTCTTACCATATTCATCTATAATTGAAGAAAGAAGAAAAAATGATGGCTTCTTGAGACATCCCGGCCTCCTCTCCCGATCCACCACATCAGCATCCTTCGGGCTCGTACCTGTACAACGGAGCTTCCTTCCATGTTCGATTCGAATTTCGTGGAATCTTGGAAGAAATTCGCGCCGAACTGTTGTAGACTCTGTCTTCCTTCATGAAACCTCATCCATCGACTGTGTCTTCGATTCTGACGCACCTAACCCTCAATTTTTTTTCCACCCTTAAACAGCTAAGATTTCTGAGATAGAGGTCAGTTTCCCATTTTATTTTCTAAGGTTTGATCCATTTTGATCTATTAGTAAGCATCCGGTTTTTTGACTTCATCTGTCTATATAGCCATCTAGATTAATGCTACTCTAAACTGCGAAACATAGATTTCAAAAAGGAAGGTCTTCGAAGACTTAACCATTCGAATAACATAAACTTTCAACTTAGTAGTCTAGAATCTATTAAATCACAAACGAAGTGCAGAGTGAAAACAACTACAATTTCTTCCTATTGCTTTTTGCTTACCATTCAGTCTATCCAAAATTATAGTTCTTCAGTAAGATCACATCAAAGTTGTGTAATTATTATATAGTAAATACAGGGACATTAGAGAAATCTATGTAAAGATAAGAAAACTCAATTTCCATTATAAAAACGATGCATATCTCATTTTTATAATACAAAGAATGGTATTGATAGAAATAGGGTATTATAAAAACCAACGTTAAACTAAAATAAGTTAGAAATAACTTTGAGACTTCAGAATTTGATGATTGGAATCCTGCGATAACAAAAGTTCAATATAATAGGCAAAAATGACTTTTTATATAGACTACTCATATCAAATTACAACAAAGATATTAATATTATTGAGATTTTAAGAACTGAATTTCTGGAATTTCAGTATCAAATAAAATTATAGAATCACCTTCTAAGTTTGTAACATAAAGCCACCTATAAAATAATATCAGTGATAAGAAGACAAACCAACAATTATGAATTTGAAAAAGTGTAAATAAATATAGATTACCTGCTCCTCCACTCAATTCACCATAAACTTAGCGCACATACAACAATATCTGCTAACGTCTCCACATTGACTTAATGGTTTCAAATCAAACACATACATTATCACAACCATTATAAGAGAAAATGATAAATTTCGAAGATGTTGGGTTTAGAGAATGACTAAAATGAATGGGAGAAGCAAGTCTTATATATGTTTACTATAGTGAGGATTCAATTCTCATTGTATCTCTGAAAAATCCCGAATTGAAAGGCATATATTTTTACCTTGGCAATTACTCTTTGATATATAAATTGCCGTAAACTAAAAATGTGAAATATATGCCATTTAGTATTATTAAACTAAATTTTCCAAATACTCAATACAATTAAATACTATCAAAAATTACACACATGAGGTTTAATTCGGTATGCGTACAATTGCTTGATATTGGTTTAATATTCTTATCCATAATATTATAATTTTCGTCTACGACAATTGCTTATTTTCGTTCTCTTCAAAGTAAATTTAAGTGCATGAATACACAATGTCATAAAGAACAGAAAGATGTATAACATCAACAAAATCTTGCTTTAACGATCATACGCTATGTCAGAACCATTGTCTTCTTCGTTGGCTGTATAGAAAGAAGTTATCAGTTCTTACATGCGTGTGAGACTGTCTTTAAAAGACTGTGTACGGTTTTCTCGATTCATATTATTATCAATGTCAACGATTGATGTGAGAATGTCTATGCAAAAACGTTTGCTTTTACCACGATTTATAGCTTTTTATTTTCCATAGTTAAAACAATTTAAAGTGTATAAAGAATTCCTTGCCAATAGATTAAGATATTCTATGCTACATTGATAGATGGGGTAACTTCCCTAGTCATGAACTTCGCATCTTGTTGCTTATGAACTTCTCAGTTTGTTCTTATATGGTTTAGACGCAAAGTGCGGGTTACATTGTTTGATTTGTTTTGCTTGACAGGAGGCAAAGAACTTCGATGCACCGAGCATAGATTTATCAAATTGGCTTTGCATCATCATCTCCTTTCCGCAATGCCATTGTTTGTATCTTCATTATTAGCAGTAGATGAAGCAAGTTTCTCTGTTGTACATTCTTTCACCATCAACTTCTCGTTTTTCTTGATAGTTTACAAATAACTTCTACGTGCCAATGATAGATTTATCATGTTGCATCATCTTCTCTTATTTGCAATGACTTTACATCAACAATATAGTTATGAACATTTATGCTTCTTAAGACTTGGTTTTATAGAAAAAGTTAGCTTCGCATCACGTCGATCGGTATGAGATAAATCATAAAATGTACTTGTGTTTAGTTTAAGCAAAATAAGAAACTTTTAATGGACATTTTATGAGAAGCTCTATTAAGACGACAATTCAGCGTCTAAATTTTCAAAATAATATAAAGCTGCCACGTGTCCAAAATAATGTAAAAACATTAAATGACAATTTTTCTCCTTTAATATATAAACTAGATTTTGACCCGCGCTTTCAAAGCGCGGGTAATATACTGTTTAATTATGAGTATCCGGATCCTCGAGTCGGGTCTGGATCGGGTTTTGTCGGGTCCATATCTTTTGGGTATTAGAAATTTGGACCCATATAAGTATCTATAATTTTTTGGGTCGATTTCGGATCAGGTCTTGTCAGGTTTGTTGGTTCGGGTATATTATCGGGCCGGTTCAGGTATTTAGGACCCGAAAAGGATCCGAAGGACCCAAACTGGATCCCAAAACTCGAAAATTCTAAAAAGACCCGAAGAACCGCAAAAAAATCCGAAATATTATCCAAAATCAGACCCAAAAAAAACTAAAATATACCCGGAATTTTATCCTGATACCCGAATTATATTTTTTGAAATCTAAAAGTTTACCTAAAACCTAATATTATATTCGAAAATCCAAATCTGAAACTTTAAAAAATACCTGAATTATCAAAAATATACCCAATCACCTAAATGTACCTAATATATACCATAATTTGTGGATACTTAGAATACCCGATCGGGTTTCTAGTAGGACCTAGACGAACCGAGACCTGCGGATCCAAACAAAAAATACCCAACAGATACTCTAGCAATGATCCGAACCCTGACCTGGATCTGTATTTTCGTGTCGGTTCTTGTTCGGGTCTGTGTCAAATACTCAGACCTACTTCTGTTGATAAATTTGTAAACTTACAAATATATAATTTTTTGTATAGATTTGAAGCCCATTTCGTTGTAAATAAATGTTAAAATTATTGGGCTTTTAATTGACGATTTTCAATTGGGTTTTTAATGGATGATTTTCATTAAAAATAAAAGAAAGTGAAATGTTTTGTAATTTCCTTAAAAAATCAGGGGCAGATTCATAAGCAGTCATCTGCTTTAATAGTATAGATGATACTCCTTGGTCACCAGCTATGTCAATCAAAACCTTACTCACCGAACATATGTTTTATGGCAAATTCTTTATTTTTGATGTTTTTGCTCTGTTGGAAATTATAATAAATAACATTTTTTTTAAAAAAATTAATAACTAATTATTTAAGGGTATAGGATGCTACGAAACAAATTATATATTAAAATACAATAACATCAAATTTATTAATGAAACATTGAGTTGATATCAAAGAAATAATTGCCCTAAAAATAAAATAAAATAAAATAAAATAAAAGGAGTAAAGTTGAAAGGCCCACATATACATAAAACACATTACTCTAGTAACAGATACAGCCCATATATTGGTCTTAAAATATTGGGCTTAGGCAAAATCTAGGGTTCCAGTCTCTACCAATCATGGCTTCAGCATCAAGCAAGACAGAGTGCGAGACGGCTGAAACCGCTCCCACAACAAATCCCATAGAGACAATCACTGAATCTGTTGTCTCTTTGTCTCTGAACAAGGAACAATCAGATTCTGATCTGGAGGAGGAGGATAATTCCTTCGACCACAATGAAGATTCTGACCTAAGCGACGGAGAAGAAGATAGCGAAAGCGACGGAGACAATCAAGACGAAGACGACGGAGATAGCATTGTGGATGACGGAGACTCAACGGACAGTCAACCGGAATGGGGAGTGGATAGCCACGATGAAAGAGAATATTGCTCACCAGATGAAGACAATTGGTCCGATGAAGAAGATGAGCGAAAAGCCCGTCTTTATCGACGAAATCTCCACTTCAGCCACGTTCGTCTATTCATATTCTTGATCAAAAACTCAGTTTTTAATAATTATAAAACGAGTTTTAGATGATATTATAATTGTGTTGAAATTGATTTAGGGTTTTCTGGTGGAAAAAGGGATTCGCCCACGTCAAGTATGGAGTGGCTCAATCCTGCTTGAATCTCTGGACAGTGAATGTTCTCCAGTCAGCGGAAGGACTCAGCTTCAATACGCACAAGACATGACCAAACTCTCTCTTCGCAAATACAATGCCATAAACGTAGATAAAACATTTTGTTAATTGTTCGATCACCATGTTACAGTATATCAATTTGTTTTTGTTTTTGTTGGTATATTTTCTTCAGGAAAGGAATGTGAAAATGGATCATGTTGTGAGAGTGACCGAGGCCTTTTTTGGTAGATGGATTTCGTACATCACTTTCATGGCAAGAGAGTCTGAGGAAGAAGGAGCTACTCTTGTGGAGTATCAAGCCAAGATTGTCAAGAAATTAAAACGCAAGTCTTATCCCATCTTCTGCAGGCCAAGTCCCAAGCAAGATCAAGATATGTAGTTATAAATGTTATTTTACTCAAGGCTAATTTGAATTGATGGTTATATGGTCTTTCGTACTTCTTGCTTTCAAAATTCTAAAATGGATTGTGGTCCAAGCTACTTGATAATGATTTGTGATGTGCAATGCAATACATCAACCTAATGCTGCTATAAAGAGTACCAATCTCATTCCACGACATATAGTTCTACTTTAGCCATATAGGAGGAGCATTTGTATGCAGAGATGCAAACACACAAGATAGCAAATGTAGAGACTTCCATGAAATAATGATAGCAGAACAAAAATAATAGGAAATCTAGTTTGATAGTTTGATCCATTAGAGCATCTCTGACCATCTTTTATGCCTTTATTTTTTAAAGAATTTTGCGTTCAAACCACCTTTTATTCTTTTATTTTTTAAAAAGTTGAATAGTACACATTCAAATATAAAGAATCACTATTGAGACTTTTTAATTATTCACTTTTCACTTTATTCCTTCTATTTATATAATTTTAATGATTATGTACATAACACTCTTTTTGTTTTATTTTTATTATATTAGCATCTAACTATTATAATATTTGATTCTATAAGATTGATTTCAGAAATTAATAAAATAATTAGAATTATTATGCACAAAAAACTAATAAAATATAACATAAACAAATCATTTCAGAAAACAATAATATTACATTTAGGATATTTTACAAAAATTAAAAAAACATAATACAAGAATACTATTTTTCATCAGAATATATGCTACACAATAACATGAAAATATTACACAAATTAATATAAATTACAATACTAATATTCAGGTAAATTTAATCACACACCTCCAAGATCACCAAAATTTTGTCCATGCACATTTGGAGTAGCCTTACCTTGTTATTGTTGAGTTCTCTTTTGTATGGTTGAACAAATAGGAATTCAAATGAATATACGTAAATAAATTTGATTGCTTCTATGAATAATATATGGTTGGAGGTTGAAATTTGGATATGGTTGGATGTTGGATGGGAAAAATGACAAACATTCAATTTAATGGTTGTTTGGACATAAAATTTATTGAATGGTGTTAATCAACTATGAGAATTTTTTTAATCTTATTTATTGTTTATTTCAGAGAATATATTTATTTATTATCTTTTAAAAATGTATGTTTCTTGCTTCTTTATAAAATTTTAGTGATTATAGTTAATTATTAATAATATTAAAGATTAAACTGTAATATGTAAATAAATGTTTTAAAAAGTATCATTGGAGAACCACCTCTTTATCCTTTTATTTTATATAGATAAAGAAGTTGGTTGGAGATGCTCTTGCCACATGCTTATATATAAGTTTGTATTCAAAAAAGAAAGTATATAGGTTACTTTTTCTTTTGATGTTTATGAATAGTTGTAGCATAAATTTCTTCCAATTAATCTTTTCAGTTAGTTAATACTAGGGGGCTTTCCCCCGCGCAAGCGCGGGGTGCTGAATCGCCTATGAGATTTTGGATTTATGTGTTGTATGAAGTCGAAGTATGTCCAATGACGTACAACCTGAATGTATTCATGCTTGAATTGTACCAGTTGATTGTTTTCTAATGGGTCAACAGCTATCCAGGGTCTTTTATTAAAAATGTCGCCAAGTTAGAACTTGGTTGCAGCAAATTTTAAAAATAAAATGAAAACAGTTACTGTATAGTTTGTATGCACAAACATAATTCTTAGTCAGTTTGTATGCACGAACATAATTCTTAGTCAGTTTACTACACTTCCAACTTTCACTCACGGTAGCGTTTGCAACTCTTCTCTTTCCCTCCAAAGCTGAGTGGTGTTGGTTGATCCACTGCCATCACTTTTGTAGTCGCATCTACCGGATCGTTTGCAGAAATAGATGGTTGCTCACTTTGGGTTACCATTTGTAAAGCTATGTTGTCACTTTCACCCTGATACGAATATGAAGCTTTTTCTAGATCATCTCCATCGAGGTTATTATTGAGGAGATATCAATAGGTACTTGATAAAATAATATAGTTCTCGGAATAAAGTTAAATAGAGTTAGAGTAAACTGGTCGGTGGACTTGAAAACGTGTATGTAGAGATCCCAATTGACACAGATTCTTGCTTTTGAATCTCTCTATTGTCTCGACATGCGGGAAATCCTCAGCAGCTGCACCTCCCAAAATGAGCATGACACACGTTTTTTGCTAAAATCATTACGAAGACATATTTAATGTGAATGCCCATATAGATAGTTATCAGACCCATGTTAATATAAATTGCAATATGGGCAGACATGAAGGTTGGAAAACAAAATAAAGCATGAAACCATATGTTATTCACTTTTACTTAAATGACTGGTCATGTATTTTAGAGTGAGACTTGCGACATACCTATTGACGAAAGCTTGGCTGGCGTAAATGTTCAAGTCAAAATATAACTTGGATGACCATACCTCTCAATAACTTGAGACTAACCGTTACAGAGTGTGTATATTGCACAAGCTCAGATGCCCCCTAAAAGTTCGACTGCGGCATCCCTAGTGACACATACACAACGACAGAACTGAAGGGAGATATGATAAAGATGATTTTTAGGTTCAAATAACTGTTCAAGCCATGCAGATAAGGGAAATGTGATTAGCTGAGAGGTCTGACCAAGGCGGAAATTGTCAAGGTTGAGCAGTAAGTTGAACAAAAATTCTATCTGAGGCAGCCATTTGCAGAGGAGTGGTTTAGGGTTCGCAGGAAGAGAAACTAAGCTGTAAGTACAGCTGTAAGAGCAAGAAGATAGTGTCAGCTTTAAACAACATAAGATCTGAATCAGTGGAATGAAACAAAAATTATGAACTATTTAGTCAAACTCGGAAATAAATCAAATCAGGATTGAGAATCAGGTTTGAACATGTGAAAACTTGAGCATTGATTAAAAGAAAAAGATTTAACAGTTGAACATATGAGTTTCTGAGTAATGAAAAACTATTCAAGTTAACTATAGTAATAATATATGTACCTTTACAGCCTGGTTTGTCATCTCATCCAATTTTGGAAGACTACTTTTTTTTTTATTTGTCCTGAAACCAGTTTTTGATTTCCTACAACGAAAAAAGAAGGTTAGATACGATGATTTCAAACAAACCATTGCAGAGAGATATGTCTCATATGAAACATGATCGACATACCACCAACGGGTGATTCTCTTAGGTTTCCCCTCCACTCTTAATTTTCTTAATCCACAATCTGGTTTTGTGCTTCTCAATAAGATAATCAACATATACTTCATTACAGATTTCAAAATATCATCAACTGAAAAGTACTAAGAAGTTCATCTCAAAGTAAGAAGAAAAACATAAACAATGCCTATAGATCGTTGGACGGCGTGTTTAGATTTCTGAGGCTGATTGCGAAGATTTTGGTTTACCAATAGGATGAACTCTCCATTCTCGTTTTGGGTATCTCAGAAGCCGATCACGCGAGCAAAAACTGTCTGTTTGACCTGTTCTTCCAAGGCCAAGATGCGAAAGTGGAGTAAGCGGCGTCCTTGATGACTTGAGCATCTGATGAAGCCATTTACATTACGGCGGTATCAATGTTTATCGAATAAATCAGTGGAGTCGAAAGTGCAAAGACAAATGACAAATCACGATAAATATATACGAGGATCAAGAACGGGTTAATTGAAGATCAGGCGTTTTTTGGGTAGAGATTGGAAGAGGAGTGGAAGAGATTGTGTATGTAGAACGGTTCATCGGAATGCAAACGGTCGGGAGTCGACCAAGAATATGGAAGAAGAATCTAATGGGCCGAGAGTTTAGCTTTGGAAAAGTAAAGCCCACACCAGAAACAAAACATCAGCCAAAATAAAAACAGCACGCAAGTAAAATTAAAACGGCACACGACTTCAAAAACAGCACGCAAGTTGAATCAAAACAGAGGTGGGGCCCACAAAGCTGACGTGGCTGTTTAAGGGAGAGGCAAAAACTCTCTCATTATATATATATGATTTTTTGGTTCTTCCGTATTTAATCACTTTTATTTTCTAAAGGGATGAAATTCCTAGAAACTGACATTTGTGTTGTTGTGGCCTTTTGTGGTTGGTCATGGCTATGTTTTTTTTTTGCTTTTTTGTAACTGGGCATGGCTATGTTTGTAAGTGTGATTCCTCCATGAGAGAGATCATGCTGTATTATATATGAGCTTTTCTAGTGGTGTATTTGGCACATGTCACAAATGTTTTATGAAGTTTACACACTACTAATACTAGTTCCTCTTTTGGTCTAGTATTTGATGATATTGTATATGCATGGTTTAATAAAATCATCTATTCAAGAAAACAAACCTTATATTATAAACTGGAACACTTCCTCAAATAGGGGTGGGACAGATCCGGATATACGGAAAACTTAGAGTATGTGAATCTAAATTCGTCGGATCCGTGATTTTAGTACCCGGATTCAGATATGTATTTTTTGGATATCCGGAGTTCGGATATCCGTCTAGAAATTGTGATATCTGCGGATATTCGGATTTACATTCGGATTCGTAAAAAAAGTTAAAAAAAAATAAAATACCAAAATTCTACAATATTACATGAATTAAATATTTATAAAAAAATTATAAATATATTTATGACATATAATATTATTAAAATTAAATAATAATATTATAAAACTAATTTTTATGTATAAATAATAATATAGCAAATATAATAATTATTATTAAAATTAAATAATATTTTAGAAACATGGATCCGGATATCTGGACCTGAAAATTATGACATCCATATCCAGATTCGATTTGGGCGGATCCAAAATTTTACTATCCGGATCTGGAGACCCAAGATATCCTATTTTCGGAGCGAATCACGAATCGGATCCAGAGACTCTGGATAGTCCCAGCCCTAACCCTCAAATATGACTAACAAAATAAATAATATAATAATGATTACCTTTGATTTCGCATTATCTATTTGATTATCAAATTTATAATTCCTAAAAAAATAAATTTCTGTGAATATTAAAAATAGAATATATTGATACAATCAAATTTCTTAATTCCTTTATTTGTTAGTATGAGTTCAAATAATTACTTATAATTTTAAAAATTACCAATAGTGTAGGTAAAATAGTATCATTAATTATGAAAATATTTATGACCCTTTTAATCTTGAGTTACAGTATTTGGTTTAAATAATAAGTTATAAATGTGCAAGATTGCACAATTATATATTTATTCATTTAGTTATTCTGTTTTAAAAAGATAATATTTTGATTATTTTAAAATATTTTATTGACAATTTTAGTAAAATTGGTTATACATGTTTAATTTATATTGTTTAAAAAGATATAATATTTTGATCTTTTTAAAAAATATTGGTAACATTTTACTAATGAAATAATTATAATTATAATTTATTTTTACAATAGTTATAAGGTATGCAATATTAATATTTTGATGCTTTTTAAAAATTGTTTGTGAAATTTGATTAATTAAATATTTATAACTATTTTAAAATTTTTACAATAATGTAAGTACAAGAAAAAAATTATAAATTAATAATGATAAGCCTGACATATTTTATTAATTAATATATATTAATCTTGAAAATATATCTTTTTTATTTTTTTTATATATTTAAAGTATGTTTTCATCATAAGATATATGTTTATGTGTTCACTTATGTGAATTTGTCTTTACAACTGATACTACTTTTTATAAGTTTTTTTATGGATAAGTTTTATTCTATTTTGTTTATCTAAATTATTTTTAATTTTACTTTATAATTATATTAAATAAAAGCATTTTTTGTGTTATCATTATCGATAGATTACCCAAGTAAGAAAATTACTAACTAATAATTGTCTTATACGTGTGTTTAAAATGATATAGATGACCCGAAGTGTAACTGTGTAAAAGATGTAAAATATTTGAATGATTGTTTTAAAAGAAAATCTGATGTTTCCCATTAGATTTTTATTACTAGGTGTGTGAGATCACTCAAATTACTTTAAGTAGTGAATTACTCTCTCAAATAAGAGGTTCATGTAGTAATTAGGGATCGAATCAGATTCTAGGATGATACAATAGATTATAGTATTTAAAATAAAGTTAGACTAGAATGGTTTAATGGTTTAAAACAGTAAATAAATGAGATAAACAAGGTAGTGGTTCAATAGCTTGTTTTGAAGTTGTTATCAGTTCGGAAAGTAGCTAGATTCATGTATTATCTCAGGCTTGAAAGGTATGTGACTTGATTTGAACTTCAAGGTTTAATTTGCTCATGAACTCAAACTTTAAATGAAACCAATAAGGTTTCCTTTGTCTAGATCTCGGATCTCAACAGTCGTTTATTGATCACGAGAAAGTGTCGATCGATATGTCCTTATGAACATCGATCTATAAACCTTTCAAGATATCGATCGACACAACGATAGTTGCGTTGATCGACGACTCTTCTAGCAAGCTTTGGGAGTGGGTTTGATGTT
Organism: Eruca vesicaria subsp. sativa; assembly: GCA_932364175.1. Taxonomy (NCBI): domain Eukaryota; kingdom Viridiplantae; phylum Streptophyta; class Magnoliopsida; order Brassicales; family Brassicaceae; genus Eruca; species Eruca vesicaria. The sequence continues at coordinate 34,889 of CAKOAT010166378.1, forward strand.
GTTCTCAACTTACTCGACCAACTTTTATTTGAATCTAGTCAGTTAGATCAAACTAGTTTAGTTCATGTATTGAGGGAAACTATTGATTATCTCAATTAATTCTAAGATCTAAATTTAAGGGTGATCAATCCTAAATTTAGCATTAAGTACAACTAGGTTGAATCATCCTTAAATTTGGATCTTAGAATTAATTGAAATAATCAATAGTTTCCCTCAATACATGAACTAAACTAGTTTGATCTAACTGACTAGATTCATACAAAAGTTGGTCGAGTAAGTTAAAGAACATATCTGTCTCTCCAAAATCCTATGTTCTCTCTCTCAATGGTAACCAAAATTGCTCTTCACCAAATTAGGTTTAGAAAGGTCTCTAAGCAAGTCTGCCTCTAAAGTAGTATAAAACCCTCATAATATAGCTTAACAGGCGGCCATGGACTTAATGCAATTAATGAAACTTTTGTGAAACTTGAAATCTTCTAATTTGTCATTAAGTCTCGAATGGTTTCAGCATCGATTGACGGCAATGGACTTGCGTCGATTGATTATTATTGGTGACCGTCGATCGATATGGCTTTTCAAGTATCATTCGATTATTCATCTCGGAAAAAGCTTTCTCAAAATCTCAAAAATGTCCCATAGATACATAGATATATGTAGAGATTTTTATTATCATTTACAGCGATGCTGTGGTAATACCACCATTCGTACCCATAGATTAAGTAGCTAATTAATGAGGTCTAGGTAAGAGAAAATATCCCTTATTATTAGGGTTACTAGGGGTTTGCCCGGGTTACTAGAGATTTTTGTTCTACAATTTTAAATATATCTATTACAGTTTTTATTTGAATATATATTTAAATATATACCTTAGAATTTATTATAAATTTAAAACTATTTATATTAAATGTCTTTGTCTATTAACTTTGAAATATTGTAACTCATAGTTTGTTGTATGTGTTTTCATTCCAAATTATAGATGTAATGTGTATGAGTTACTAATTAAATAAACCTTAGTTTTCATCTAAAATCTTTTATTTTTAACGACAATTTGGGAAGTGATATAGCTCCCAAATTAGATGGTTTAAAAGACCGTGCTTAACATTCTGATTTGTAGCTCCAGTTTCTACTTTCTACTATAATGAAACTCTCATTATAGGATGTTGTTAGTTAAGAATATGTTTTGTATTCTATTTTTAAGGTAGAATTAGATGGTTTAAAAGACGATTTATTTCGAATCTTAAAATGAATTTGTTCTTCTAGTGGTGAAAAATGCAATGTCGTATCCATTGGATAGTATAGGATCCAACTCAGTAATCTTAAGTGATATTAGATTTCAGTATTGTATGTAGGGTTAACAACTGTAGAGGATGTAATGTGGGGTTACCCGAAAAAAAAGGATGTAATTTCGGTTCTATGATTTGGTCAATAAAAATTGTTGTGTGAGTTAAACAAAAAGAAGACAATTAAAATTGATTCGGTAGTAGGTGGACAATACGAAAAATAAGAATCTTATGACAGTAGTTTTGTGCCTCCAACAAGTCAAGCCGGAAGGCAAGCACGTAGATTTTATAGTTGTTTGAATTTGTAATCAATTTTCAACTTATTAGGAGGTAATTAACGAAAAATGAGTGATGAAAATAATCCTACCATATAAAACTTCTGAATCACAGTCACATAAACAGAGGAAACAAAAGACAAAGCTATAAAGAAGAAACACTAATACATGAGGTTTTTCTCCTACTATACATGAACACAAAAAGTCATCATCATCAAACACAAGCAACGTCTTGAGATGAATCAAAAGTTGGGAGAGAAACAACGAATTTGTAACTTAAGAGATAAAATAGCATCCATTGAATTACTCAGGCCTCTGGAGGGTTATTCGAATTAGCAGATTTTCTCTTAAGGACAATGACCCAAGTTACAGCTTCTCGGAGCAAAGTGATGCTTCTAAAGTCGCAATAACAACGATATAAGCGGTTTTGTAAGTATGCTTTGGGTTAAATATGCTAAGACCTTTGAAAACATTGATGACTCCAAGGATAAGGATAGAGCATCCAACTCCATGGTGGTAGCTATTCCAAAAGAATCTTAACTTGTTGTCCTTCCGTGGCCGCAACAGCATTGCAAATATCTTGAAAAAAAACACAAACACAATTCAACAACAGACAAACACATCTTTTTCTATCGGCCAAGACACGTTTTTCCACACAATTGAATCTAATGAGGATTAGCATTGTTTTACCTGAAGCGTGGCCATAGCAAAGAGAGCAGTGCCATAAGCAGAGAACTGAATTCATTTAGACTCGGAACCGAGCTTGAGTCCGGTGGCTCATCCGGTAACACCGATAACATAAACAGAGAACTGACATGATACGTGGAGGTAAAGCCAAGCAGAATCTGCGGATTCAAATATTCTCATGTATCTTGCTACCATTTCTCCAATCGGAAACAAAATCCCCCAACTCACCACATTCAATATCCCATGGATCTGTCAGATTCATATTCAAAATTGTTAATTCTTATAAGAGAATATGGGTTTCAAAAATTAGAAACAAACTCACTTTTCTCTTATGAATCCTTGAGTTTCCTGCACCGCCGCCGAACGCAGTTACTCCTGTAGTGGGGCCACTAAAATCAAGCGATTCAACGGTGTTAAGAATCCGAGTGTTGAAATCGTGTGGCTGTATCCTCCCGTTGGGTGGTCCAACCTGCCAAACCTTGTAAACCTTCCCATTCGCCGTTAAATCCGCCGGAATCTTAACCTTCGCAAAGATTCTTACAGTTTCAGCGTCTCCTCCTTACAGAGAAGAAATCATAAAGGCGATCGACGATCACAAAATCTTCAGTCGGCAGACGCTAGCAGCTGCAAAGTGCAAAGTAAGTAATTAACCAATGTCAGTTCTGGGTCTGGAATGTAATTTAAAGCCCATACGAAATTATAAATCAAAAATGCAAGCCCAAACAAAATATCGTGACAGATGGCATTTTTTTCCCCAAGTAGAGAAAAAAATCCAACTTTATCGTTATAGATAGATATTATAACTTTTTTTTTGACAACGGGCTATATTATAACTAAAATTAAAGTACTTATCCTCTACATATTAATTAAGAAACATTTGAAAAGATGCAACCTTAAATTTGTATTAATTAAAAAATAATATAATCCTATGTGGCACTTCTCTATGTCTTCTATTTTAAAATATAATGATTTTAGAGCTTCTAACTTAAAGTATAGTCTAAAAATTATACTCTATACTCTATAGCAATATAATATTTTGTAGGCTATAGTTGGTCGCATATATCAAATATTTATTGTTTCGCAAGTTTTCCTTAAATAAAACCTACGGAATTACCTAATATAATTAATATATATATATGACAATTAATGATTTTAAACAATAAACATTTGATAACAATCTGTATACTTTTTTATCATTTTGTTTATTTCTTTATTATTAAAATAAATTACACAATTACATTAATCATATAATAAAAATCTAGATTTTTTTGTGTATGTTGTATTTCGAATTTTGCAAAACAAGTATAAATTACTAAAACTGTTAAAAGTCTCATATAAATTTTTAGGATCAATGTTTAAATTTTTTCTATATTAAAATATCATAATTATAAGACCATATGAAAAAATAATTTTATTTTAATAGGTTTTATATTAATATATATACATATATATATATAAATACATATTTCATATCGTTTAAATTAGACTATACATCGTATGAAAAATACATACATATATTTTGATATTTGCATTGAGCATATATTGAAAAGTTAATATTTTAATTTTGAAACATGTCATTGTTTTTTTTAAAATGATTATAAATTATTGAAACTACCAAACATCTAACACTAAAAAATATTCATTGGTGTAAAGTTTTGTTACACAAATATGCAAATAATCATAAAATCATATGAGTAGAAACCTCATTTGATAAATATTCATATTAAAAGTGTGATATATTATTATGTATATCATTTAAATCTAATTATATATCATATACGATATATAAGTTTGATTGTTTCGATTTACCCTAATTGCAAGAAAAAAGTGATAGTAAAATTTATATGCATATGTCAATTTACTAATAATAGTAACTGACTTCTTAGTTGTTTAATATATATTTCTTTTTTTATTCTTTTTATAATTTTCAGAAAATATAAAATAAATAATAAATATAAAATATTTATTGTACATAAAGGGCAGATCTTAACCTAAGTATGTATCTCTTTAATTGATTTAATTCTTAAGTATTTTCTAAATACAAGTCAAAACAAACAAACAAAATGAGAATAAACTTCAAAATCAATATTTATATCGAGTAATAATAACAAAAAAAAACACAACAAGAGAAAAAATTGAAGATAAATAGGATTGATACGTGAACGTAAACTCCTCATAACCATAACTAATTTTAAATTGTTAAATCATGATATAAAACTGAGTTAATTTTTAATTTTAATTTTTTAATCATTATGGTTATGTTAAATCATTACCATAATTAATTTTAAATTGTTAATTGTTATTTGAAAAAAATATTGTTTTTAAAAATAATTTAAATTTAAATTATTTTAAAAAAAAATTATTTTAAAAAATAATGATTTGTAAAAACTATAATTTTCTAATATTATTAGACAAATAAATAGATTATATTAAAATAGTTTTGAATCTTTATATATTCTAAATGCAAATATTCTACCAACTGTTTCTTAAGAAAGCATTAGGGAACTTGCTAATACTCTACCAATCAAGTCCAGTTACACTCCGTTTATTTTTCCTCACTCGAACACTGAAAAGTGAAAAGATATATGAAATCGGGTCCACTAAATTCTAAGCTTTGATCTACAGTTCTAATTACAATTGTATCTGATCCTACGTATATATAGTTATATAAAAAATCCAAAATTCTAAAATTTCAAATACATATAAAAACAATCATATGTAAATATTAAATTTGTCAATACTAAAATTTTATCTTTCAGTTACATATATTCACCATGCTCTTTACCTTATCCTAGTGGTAATAATAAATACGTTTAACTATACTGATTATGAATATGATCCCCCAAAATATGAACATGGGCAGCTATTTATTATTAGGGCTTTTTGCAGAATTGATCTGAAACTTGAAGTCAACCACAAAACTAACCTTCTTTTTTTTTGGAACTTTTTTTTGCCCAATTCACTCCACAAGTTCATATAATTCACGAAAATGCCATCAATTTATTTTTTTTTCGAAAATAACATATTTACTATCTCACTCTCATCATCTTCAAGTAATTACAAGATTGCCATTGTCATCAATACTCCAACAACCATGAACAACCAATTTTGAAGCTCTTAATGTCTCCAAATTCCATTTACCATTATTCTTTCTCTATTCTCATGAACTAAACAACACATTACAACACATATCTCTCACTTTCTCTCTACAATGAGCTAAAAAACCCAAGATTTTGATTCTACATTTTTTAGGATTCATATAGTCAAAGAAATTAAAGATTCAGGGTGGATTACCTTCGTTTGAGCTTCTGAGTGCTTGATTCTACATTTTCTAGGGTTCATATAGTCAAAGAAAGTGCTCTCACCAATTGAAGGTATGAAATCGAGTTATTTTTTGCGATCTGTTCGTCCAGACGACTGAAATTTCAGTCGTCTGCTTTCGTCCAGTCAACGCAGAAGTTATTTTTGCAATTTGTTTCCAGAGACGACTGAAATTTCAGTCTTCTACTTTATTTTGGCTACAAAAAAATATCTTAAGAATCTAGACGACTGATATTTCAGTCGTCGTATGTTAGTTTTGCATTTGACTAGAAAATTTCAGAATTTTGACTTTCTAGGACGACTGAAAT
>CAKOAT010166378.1:49531-71883 GCA_932364175.1 Eruca vesicaria subsp. sativa
TCTCACACCTTGGATTTTCCAAATTCGGGATGTAGTCGCAGTTCAGACCTGTGAGGTTTTCAAACTCTAGAATTGAAAACCTCAAAGGTTCTGGTCCGGCAAGAGTCCAGAGCTCAAACTTCTTCTTGATGTCCAGCTGGAAGGAGAGAATAAAATGTACAAGCCTTGAAGTCCAAACAAAGCCAAGCTCCTTGAACTTAATGAATATTCCCAACTTTGACGCTTTCAGATCCTCATATTCCTCAGGTCTGAGATTATCAGATAGAGCTTGAAACAACTTCTTGTCATCAGAATGATACGAAATGCTCCTCAGTGCAGGGGGCTCTTCTCCTAATGTAAACAACCTTGGTGGCAGTTCTGATATATCCATTTTAAGGCCTGCAAACAATCACAAACAACCATCTCAACCACAAAGGTAGCGCACTATTCTAAATACTATAGAAGACTAGCAGACGACTTCCAGGAAGTGAGATAACTACTCAGACGACTTCCTTGAAGTCTTCTACAGAGTCTTACTCTCTGGACGACTTACATGTAAGTCGTCCAGAGAGTAAGACTTCGTAGAAGGCTTCCAGGAAGTGAGAAGACTACTCAGACGACTTCCTGGAAGTGAGAAGACTACTCAGACGACTTCCTGGAAGTCTTCTACAGAGTCTTACTCTCTGGACGACTTACATGTAAGTCGTCCAGAGAGTAAGACTTCGTAGAAGGCTTCCATGAAGTGAGAAGACTACTATGACGACTTACAGTCGGAGAAGATTTAGTCGGAGAAGATGTGGTCCCTAGCGGTTACAGATCTGCATATCGAAGGGAAAAGAAGAGTCAAGACTACAATTTTTAGGGTTTTCCGGCGGCTAAACGCCTTAAAACATAAGATATAACATACCGGCGGCGGAGGAAAGGGATACGAGATTTCAAATCTGAAAAAGGAAGCGGATGGTCAGTTTAAACTACGAAAATACTCTAAGGCATGAAAGAAAAACGAGATTCGTCGAAATCGAAGAGATTACCGGCGAAAACGGAGAGATTCGTCGAAGTCGCCTTTACAATCGTCCTTGGAGAGAAACGGCGCTAGGGTTTCGGAAAATTGTGAAAAAGTGAAAAAAATAACTTTTATATGTCCGGTAAAAATCCGGTTAGGTTAAAACGTAAAATGTTAAAATTAACGGTTCGGTACAATTTGACGACTGAAATTTCAGTCGTCTGGGAAATAATTTAAAGCAGACGAAATTTTAGTCGTCTGGGAAATAATTTAAAGCAGACGACTGAAATTTCAGTCGTCTGGGAAATAATTTAAAGCAGACGACTGAAATTTCAGTCGTCTGGGAAATAATTTAAAGCAGACGACTGAAATTTCAGTCGTCTAATCCCTAAACATAACCCCTAAACTTTATTCTCTAATTAAACACTTCGAAACATCAATTTAAACTTGAAAAATGTTTACTATACACAGAAATAANAACATAACCCCTAAACTTTATTCTCTAATTAAACACTTCGAAACATCAATTTAAACTTGAAAAATGTTTACTATACACAGAAATAAACACATAGAGGTCAAATTAATTTTTTCAAAAAAACATTTCAGCTTTTCAAAATCTAACCCTAAGATTACATACAATACTACAACATATGTTTGCCAAACCCTTAAACCAAAGATATCATGATTCACTACTTCCACTCATCTATGCTGAAAATAAATCAACTTTATCATTTCTTAGTTTATATCACTTATAAATGTTTATAATTACATGTTTTTAATTTTTCACTCATCAAAATATTTTTTACAGAATTTATAAATTATTTTTAAGATTCAATCGTCCAGACAACTAACATTTAAGTCGTCCAGACGACTGAAAAGTAACTCAGCCCGACCCAGACAACTTACTGGGGTTATATTCGTAAAAATGTCTTCTGTTTTTTTGTTTGGTCACAGAGCACTATACTGTAATTTCATAGCTCTTTTAGGTTAGATTTGCATTTGATTCAAGTTGGGGTCTAGTATTGGGGTTAAAACCAAGTTGTGGGTTAGTTTTGGCAAAAATCCGTTTATTCTTTTAGTTTAGTCTAATAAAATACATAAAAATAAAAGACAACTTCCCTCTTGTTTCTTTGTTCCATTGTTCCTCTGTCTCACAATAAACAAACATGATTGATGAAAAATTCTCAATTAAAACAATAAACAAACATGAGTGAACACAACTTCTCAACTAATACAATAAACAAACATGCAGTCGTTGGCTTTTAAAGTCATCTTTTAGCTAGACTGAATGTAATTGGAAGATCAAAGTCTCGAGCATGGAGAAGAATGAATGTGATGATGATCGAACGGCCCTTATCTTTCTCGGGACAGGCTGCTCCGCCGCAGTTCCCCATTTCCGATGCTTACTCCAGCCGTCAGATCCTCCTTGCCATGTCTGTTCTCAGTCCCTCACTTTACTGCCTCACCTCAACCCTAATTACAGGTATATTTTCTCTCATTCCAACATCAGTATAGTTTCTCTAAGTGTTGTTTGGTCTTTACTCTGTCAAGACTGTGAAACGTTGAATTGTTTGTTCCCAATAAACTATTAAATCTTGTTGTCCCGTAAAGACCCTGCTGATCTTCTTCGGTCCATTCTTGAATCTATGATACTCTGATATTGGCAGATGCAATACATCTCTCTTGATCGATTATTGCTGCGAGGAGGAAGATGGTAGACATTATTACATGATTATTGATGTTGGGAAGAGTTTTAGAGAGCAAGTTCTTCGTTGGTTTACCTTCTATATGATTCCAAGAATTGATTCTGTTAAGCCCTTTTTATATACTAATATTTTCTTGAATTCTTACATCATTTTGTTTGAAATGATGAAATCTAACTTTTACTACCAATGATATTATGTAGATCATTCTAACTCATGACCACGCAGACGCAATTCATGGCCTAGATGATATTCGATCTCTTCAACCTCGTGGTTCAGCCATTGACACCAGTCCACTTCCCGTCTTTCTATCTCAATTTACAATGGAAAGGTAAAATCTTTTGACCTTTTTCCTGTTATTAGTAAGTGTGCTCTACATGAGACTAATTTAAATGACATTTGTGTACAGCATTTCTACGAGGTTTCCTTATTTGGTTGAAAAGAAGGTTAAAGAAGTACCTAGACGGGTTTCACAGCTTGACTGGAAAATCATCGAAGAGAATTGTGACAAACCATTCACTGTCTCGGGCTTATCTTTCACGCCTCTTCCAGTTAAACTTTGTTCGATCTTCTGAGTAAATAAAAACAGTGATTATTTTTCCATGAGAACGTTTGGGGCATATAAAACAATTTAACAAGATTTTTAATTAAAAGTTATATAACTTTAGGAGCCTATATTTATGTAAATTATCTTTTAAAATTGGGATATTATAGATCAATGTTTCACTTTCCTGTGTTCTGGACCGGCTTTGCTTCCCGTTAAACTTCTATATTTTGAGTAAATAAAAACAGTGATTCTTCCATGAGAACTTAATCCTTTGGATTCTATGTTTTGCTTAGGTGATGCATGGAGAGGATTACGTTGCTCTAGGTTTCCTCTTCGGTGATAAAAGTAAGGTGGCTTATATATCAGATGTATCACGCATCCCACCTAGTACTGAGTATGGTAAGAACCAACACTGTTTTTGCCTAAATCATTTGAAATCACAAGTTAGTCTATGATTGCTATCCTTATGAATCTTTGACTATGTAGCAATTTCTAAAGCTGGGGCTGGACAGTTAGATCTTCTTATCCTGGATACAAATGTACCATCGAAGGTTATATAGTTTCACACTTCTGTTTTAAACTTTTTGTTCATGAAAACCTTTTGTTACTGACTATCTCTTTGATAATAGAGAGGACTACAACCCACACATCTATGTTTGCCTGAGGTTTGTTTTATTGTCTTTCTTCGTTTACCGAAAAATGTTTTATCTGAGCCTCATCTTCTTTAGACTCTTGAGATCATAAAGAGGCTCTGTCCAAAGAGAGCGCTTTTAACGGGTATGACACACTATTTTGATCACCATGAATACAATGAGATACTTGCGGAATGGTCTCTAAGGTACGAATTCAAAACAGTGTTGTATCATTTTAGTAAGTCCTCATGAAAGCTAATGGGCTATGTACATTTTCTAGGGAAGGCATTTATGTACAGCTTGCTCGTGACGGTCTAAGGCTACCGATAAACCTATGAGCAATTTTCTAAATCCAAAGAGACTAGTCTCAGGATTCTTGTTATCAATTCTAGTGAAAAACTGTTGTATGATTATAAATCTGAAGTTTGATACAGAAACAAATCTCTGTTCTTTTTGTTCTTTTTCTTGGAATGATTGAAAATCTTTAGACCAAGCCCTTGAAACAACTTCTCTAAATCGGGAATCTCATTATCAAGAATCACTTCCGCTTCTCTCGTGATATTCTTATGCAATTCAGTTAGTCTCTGCGTGTGCGTCCCAACATTCCCTTCTTCTGCAGAATCTCTAAGCACTTGAACATCTTTTTATCTCCTTTTCAGAGTCCGTTACGGTCAATAGACTTGAGAAGCTGTTCAGTCAACTCTTTGTTTCTTCCATGGATAGACACATCTTTGTCTCTTTGACAATCACCATCTCTTTCTTCTCCTTACTGTGCTCTACTGCGCAGTTATGCACTTTGTGAAGTATTTTATCATTTTGAGCCTTGAGATCACTCATAAGCTCCTTCATTCTAGTCAACTCGTGAGATTAACTCGAAAGCTCGTGAACACATCTTTTCAAGACTCGTTCTTGCAGCCATGCTAGCGCTTGTTGGAAGTAAGCTTGAAGATAACTTAGAGAACAAGTAATATTATTTCCATTTAAGTTAGGATTAAGAGAAAAGGAAAATTTACTTGTTAAGTTGGTTTAGGGTTTTTATAAGATCTATATAAGGAGATATCATCTTGTGATATAACTTATGAGTTTGTGAGAGATCTTTGTGAGAGCTTAAGTTTTTGAGAGAGTTTTCTTAAGCTAATAATAAGAGTTGAGTTATTCTTATTGAGATCTNAAGTTAGGATTAAGAGAAAAGGAAAATTTACTTGTTAAGTTGGTTTAGGGTTTTTATAAGATCTATATAAGGAGATATCATCTTGTGATATAACTTATGAGTTTGTGAGAGATCTTTGTGAGAGCTTAAGTTTTTGAGAGAGTTTTCTTAAGCTAATAATAAGAGTTGAGTTATTCTTATTGAGATCTTTGAGTTCATACATTGAGATTGAAACAATATTTGGTATCAGCGCCAAACATGAGTGATATTATACCATTCTCGACTACAAAGATAAAAGAAGGAGGATCATCCATAAGTTGTCTGATGCTTACATCATCTAACTACACGGTATGGGCCATCCGAATGAAGCTCCTTCTAAAAGTACACAAAGCATGGGACGCAGTCGATAAAGAGACAAGTGAAACAGAGAAGAATGATGTAGCAACCGCACTCATCTTTAGCTACATACCAGAAGCACTTGTTCTTCAGATCGGGGAGCTAGACAATGCAAAGAAGGTTTGGGAGGCTATCAAATCAAAACACATGGGCGCAGACAGAGTAAAGGAAGCAAGGTTGCAGACTCTTATGTCTGAATTCAAGAGACTTAAGATGAAGGATAATGAGACAACCGATAGCTTTGTGGGCAAGATATCTGAGATCTCGTCAAAATCTGCGGCATTAGCTGAACTCATAGAAGAACCAAAGCTTGTCAAGAAATTTCTCATGTGTCTACCTAGAAAGAAATATGTTCACATGGTGGCTTCGTTGGAACAGATGTTGGATCTTAAAACCACAAGCTTTGAAGATATTATCGGACGTCTCAAAGCTTATGAAGAAAGAATTGTGGATGAAGAAGAAGAAACACAAGAAGATCGAAGTAAGCTGATGTATGCCAATACGGAACAACCACAACACTATTCGCAGCATGACTACAATGGAGACTATCGAAGTAGAGGTCGTGGCAGAAGGTTTTATGGTAGAGGTCGTGGCCGAGGAAGGTCATACAAGGATTTTGATATGTCAAAGATCGTGTGTTTCAGATGTGATAAGAATGGTCACTTCGCATCAGCATGCCCAGATCGTTTGTTGAAACTTCAAGAAGCTTATGAGACCCGCAAGGAAGATGAGACTCAAGAAGCAGAGGGATTGTTAATGCATGAAGTGGTTTACTTGAATGAAAAAACTGTCAAGCCGAACGAACTTGAAGCATATTCAAGTAGAGAAAATATGTGGTATCTAGACAATGGCGCGAGCAACCATATGACCGGTAACCGCAATTACTTCAAGACACTTGATGAAACCATCACGGGAAAAGTCAGATTCGGTGATGATTCTCGTATTGACATAAAGGGAAAAGGATCTATTATCTTTCTGAGCAAAAGGGGAGATCGGAGAACGCTTGCTGATGTGTATTTCATTTCGGCGTTACGAAGCAATATCATCAGTCTTGGTCAAGCGACAGAGTTTGGGTGTGATGTATGGATGAGAAAAGATTATCTCACGTTGCATGACAAAGATGGGATACTTATCACTAGAGAAAAAAGAGCAAGAAATCGTTTATACAAAGTAAGCATGGAGGTTGCAGATACTGAATGTCTACAACTAGTTTCAAGCGATGAACATACGATATGGCATGCAAGACTAGGACACTTAGGAGCAGAAGCCTTAAAGAGTATGGTAAGAAAGGATCTAGTGATCGGGTTGCCGAAGATTACAGTTGAAAAGGAAACATGCTCAAGTTGTATACTTGGAAAACAAGCAAGACGACCATTCCCACAAGCATCCTCGTACTATGCTGAAGAAATACTATGCCTCGTACACGGTGATCTTTGTGGACCAATCTCGCCACCCACTGCATCAAAGAATCGATATATATTTGTTTTGATCGATGATCACTCTCGGTATATGTGGTCCATACTCTTGAAAGAAAAAGTAGAAGCTTTTGAAAAATTCAAGTTATTCAAGAAGAAAGTCGAGAGTGAGACAGGAGCATTGATCAAAACATTCAGGACTGATAGAGGAGGAGAATTCACGTCTACAGAGTTCAATACATTCTGCGAGACTTCTGGTATAGCAAGGCATTTAACCGCTCCGTATACACCTCAACAAAATGGCGTGGTAGAGAGGCGGAACAGAACACTTATGGAGATGACTAGAAGCTTGTTAAAACATATGAAGATGCCTAACTACCTATGGGGAGAGGCGGTAAGACATGCCACATACCTTATTAATCGTATATCTACTCGAGTGTTAACATCTTAGACGCCATATGAAGTGTACAAGAAGAGAAAACCAAGCGTAGCACATATAAAAGTGTTTGGGTGTGTTAGTTATGCGAAGATTGACACTCCGTACATCAAGAAACTTGAAGATCGATCTCGAGCACTTGTACACTTAGGAACTGAACCGGGCTCCAAGGCATAAAGACTTCTTGATCAAGATCATCGAAGAGTTATAGTCAGTAGAGATGTGAGCTTTGAAGAAAAGAAGTGTTGGGAGTGGAATGCATCAAGTGTCGATGCATTCACAGAGCAACCTGGAATGTTTAAAGTAACCTTCGGAGATTTTGGAAATAATGGAATACAAGAGGAAGATCACGATACAGAGGCAGAGCCAGAGGAGGAAGAATATCACGTAGATGGAGGAGAAACCATTGTTGTACCAGAAACAGAGCCACAAAATGATCTACCTAGGAGATCTTTGAGAGCTCCAAAACGACCAGCTTACCTGGATGATTATGTACAACTGGCAGAAGAGGAAGATGAGTACTTTTTGTTTCTACTAGGCGAAGAACCATGGGATATTAGTGAAGCACTAAAAGATGAAGTGTGGAGAAAGGCTAGTGAAGACGAAATCACCTCCATAATTAAGAATGGTACATGGACGTTAGTTGATCTTCCTGCTGGAGCAAGAGCAATCGGATTAAAGTGGATTTTCAAGATCAAATTTAATGCTGATGGAACTATAACAAGCACAAATCAAGTCTGGTCGCTAAAGGATATATCCAACGTCATGGGATCGATTTCGAAGAAGTCTTTGCACCAGTAGCAAGAATAGAAACGGTGAGATTCATCATTGCTTTGGCTGCATCTAGTGAATGGGAGGTACACCACTTGGATGTCAAAACTGCGTTTCTTCACGGTGACTTAAAAGAGACAGTATATGTTAATCAACCTGAAGGGTTTGAGGTTCAGGGGAGTGAAGGGAAAGTATACAAACTACATAAAGCCTTGTATGGACTCAAAAAAGCGCCTAGGGCTTGGAATGAAAAGTTAAATCAAGTTCTGCAGGCACTTAAGTTCATACGATGCCACAAAGAACCATCTCTGTATCGAAAACGAGAAGGCAATCAAATACTATTGGTAGCAGTCTATGTCGATGATCTGCTAATCACCGGTTCAAGCCTTGATCAGATTCTGGAGTTTAAAGCAAGTATTGCTAAGAGTTTCGAGATGAGCGATCTTGGAAGGTTGACTTATTATCTAGGAATTGAGGTGACACAATGTGAAGAAGGCATCATTCTCCGGCAAGAGAGATATGCAAACAGAATTCTTGAAGATGCAGGTATGAATGATTGCAACCCGGTACAGACGCCAATGGAGTTTGGACTTAAAGTCTTTAAAGCTCTAGATGAAGAAGACGTGGACGAAAAGAATTATAGAAGGCTGATCGGATGTCTAAGATATTTTCTGCATACAGGACCAGATCTTTCATTTTCAGTAGGAATTTTAAGTCGATACATGCATAAACCAAAGGCATCACACGCTGCGGCTCTCAAATAGGTACTACGATATCTTAAGGGAACGCTATCATATGGTCTTGTATTTAAGCATTCCAGCAATGATGGTCTAGTAGGATACAGTGATAGTTCTCATAATATAGATGAGGATGATGGACGAAGCACCACATGCCATGTTTTCTATCTAAATAAGTGTCCAATTAGTTGGTGCTCTCAGAAGCAGGAAACGGTTGCCTTATCATCTTATGAGGCAGAATTTATGGCTGCAACTGAGGCTGCTAAACAAGCTATATGGTTACAGGATTTACCTGAAGAAGTGGCCGGGGAATCAAGCAAGAAAGTGGTAGTAAAGATTGACAACAAGTCTGCAATTGCTCTTACAAAGAATCTAGTTTTTCATGGTAGGAGCAAACATATACACAAGAGATATCATTTCATCCGAGAGTGCATAGAGAATGATCAAGTTGACGTGCAACATGTACCTGGCAGTGAGCAAAAGGCTGATATCCTCACCAAAGCATTGGGAAGGATCAAATTCAAAGACATGAGAGAACTTGTTGGAATGGAAGATTTGAAAGAAGTTAACTTCAAGCTTAAGGGGGTGAATGTTGGAAGTAAGCTTGAAGATAACTTAGAGAACAAGTAATACTATTTCCATTTAAGTTAGGATTAAGAGAAAAGGAAAATTTACTTGTTAAGTTGGTTTAGGGTTTTTATAAGATCTATATAAGGAGATATCATCTTGTGATATAACTTATGAGTTTGTGAGAGATCTTTGTGAGAGCTTAAGTTTTTGAGAGAGTTTTCTTAAGCTAATAATAAGAGTTGAGTTATTCTTATTGAGATCTNAAGTTAGGATTAAGAGAAAAGGAAAATTTACTTGTTAAGTTGGTTTAGGGTTTTTATAAGATCTATATAAGGAGATATCATCTTGTGATATAACTTATGAGTTTGTGAGAGATCTTTGTGAGAGCTTAAGTTTTTGAGAGAGTTTTCTTAAGCTAATAATAAGAGTTGAGTTATTCTTATTGAGATCTTTGAGTTCATATATTGAGATTGAAACAATAGCGCTCAGCTCTTTTTCTCAGCTTCTGAACATCATCGGAATCGTTCTTGTTTCGGATCATGACGCAGTTTCAGCTCTGTGTTGCATCTTTTAAGCTCTTTCTTCCCTGATGATGCTGATTGTTGTTGAGCTTTCTGGATACGAGTCTTTAAATCGCCGAGAATTGTCATCACAGTTTTAACTGTATTTCCTTGTGTTTATTGATCTATGTACAATAGTATATATACATTGTCCTTAACCGACTTGGTTGGATAAACTTCATATCTAAATTACATCATTATCTCTAAATATTGGCATCAATATATCCAACATTAGCCTTATCTCTAATATCTCCAATACTCCCCCTCAAGTTGGAATATGAAAGTTTCTAACTCCCAACTTGAACAACAAATTCTTGAATTGAACTCTTCCCGCCAACTGCTCATTTGTCCTAACATATACTGTCTCCAGTATTCCTTCTTGAATCGCATCCCTCAGCTGATGACAATCAAACTCTATATGTTTTCTTTCATGGAACACTAAATTAACTGCTATATGTATTGCTGACTTGCTCTCACAAAACAGCTTGGCCGGCTTCTTTTGTGGTGCTCCCAAATCTCGTAGTAACCTTCTAAGCCATTTTATCTCCCTTGTTGCCTGAGCCATGGATCTGTACTCTGATTCTGCCGACGAATGAGATACAACACCCTGCTTTTTTGACTTCCATGATACTGGTGAATCACCAACAAGCGCCTCATACGCACTCAGCGACCTCCTTGTAGTTGGACACACTGACCAATTCGCATCACAATAAACATTCAAACTACTATCATCGTGTGATCTCAACCAAATACCTTGACCAGCCGTGCCTTTCAGATAACGTACTTCTCTCATCGCTGCTTCTCACTGCATCTTGCGAGGCTTTGCATAAACTGAGATAAGATGTGTACTGCATACGATATGTGTGGTCGCATGATGGACAAGTAAAACAAACGTCCAACCAACCTCCTGTATTTCTCTGCATCACTCAAGAACGGACTCAAGTCCAGTGCTAATTTGTGTTGTATTTCCATCGGCGTGACCACTGGTTTGGCACCTAACAGCCCTATGTCTGAAAAAAAAACTCCAGTGTATACTTACGTTGTATAACTATGAAACCTTATTTTCCACGTCTTACCTCTATGCCTAGGAAATACTTCAGTTTCCTTAAGTCTTTCATATGAAAGCAACTCCCCCAGTGCTCTTTAAACTTGGTTAAAAAATCGACATCATTTCCACATATAAGTAAATCGTCCACGTAGATGAGGACTCTGAGTTCAATGTTCCCTCTAGAGTAAACAAACAACGAGTAGTCTGCATATGAATGCTCAAACCCAAACCGTTTAAGTGCCTCTGTTAACTTCGCAAACCAGCCCCTAGGCACCTGCCTTAATCCATATATAGCTTTATGTAATCTGCAAACTTTATTGGGATCTGATGCTTTAAAACCCTGCGGAAGCTTCATATATACCTCTTCTTTCAAATCTCCATGCAAGAAGGCATTGTGCACCAGCCTTTCCCTGCTATTATATACGCAGCAAACATCTTATAGTGGTCATTTTAGCAACAGGAGAAAATATCTCCTTAAAGTCTCTGCTTTTCACCTGCATGTTACCTAACACCACAAGTCGAGATTTTAGTCTCTCCATGGTCCCATCTGCATTATATTTGTACTTGTATACCCACATGTTCCCAATGGCCTTCTCACCGGGAGGCAAATCCACTACACTGAACGTTTTGTTGATCTAAAATGTAGTGATCTCTTTACTCGTGGAATCACGTCATATCTTTTGTTGAACAGCTATTTTATAACTTCTTGGTTCATTCCCATTCGTAATAGCCGCCAAGAAAGCTTTATGTTCAGGAGAAAATTTATCATCAGATATATAATTTGTGGTAGGGTATGGCATGTTACCTTGGACTGTCGACAAAGACTCTGATTGCTGAGTGGAGGCGATGTGAACATGATGGGGTTCTTCATCAATACGTTGTACATTGTCGCTAACATAGTCACACAACCTAGTTGATGTTCTCTTTTCTCTGCATCCTCTGCCCATTTCATGTTCTGCAGCAGTAACTACCTCCACATTCTTAGTCTCAGTAACATCACATCACCCTGAATTTCTATGTTCTGTTTGTCAACAAATCTCCACACTATCTAGGGATGTTAATATGGGTAATTACCCATGGATTTACAAACCCATTAATAATGGGTTGTGTTTTTACCCATCTAAAACTAATTGGGCTAAACATGGGTATAAAATTTTAAAATCCATATTAGATTGGGTAAATACAAGAGGGTAATGGGTACCCATGGGTTTTAATTTTATAACATTATGCTTTTCACTATTTTAATATCTTTTGTTTTAATGTTTTAAATAAACCATAATTTTGTTTTTTCTATCCAAACTAAAAAATGAATTTATCCGTCAAAACTGTAAAACGAGGTTTTTTTCGCCAAAATCGGAAAATTGACTTTTCCTACAAAATCGGAAAAACGATTTTTTCCGCCAAAACTGCAAGATGTTTTTCCGCCAAAACCGGAAAATATGTTTTCCCGCAAAAACATGTTTCCCCGCTAAAACCGGAAAATGTGTTTTCCTGCCAAAACCGGAAAACGTGTTTTCCCGACAAAACCGCAAAAACGTCTTTTCCCGCCAAAACCGCAAAAATGTGTTTTCCCGCCAAAACCGCAAAAACGTGTTTTCCCGCCAAAACTGCAAAAACGTGTTTTCCCACCAAAACCACAAAAACGTGTTTTCCCGGGAAAACCGCGAAAACGTGTTTTCCCGCCAAAACCGCAAAAACCGCAAAAACGTGTTTTCCCGTCAAAACTGCAAAAACGTGTTTTCCCACCAAAACCGCAAAAACGTGATTTCCCGCCAAAACCGCAAAAACGTGTTTTCCCGCCAAAACCGCAAAAACGTGTTTTCCCGCCAAAATCGAAAAACGTGTTTTCCCGCCAAAACCGCAAAAACGTGTTGTCCCGCAAAAACGTGTTTTCCCGCCAAAACCGCAAAAACGTGATTTCCCACCAAAACCGCAAAACGTGATTTCCCGCCAAAACCGCAAAAACGTGTTTTCCCGCCAAAATCGAAAAATGTGATTTCTCGCCAAAACCACAAAAACGTTATTTCCTGCCAAAACCGCAAAAACGTGTTTTCCCGCCAAAATCGAAAAACGTGTTTTCCCACCAAAACCGCAAAAACGTGTTTTCCCGCCAAAACCGCAAAAACGTGTTTTCCCGCCAAAATCGAAAAACGTGTTTTCCCGCCAAAACCACAAAAAAACGTGTTTTCCCGCCAAAACTGAAAAACGTGATTTCCCGCCAATACGTGTTTTCCGCAAATTCTCATTTTTCGTAAAATGAGTTTTCTGCAAAAAAAATTCCCAAAAAATTGAGTTTTTCCGACAAGATCAGAAACACGTTTTCTAGCCAAAACCGGAAAATGAGTTTCGGGCCATACTGGAAAAACTAGTTTCTAAGAAAAAAAATTATGCATAATCTCTTTAGAACAAATAAAATAGTAGCTTGGGTACCCATGGGTTAACTTATATCCTACTGGGTTATTTTTTTGGGTTTTAATTTAACCTTAACTAGATCTCAATCCGCGCAACCGTGCGGGTATTTGTTTTCATTTATTTTTATATAAATATTTTGGTTTCACTTCGAAATTGGTAAAAATTATATGAGGTGTGTATATCGATTTAAAAAAAAATTACCATATATTAATTTTCATCGAATACTTATTTCAATCTTTCACATGTATTTGTATCTTCTATATATATATTTGGATTATTATTTCATTATTGAACTTTCAAATATATGTAAAGATTGGTAAAATATTGTTTTATTGTCATCTCTAAAGATATTGTAACATTTCTCAAATTTATAAAGTTTAACAAAATTTTAACCGTTAGCTTCATATTATGGAGTATATAATTAAACAATTAGTTTTTCTTATTTTTTAATGTAAACAATATAATTTAAAAATGGTTTTCATTGGTTTAAGGTTATAGATTAATTATTGTTAGAAAATGATGATGATGATTTTGGTATTTTTAAAAATAAACTATAATTTTAAAAGTTAATATCAAAAAATATATACATAATTAACTTATACTATTACAACTTTAAATTATATAAATTTAATTTAAACATGTATTTTATTATACTATCTATAAATCTAATGGATCACCTAATTATTATTAGCCAAATAAAAAAGTTCTGATAAGCCCAATAAATCTTATTAATAATTGAATAATGTAATGTTATAAATTCTAGTAGATGATCCATTTTAAAATATCACACATGAAATGAATTCATGACTTCTCTTTTAATATATAAGACTAGATTTTGACCCGCGCTTTTAAAGCGCAGTTATATTTTTATTTTAATAAAATTGAATTGAATTTCTAATTTTGATTAGAAAATAAATAATTTTAAAGTTTTCAATTTGTGTTTCAAAAAATTGTTCTAATATAATACTTGATTTTCAAGCGGTATTTTCATATCTAACACAGACCTATGATTGAACCGATAAATCCGGTGATATGTGTATAATCCAGTTGAATTTAATAAAAAGAAATGTAATTATAATCATAGAAAATCTGGTAAGAATTTAAAAATTTGCTATTGACCTAATATCCAATATGAGATGATCCACTGAAAACCCAAAAATAAATAATATTTTTGAATGTTTATTAAATAATTCATACTCTTTAATATAAATAAAACTAAAAAAATATTTAAACTTTAATGTGATTTGTATTATGTCATTTAAAGAAAATGAAACAATAATAATAAGAAATTTCATTATTGATATAAAAATATTATTTTGTTTTTTTTTTGTTACTAATAAGCTATGATAAGTTTATATTTTTATGTATGTTTATATCTAAAACTTAATTTTAAGATAAGTTTTAAAAAAAATTTTGAACACTAAAAATTGGCGTATCATTATTATGTAAAAATTACAATAATATTTTTTTAATTTACATGTATATATTCATATCCGATCTATAAATAATATTATAGATGGAAAAATGATATTTAAATTAAATAGAAAGTATAATTAAAAATTAAAATTATTATCATTCAAAAAATATGGAAAGTATTAATTACCATAGTTATAGAGAATATTCTATTTTTAGTTTAAATTTAATGTCAATAGGAGAGACTTGTAAATATATTGAAATGCAAGGGCAAAATCCTAAATTATCAAAATAAGATCATGCTTTAATAGTATAGATGTTTCTGGGTTTTCGCGGATAGGGTATAAACTGGGTTGGACTTTTTGTGGGTTGGGTATACCCATTTTAACATCTCTATCAGTATCCTTGTCGTAGTAGTCTTATTAAGAATGTATTTTGGTTTTGCAAATCTTCTGTCTTTCTACAAAAACTACACTCCATAAAAGTTTCAAGGCAATGTGATCGGTATAAGTTTGAGTTAAAATTTGTGATTATTCTCTAATATCAAAAAAAAATCAACCTTTGCATTGATTCTGCAGCGAGAATCGTTCAAAAGTTGCTTCTATCCTTTTTCTGTTTTTTTTTTTTTTTGGCTAAATTCTATCCTTTTCTGTTTAAAAATAGCTACAACAAGATATCTTAAAGATTAAAACTAAGATATGTAACAAAACTGTTTTCTAACATAAAGTAATCGTCAATATTTAAAATAGAAACAGGAATTTCCTTGGTAAGTCCCTCATGATCAGAAAAACTCTGCAAAAAAAACTAATGGAGTTTTGGAAAAAAAATTATCAACTGTGAAATTTCTTGTGGCTGAAGGAATGTCCAGCTGAACACAATTTAGCTATGGTCTTGAATAATTGACTTGGCATCAGAGTCGTGACCTGAAACATTTTTTTTTCAGTAAACAGAAGAAGGATTTCTAAATTTTATACATTATAGAAAGCATAAAGATTACTAGGCCTGGGCATTTTACCTGGACCCGAAGACCCGACCCGGAATCGGCCCGAAAATATGCGGTTCGGGTAGGAACCGAACCGATCATTTTACCCTATTGGGTCTTGATATGGAGGACCCGCGGGTCTTGGACCCGAACCGACCCGAATCTGAGACCCGATGGGGTACCCGAAATATCCAAAACATCTAGTATATATTATGTATATATATATGTTTTAGTATTTTTATGGTATTATGAGTATTATTTTATATCTTGGAATTGGGTTTTCGGATATAATTACGGGTTTTAAGTAAAATTTTAGGTTTTTTTAAATATAATTCGAATAATCAGATAAAATTTTGGATATTTTTATGTATTCGGGGGAGGTTTTGTGTAAAATTTTGGGTATTTCTTGGATATTTAAATATTTTCCAGTATTTTTTGTGTGTTTTAGGTATTTTTTTGGGCCATACCCGGTAGGACCCGAACCGAACCCGACCCGAAACCGAACCGAATCCGAACCAATAAATTTTAATTACCCCATTGGGTCTAACTATATAAGACCCGAACCGATCTGGACCCGGTAGGACCCGAACCGAACCCGAACCGAGAAAGTCTAATTACCCTATTGGGTCTAAATATCTAAGACCCGAAGGACCCGGACCCGACATAACCTGACCCGAACCCGATCCGAACCGGAAAATGCCCAGGCCTAAAGATTACTCAAATATGTTGCCATAAAGATATGGTCATTGAGTGATGTCTACAAAAAATATAGAAAGTTGAAATTAATTTACTTCTTTGTTTATTGATGCACCTCTACTCTCTTATTTAATGTAATTTGACGCTATTTGACCAATAGAGAAAATGGTATCTTCCTCTTCGCCGCTGCCCTATTCCTTGGTACCATGTGGTCATTGAGTGATGGTGATAGTTACGAAAATTCTCGAAAGTTGGAAACTGTTTTCACTCCTGTTGAATCCGAGTTTT
The DNA here is from genome assembly GCA_932364175.1 of Eruca vesicaria subsp. sativa. Taxonomy (NCBI): domain Eukaryota; kingdom Viridiplantae; phylum Streptophyta; class Magnoliopsida; order Brassicales; family Brassicaceae; genus Eruca; species Eruca vesicaria. The sequence continues at coordinate 66,270 of CAKOAT010166378.1, forward strand.
GTACGGTCGACTGACTGGAAAACTAAACTCGATTTGTGGGTTCTTCGAAGGCGTTTTATTAATCAGAGTTGATAATAAGAGAAGATTACAGAAAGATTCGAGGAAAGAACAAAGGTCGGAGCTTTATGAAAGTCCGACCGAATTACAAAGAGGTTCGATCGTCGGTAAAATCCTAAATCTCGCCGTCAGTGTTCTTGTCTCAGTTTTCGGATTCCCTTTCCTTTTGCCCTTCCACTTCCTTTTATAGCTCTCGCTTGACCCTATTGTCTTGCTCGTTCGCCCTAGGAGGTTTTGGGCCTAAAACCGTTTGATGGGCTTTTATTCAGGGATAAGTCGGTCGACCGTCGCTGCCCGGTTCGACCGGTTTATTATGATAATTGGTGGATTAATTGTCATTTAAACCGCCCGTCTTCCTAGCAGACTTTGCTTCTGGGCCGCTTATGGACGACGATCGGTTGGGCCTAGTTATTTGATGGGCCTAATGGGGAGGTATGGAATTCCTCTCCTACAGTAAGCCCCCCCCCCAGCCCGCTGGTGGGGAAGGCGGTTTCTTCACAGTGGGACTGTAAGGGTTGGCTCGGATAATAACTGTCGTGTCCGTTCGTCGTGGGTCCGTCGCGCGTCGTGCCGCTTGGAGTCGTTTTTTTTTTTATTTCGGAAATCTTGCTATCCTTCGCTTATGGATTGTTTAACGGGCCTAGTAGGCCTAATAATGTCATATATTCTTGAATCCCGCGATTTCCTTTTTTTCTCTATAAATAGGAGGGTCTTTCTCCTCCACTCCTTTTATTCTTCTCTCCCACCACACAACAAGGTACTTTCTCTTTCTTCTTTCTCCTTTCTTCTTTCTCTTTCATTTTCTCCCCCTCCCCTTTTCTTTACTGCCGACGGTTGCTCCTCCCCTCCTCCGGTTCGGCCGTGCACCGTTTTCTCTGCAATTACCACCGGGATTTGACTACTGCCGTCGGTGTATTCGCCCATCGGCCGATAATCACCCGGCCAACTCACCTGTTCCTCCGATTTGGGCTTGTTCCACCGTCGGGATGCTTGGCGGTTGACCGGTCGCCGCCGCCAGCTTCTTTCTTCGTCAATCGGTCGACAATCAACCGGCCAGCTCACTCTCTCCCCCGATTTAGGTTTGTTCCGCCGTCGGGACGCGTCGAGTTCGTCCGGCCGCCGCCGCTAGTCTCCTTCTCCGATCGGTGGGTTTGATCGATTGCGAAGGTAACAAGGCTTTATTAACCGGCTTTGTGATGTCTAATCCCGAGCGATTTTCCAGATCTGAAAAGGGGAAGGCTATTGCGTTTGGTTCGATTTCATCGGATGATCAGCTGCCTTGTTCTAGGTTATCGCCGGCAGCGACAACGGAGCATCGCAGTACTCTGATTGCGACGGCCGACGTTGATCTCGGGATGGCTGGGGAGGTTGCTAACGCTCGGCACGTATCATTCGACGCAAGGGAGATCGGTCCTAGGGACTCGACTGGTGAAGCTCTGGCAGAGGAGTTGTTCGATAGGGTTGAAGGGGGTCGTTTGTCTGATCCTGACAAACCGCTCCGGCGATTGACGCCTTTCCGTTGCCATCGCGACGGTAACGTAGAGCAGTTACCCGATCTTCCCTCGAGATACTCTCGACCGTCTTTCGTCGATGAGCAAGATTTAGGAAGTGTTGAGCCAACTTTGTCAAATCATGAAGGGGTCGTCGGGTTGTTAAGGAGATGTCGAGCGTTTGGTGTGACGTTTATGGTTCCGCGACCCGATCAGAGGCCTTGGTCACCTCCTTTGGGCTTTCATTGCGTTTATGAGTCGTTCTTCGAAGGGGATTCTAGACTATGGTTTCCAATCCCCCGCCTTATCACCGCTTACTGTTTCCGCCGGGATGTGGCGATGTCCCAGTTAGCAAATGGGATAACGAGGATTGCTGTAGCTTTGATGGTGATGGCTGCGGAAATTGATGCATTGATGACTGTCCGGGTGTTTGAGGAGTTGACACAAGCGCAACCTCAACCCGGCCACGTGTACGCTATACAGATGCGTTCTGGGTTGCATATTTTGACCGGTCACCATTCGAGGGCCAAAAACTGGCAGCGTTTTTATTTCTATGTTAGAGCTGATGTTGATGCCTTTGAGGAGCCGCCGGGCGATCACTTCCGTGTAGTGTGGAGCCGTAGTATGGTATTTTTGATGATGCCAAGCGATTGATGTCTCTATCTTCTCTTGACTAATTGTTTATGTTTGTCATTGTTTTTGGTTTTGCAGTTCCCCATCCGAACACAAGAGAGTATCCGGAGAGATTCGAGGAGGACGTCGCCAGGGTTGCCGCGCTTCAAACAAACGTGTGGGACACGTTCGATCGTCGCCGGATCCGTCGTCAGCGGAAAAAGATTGCTGCAGGTTAGTCGCACTTAACTTTCAATCGATCTCCTCTTCTATCACCATCCTTGTAGACTGTTATGATTATTATTGTATTTTTTTTTGTGCTTTGTCTGCTGGTGATCGATCGGCTGATCCCGCTCTTGCGTGCTTTTTCCCTTTTTTTTTGTGATGGCAGCTGTTTGGCGATCTGATATCCCTTGTGAGCGTACCAAAGGGAAAAGGTTGAAGCTTTCGTCAATGGGGAACAACGCAAGGAATCATCAGAGTTATCGTGATATGCTTAGTGCTCAGTTAGGCGCTGACCAGCCAGACGCGACAGCTGTTGCGCGAGGGCGGGGAGACCGAAATTGCAGTCCGCATCGCGGGGATGCGGGGGTTACGGCCGATAGCGTTCTGGTAGGAGGTTCACCGAATCCAGTGTCGGACGATCGTTCATTGAAGAAGAAGAAGAGGAAGGACCGATCTTCTAAGGCAAAATCCGATGCCGAGCAGGAAGTCATTCCCGATGACCGTTCGATCGGCGGGGTGAAAGTCGCTAGTGACGCCGCTCTAACCGAGGCCTCGCAGGAACCCACTGGCATTAATTTGGGTCAATCGTCGAAAGGGGCGAAGAAAAGGATGTCAGACGATGGGCTCGGTGGTGCGAACAAGAAGAAGCAGAAAGTTGCTGACGATCGTACGGCCTCGCCTCGAGAGGTCAATGACGCTCACGATTCTTTACCCTGTCGGGTACTCTGGGGTGGAACCACTCCGCCGGTTAAGAGGCCTCCCCTCGCTCCTTCTGCAGCCGTGAAGTTCGACTACCGTGGGACACGTCCGCTTGCTAATGACGAAACTGCGTGCGGTGAGCTGGTTCGCCAAGTGCGGGGAGGATCAAGGTTGATGCCCGAAATTCGTGAGTTGGCGTCTCCGGAAAAGTATAATGACTCGGCCCGTGCGGATGCGACGGTAAGTTGTAATTATTGTTGATTCAATCACTCCTCCCCCCTTCTTTTATACCATCTTTTAATGTGGCTAGTTGCGTTTTGACAGGCGTTGGCTCGGAAGAATCTGCTTGTGTTGGAGTACGAGTGCGCCTTGCGCAAAGTAGTCTTGGAACTTGTCAAGCCGGAGGAGGTCATCAAGGCAAAGGATACTGCGCTCGAGGAGATGAGTCATGATGTTTCTGCAAAGGCAGATGAAATAGCGCTTGAGCGAAGCCGCCATGCCCGCAAATACAAGGATGCAAAGGAGATGAACAGTCATCTTGAAGGTGAGCTTGAGACTACTCGGAGGCGGGTCGTCCAGCTGGAAAAAGACTTAGCCGATGCTGCTTTGAAAGCGAAGGAAAACATGGACCGTTCGAAGCAAATTCGGAACCGTGAGGCTATGTCCATTAGAGGTCAATTGATGACGTCGGCGGATCGTCGCTTTGGGAAATTTCGGAAGTACATGGCGGATAGGGATAAGCTTGAGGAAAAGCTTTCCCTCCACAGCCAGGCCATTGGGGCTTTGGAGTCATTCGACCTGTTGGAGGAATGGGGGGCGAAGGACCCTCGGAAATTGAAAGAAATCTTGGTCGCGAATGAGGCACGGCTCAAGGAAGAGGTCAAAGGAGTCGAAATTGAAGAGATCGCGGAAAGGGATCTCTCCCTCACTCCTCCTCGCCATGAGCCATTTCGCGATGTAAACCAATTTGGTACGAACTTCGGGTTAGTGGACTCAGCAACCGCGGCATCCCTTCGTTCTCCGGTGGTTGGTTCAGAGGGCATAATCGATCAGTCGGTCCGCTCTGTTCCACGCGGCAGTAGTGTTGCCAAGGAGGGAGTTGCTGGTGAGCACAATGCCGAGGGATCGTCTGTCTCCAAAGGCTGAGCTATGTTTTATTATGTTGTATTTTGTTATCTTTTGATGTTGGTGTTTCGATCACTTTTGTTGTACTCATTGACGCTGGTACTCTTGTTGTTGCCCTTTGTGGCTTTTTGGGATACTTTAGTTGTTTCAAAATATCGTTTCATTTTTATTCCATATCGGTTGGCTCCCACATAGGGATGTCGATCGCCTGGCAACTTTTCAATCAGCCGGCCGTTGGTATGCCATGATGCTCAATCGGCTGGCAACTTTTCAATCAGCCGGCCGTTGGTATGCCATGATGCTCAATCGGCTGGCTTCCTTTCAATCGGTCGGCCGTCGACATGCCATGATGCTCAATCGGCTGGCTACCTTTCAATCGGTCGGCCGTCGGCATGCCATGATGCTCAATCGGCTGGCTGAGCCAATTGCAAAAGAGTGAGGGTGCTAATCGGTCGGTGGGGTACCAATGGGGATCGATGTTGAGGCTGTGATGATCGGCCGGTTGATTGCTCCGCTATGAGGGGGAGGATCAATGGCGACCGTCGGTCGGCTAATTGCTTCTAACCTACGGAGGAAAATCAGTGGCGATCATCGGTTGGCCGATTGTTCCATTCCAAGGAGAGAGATCGATGGCTGATCAACGGGGATCGGCCGGCCGATTGCTTCATCCTAAGAAAGGAGATCGATGGCGATCATTGGTCGGCTGATTGCTCCAACCCGCAGAGAGAGAGATCAGCGACGATCGATTGGCCGACCAATTGTTTCGTCCTATGGAAAGAGATCGACGACGATCGTCGGTCGGCTGATTGCTCCATGATGATCGGTCAACCGATTACATTGGGCCAAAAAAAATTTTTTTAGTTTTTGTTTGTATTATAGCTGGACCTCGTGTGAGGTTCCTACGTACCCAGAGATAGGGATCAAGCCATTCGTAGTTCGGTTTGGCCGACCGATAGATCATTTGCTCTTCCGGAGAAGGAGCGAAATTGATGCTAGTCGATCGGTTGATTTTTTTTTTTTTTTTTTTTGGGCCGACCGATAGATCATTTGCTCTTCCGGAGAGGGAGCGAAATTGATGCTAGTGGATCGGTTGATTTTTTTTTTTTTTTTTTTTTGTGTCGATCGGTCAACAGTTACGACTGTTAAGAATAATACTTGCGGAGGTTCGAGGCGTTCCATGATCTTGGCACTTGCTGGCCAGACGACGTCTCCAATCGATAGACTCCGGGTTTTACTACCTCTATTATCTTGTACGGTCCTTCCCAATTGGTCCCAAGCTTTCCGGCTTTCCATTCTTTAGTGTTTTCGAACACCTTTCTTAGGACGAGGTCGTTAAGTTCCAATGGTCTTGCTCGGACTTTTTTGTTGTAGTAAGTTTCAGCAAGATGTTGGTAGTTCTGGATGCG
>CAKOAT010166378.1:72947-83487 GCA_932364175.1 Eruca vesicaria subsp. sativa
AGAAAGAGTAGTAATTTTCTTATCCCATTCGGATGGATTATATATCATAATTATCTCTGACTGTTTATGTTTCTAGCATGACCACTCGATGAAATGTGGAGGGAAGCGGGATAAATGGCTGATACTACTGGAAGGATTCCTCTTTGGGTAATAGGTACTGTAGCTGGTATTCTTGTGATCGGTTTAATAGGTATTTTCCAATCGGAGGAACGGGATGAGCGTGCTTCTCGACAAAAATCGTCATGAGAAAGTTTTTGAGATGATTGCATTCCTTCGTCTCATGTCCGTACGCTTTGTGGTATCCGCACCACTTGGTTGCGTCGTACGCACTATTGGCCGGATTCGTTCGGGCGGCCTGCTTCTTTCCGTCAACTTCCAACGTCCATTTGTTGCTCCGCTGTCCTCGGACGGCTAATGCCGGGTCCGGTTGCTTTTCATCCGGGATGGCGTTGACGAGACCTTTCTTTTTGTCCGGTTTGTTGTAGGATGCGTGCTGCCTAGGTTCGGGGTGGCCTTCAGCTGCCTTCAAGGCCGCTTGCTTTAGCTCGTTTTGTTTTTTAATGAACGATCGCTTGTCCTCTTCCAGTCGGATAAAGTTTTGGGAGCGATGGAGGGAGTCCTGGAGGGAGATCGTGGGATTGGAGTAGAGATCGTCTCGAAATTTGGAGTGTATCCATAACGCATTTCGTAGAGCTTCGACAGCCGTTTGGTCGGGGATCTCGATCTGTGTTACCACATTTTTGAACTTTTCCATAAAATCCTTGAGGCTTTCGGAGGCCGATTGCGACATCTTCCACAGGTCTGCCGAGGTTGTTTCTTGACGAGTAAACATGATGTAATGTTTCAAAAACTGCGCCGATAGGTCGTGGAAGTTATCGATCGATCCCTCGGTCAGTCGCGAGAACCAGGTTAGCGCTGATCCGGAGAGGCTTTCGATGAAAAGTTGGCAGAAACCCGCGTCTTTTTCTTCGTCGGAGAAGTTCGTCCTGCCCATCGCTATGTTGAACGCTGTCACGTGATCCGTCGGATCTGTCTCGCCGGCATACGTCGGGAGACGGAGCTTGTTAATTTTCTTGATTTTGGTATCCGTGATTCGCTTCGTGAACGGATTCTTTAGTGTGGTAGCGAGGACGCGTTCGATCTCCGGCGCTGAGGTTGTGACATGGTGTATCTTAGAGTGAATGTCTTTCATCGACTTTCGCAACTCGTCGATCTGGGATTTGGTGGCCGCGTCTAGTCCATCGGTCGNCGGAGCTTGTTAATTTTCTTGATTTTGGTATCCGTGATTCGCTTCGTGAACGGATTCTTTAGTGTGGTAGCGAGGACGCGTTCGATCTCCGGCGCTGAGGTTGTGACATGGTGTATCTTAGAGTGAATGTCTTTCATCGACTTTCGCAACTCGTCGATCTGGGATTTGGTGGCCGCGTCTAGTCCATCGGTCGTTTGACTGGCGAGGTTAGCTTCATTAGCTGCGCCACCAATCGCAGGACCGGCTCCGGCAGGCGTCGGGTTCGTTGAAGTAAAGAGTAGTCGGCGTCTTGCTGTCTCTGTGTCTCCTGCGTCACCGTCGGTCGCGGCGAGAGCGGCAGCAAGTGCGGTTAGCTGCTCGTTCATGACTCTGTTCGTTTCCTCCTGTCGTTCGAGGTGGTTCATGATACGCTGCATCATATCGTCGGCCGCCGGAGTTATGGCGACCGGTCTCTGTCCCGGCGCGTCGTCGGTGAGAGAGTCGTCGGGAGGCATACTGATTTCGTTAACGCTACTTCGTAAGTCCCCACGGTGGGCGCCAAATGTTGAATCCGAGTTTTGTACGGTCGACTGACTGGAAAACTAAACTCGATTTGTGGGTTATTCGAAGGCGTTTTATTAATCAGAGTTGATAATAAGAGAAGATTACAGAAAGATTCGTGGAAAGAACAAAGATCGGAGCTTTATGAAAGTCCGACCGAATTACAAAGAGGTTCGATCGTCGCTAAAATCCTAAATCTCGCCGTCAGTGTTCTTGTCTCAGTTTTCGGATCCCCTTTCCTTTTGCCCTTCCACTTCCTTTTATAGCTCTCGCTTGACCCTATTGTCTTGCTCGTTCGCCCTAGGAGGTTTTGGGCCTAAAACCGTTTGATGGGCTTTTATTCAGGGATAAGTCGGTCGACCGTCGCTGCCCGGTTCGACCGGTTTATTATGATAATCGGTGGATTAATTGTCATTTAAACCGCCCGTCTTCCTAGCAGACTTTGCTTCTGGGCCGCTTATGGACGACGATCGGTTGGGCCTAGTTATTTGATGGGCCTAATGGGGAGGTATGGAATTCCTCTCCTACAACTCCCTTATTTATTGGGCAGGAGAAACTGATTTTATCATCAGAGAAAAATGGCCTCTTCCTCGCTGCCGTTAACTTCTTCCTTGGAACGGTTGTCATTGGTTCCTCTTAGCCCGCCGTCTCCATCTTTGACTCCGGAATAAAAGACGGAGAATATAGTAACTGGTCGGAGCTTCCTTCTGAACTAACGACATCAATCATGCAAAGGCTAGGCGTGATTGAGATATTGGAAAACACTCAGAAAGTGTGTATGTCATGGCGTCGCGTCTCTAATGACCCTGCGATGTGGCGGAAAATTGTCATGCATAAGGTAGAAGGCTTGGGGTACGACCTTGAGATCATGTGCCGTCACGCGGTTGATCGTAGCCAGGGACGGTTGGTTGAGATTGAAATTTGGGATTTCGCCACTGACTCTCTCATCAACTACATCGCTGATAGGTTAATTCTCTCTAACTCTCTCTCTGTTTGTCAATAATCTCTCATCTTAGTGTTCTGTAAGCTTATAAATTTTACATTCCACTATTTTAGATCAAGCAAACTTAGAAGCCTTAAACTAGCAATGTGCCGTCAAATATCTGAGGAGGAACTTACCAAAGCACTTGTGAAGCTTCCTTTTCTTGAAGAGATTGAGTTATTATATGGCTCATTCTCAGGAGAGTCTCTGAAAGTTGTAGGCCATGCTTGTCCTAATCTGAAGACATTCAAGCTAAACGACCGAGGATTCTATCCTAGACTTGTTAGTGACGATGATGAGGCTCTATCTATCGCTGAAACAATGCATGGTCTTCGCAGCCTCCAGCTTTTTGGAAACAGGTTATCACTTATCAGACACTGGTTTAAACGCCATTCTTGATAATTGTCCGAACCTAGAACATCTTGATTTACGTCAGTGTTTCAACGTTAACATTGTGGGGGATTTGGAGAAGCGGTGTTCCGAGAGGATCAAAGTTTTGAGACACCCTGATGACTCGACTCATGATTACCCATATGATGCAACGGTTATCGATATGCGTGATTTTCAACTCACTGATGGCGACATGCTAGATTTGCGTGACTTCGCATATGAACTTCTCAGATATGACAGTTACCTTTCTGACTACTAATACTATCCGTATGTTGTCTAGAATGGCCAGCATGGTTTTGAACGATGACCCGTAGTTCATAGACGGTGACTTCTTGGTACATCGGTTTATAGCTTGCGAAATATTTGGTTTTCTCTCTTTTAAATAGTTTCTGATGTCTTTCGTGTCCTTTTGTAATGATTCTTTTTTTGCTTTTTTAAGACTTTATATCTTAGAGCATCATTATCGCTGGGACAAATTTTAGGTGTTTTAGCATTTTTTATTAATATTATTTGACTAAGGGACAATGGTAAGAGACAATAAGAAATGTGTAGATTATTGGTATATACTTATATTGTTTCTTAGTAAATAAAAAAGAAAGCAGTGGTTATACTAATTTACCAGAAGACATGTAACTAAAACAACATACAACAAACAACTTATGATGATGCATACCACAGGATGGTCGGTTGTGTAGGGATATGAGGTTGCCTTGGGAGTTCTGGCCTTTTCAGACTTATGTTTATGTATCTCTTCTATCACAAACTTCTCTTTTTCAGAACCTCTGTTCCTGGATTTAATCATATCAACCATCTTTCAGAAAAATTTCTTGTGATAGCTACTTCTGAGAGTAAAGAGAGGGTTTGGTGTAGTGTTCCTTTGTAGAGGCCGTTCACAGCAAGATTCAGAGTTCAAAAAGAGCTGCCAAGTAGATAGTTATGTTAAGACACTGCAATTCCAAAGATAATACCAGAAGACATGTAACTAAAAGACATGTAACAAGAGAAAAAAATAAGTTTTTTTGTAAACTAAAAATAATTTAATAACTTACGGAGTCTATTAACGTCTCGACGAGAGCTAAGCTATTGATGATAACCATACCGGACGTTCTATAAGCTTCAGTAACTAAACCGTTTGGTTTTGCAGAGGAGAATGTTCTCATGTACTCCTCATGATTAAGCTCGTCTCTCTCTCTTCGTCTAAGCTTTTCACCCATAACGGTTCATCACTCTGAGCGAGCTTCACTAGCTCATCCATAGCTGCTAAAGACATCTCCAACAAAACTGATCTCTGATCAATCCCATTAATCACCGTCATAGTATACATAAACACCGTCAAATCTCGCAAATAGACCTATGCCTAATGTTAACACCACATTATTGATCTCATACTGCAATCCATGAATCATAGTGGACAACAGCAACATCAAATCAACAGGAACAACACAATGATATTCAAATCGAAGATAACAAAGACACCAGGCACTGGACAAGGATTCAGTCTCAAACCTCTGTCCTAATAGACCAAGAAAACTGGAAGACTAAAACTAAGACTTATCATTCCTCTAAATCACAACAAAAGTTCCATGATAATACATCCCAGCTTCTCAAAAAACAACTAGCAGCAAGAAGCTTTTGCAACTGACCATTCTCCAAAGCATCTCTAAGATCAGAAGCAAGATAAAGGCAATTACTTTAAACTTAAAAAAAAAAATTAAAGGAACACTGCATCAAGGAGATTATCAAAAGGAAGAAACTTTGAGGTACTAGTACCATCATAGCCACCAATATGCTTGCCATTAACAAAAAATTGGGGTAAATTACGGCGACCAACAAATTCCATAAGCTCGTACCGTATTTGATCTCCATTCTCTGCACACCCAAAAAATAAGACAAGTTATTTTTAAAAATCTAAGGAGAATGGGGAGAAAACAAAGTGATACATATACCTCTGAGATCAAGTTCCAAAACAAAGTGTTGTTCCTTAAATTCGCTGAATACCTAAGCCAAAAAAGTCACAAGCTCTTAATCTGAATCAAAGACTAGCATGATCAAATTCAGATTCTAATGGATTAAACTAGTATGAAGCTTAATTCAATTTTGGGGAAGAGATGGAGAAACAGATTTTGATAGTGCTCATCTAACAAAAACAATAACAACGAAGAAACATCAAAAACGCAACAACAAAGGAAACAGAGGAGTCACCAAGGAGAGCCACTGAGAGAGATGTGGAGAGAATAAAATCATCACTTCCTATCGAGAGAGAGAGATGAGGAGAGAAGAAGGCAAAATTCACAGAAGAGACGTTTTACTTGTACCTTAATTAAGGAACGTTTTTTCTAATAATAGCTAATTTTGATTTATTTTAAATCCTAATTTCACTAAAAACCTAGCTAAGAAACGCCGATAATCATGCTCTTATAACACAGACATATGTGATTGTTTCATCTTTCTTGAGTTTATTCTTCAACATTTGATGGAATCAAACCTGTACCAGTGAGAATCGTCCCAAAAAAAGTGTTTACAGCCTGTACAGTGTAAAATTAAATCATATGAGGAAACGCAAAGAAAATAGGTAATAACATTGTTCACTATGTAGGTAATCATTTATCATCTCTATGGTGTGCTGCTTCTGGTTCCAATGTTCCAGTAGTGTAAGACTAATGAGGTTTTGGAACAAATCCATCAAACCGCAAAGTTTCTTGTGGCCAAAGGAAGGGCCAAATGCACACCATCAAGCTCTGGTCTTTCAATGATTTGGCATCCAAGTCGTGATCTATATCATTATTTTCTAGAAACATGCTATTGTTTGTCATTTAAGTAAAAACAATTGAAACTTGTTTTTTCTTTTTCTTTTATGTTCAAGAGATAAGAAGAGAGCTTACGTTTCCGTGAGACCGAAAGCTAAGATCAAGCATATCATTCTCCTCATCTGTTGGTTCTTAAAGCTTGTGATAGTATTCTGTGTCCTGTAAATACAATTTCAGATACTACTTTTAGTTCATTAAAACCTTGGTTTCAAGGAACAGCAGAAACAATGGGGGAGGGGGAGATATGTTTTACCATCACGATCACTTGACATGTTGAACACGCTAGAGAAGCCTCACAAGCCCCTGGAGATAAAAAAACAATGAAAATAGTCATCCTGTTCTGTCTTCACCTTCTTTCTTAAACCTTTTGCTAACATTGTGGTCTATTTCGGTAATGTCTCAAACCAAATAACTACTCTGCAGAACATCCAAGCAAGATGAGAAAATTTGCCTCTGAACACAATAATTTGCACAACAAACAACAATTACAAAGAAAAACACAAGAACGAACGCCATAGAAGTTCCAACATCAAGAACTTGAGCACATCATCTTTAATGACGATGATGGAAACAAAAAAAAAATACTCAAGAAACTTCTTCCGACCTCTGATTCTCTTTCAGAAGCTCCTCTTCCGATTTCTTAAGAACTTGATCCCATCCGGTACCACAACTCACGTCAAGATAATCATAAGGAACAACTGTTTTCAAACCCGGAAAGGTGTCTACAAAAGAGTTGTAGAACAAGTGGAAGCTTAGAGAAATCAAAGTACATATTTCAAAGATTAATTTAAATACAACTCCCGTTGAATCTGGTGGGATCCGGAAGAACCCGGATCAAAACGCATATTAATCAGAGAACCTGCTCTTACCTGGTGAATCATCTAAGAATATAAATTACTTTTTAATCAAAGCCAAGAAGGAAAGGTGTCCAAAGCTTAAAAAGCGTTTATAGTATGTCTTAACTTTTAAACAGTCCACAACGAATTGTTCTTCATTGCATATGGATGGCATTCTGAATAGTTCATACAACATATTATATGCTTAGAATTTCCTGTATATATGCATAATTTGAGATTCGTAAGTCCTAAAGTTTTGCTAAGTTGGCATTTGTTGTTGTCACAATATGAGCAAAGAGTTTGTTTAGATAATAGTCTTCACGGAAACATTATTCTTTATTTATATATAGAAGGGATCGATGACCTTCTACATAACATAGAAAACCAAGAAATAGCACAAGACTAGCATTGAAAACAGGGAGAACAACAACAACACATACAATACATAGGTCGTCGATATGTTTCTTATGCAGTTACAACTGCATTAGCTGAGTCCTTGGTGCAGAAACTAGAACATGCATTGGTGCACTGTGCAACCGCTTCATTCACAATTTCAGTTGCATCTAATTCACCGAAACCATATATTGGAATTGCTATATTATTCTCTTCTTCCAACAATCTTAGAATTTTAATAGTAGTGAGCTTTTGCATTACCGGAGTCCTGGAGAGTGGTTAAGGCACCGCACACAGAGGATGCACATCCCAACTGGCAGTATTCATTGACAGTATCACCTTGAGACAAAAGTTTTTTTTTTTCTTAAAACCATGCAAGTTGCATCAAAATTTTGATCAAACTTGTAAAAGATATAACTTAATAAAACCACCAAGAAAAAGAATTAAATTACCAGTTTTTTCGGGAACCTCAATTGGAAGTGTTTGAGGACATCTCATCCATCTATTTTGGCAATGATTGATAACTAAACAATTATGCAAAGGCGAAACTCCAGCAAGACATTTCATAAATATGAGCGCGGCAGTCTTGCTCGGGCAACAAATCTTTGCTTCGACTTGATTCTGCACCATGAGAAGACTCATTATGAGCACACTTAAAATCACAGTTTTGCCTTCCATCTTAAGACTGATTACTTGTTTAGTCACAAAATGTACTTAGAGAGTATAAACTTGTATTGATGAAATGGTGATGAAACAAGACTCACTCAAATACGAGCTGTTTTACCGTTGACCACCACAAACATTTGTTTTTTTTGAAACTTTTGACCACCACAAACATCCTTTCATACATTTTATTTGAACCTAATAAATTGACAGAAGCAACGTGTTTTTGCGTTGAGACATAAATATCAAGGAATAGGAGACTGAAATAATTAAAACCAAGTGCGAGATCCAAATCCGATCCGACGTAGGGAAATCCTAATAAATTGACACAAGCAACGTGTTTTTGGTTTGAGACATAAATATCAAGGAATAGGAGACTGATATAATTAAAACCAGTGCGAGATACGAATCCAAGTTAATAAATTGACAGAAAAGGATGACAAAAAAAAAAATTGACAGAAAAGAAGACGTGTCAATGCATCGTGTTCTACAGAAGGTTTATTATCCGTTTTTGTCGACGAACAAAAATACATTTTCCTAAATAATCGTAAAACAATTCGTTTATATTTCAATTTTTATAAGTGAATCAAACATAAGTGATATATTTATATAAATATTTTGGAATTTTTCATTTCTTAATATAATCTATTTCACGACTGATTAAAAACCAGAAAACAATGACAAAATGAAAACAATGACATATTATTTATAGATAATAAATTTATTTACTTTTAAATCTTAACTAATTATCAAATAATTTACCAATAATTATTAAGGAATTTGTAAAAAAATTACAAATAACAAGTAATAAAACATGACAAGTGACTTGCAAGTCCATCAATTTTAACAAACCAAGTACAAGTCCAAAATTTGAATACTCGTACAAGTCAAGCCAAGTAATAAGTATATCGAAAACACCAAGTACTCAGTTTGTGACCATCCCTAGAGCTTATCATGGTCTTAGAGATGTACAATGTTGATAGTATTTTTCGCCATTCTTTGATAAAAGAACACAATAAGAGATGTATTGTACATATACTCACATTGGGGCCCGGAACAACTCCAAAGTAGCAATCCTTCCATATATAGTAACATCCAGTAGCAAGTTATATTACTAACAGAACAAAGCATGGTGAAAACATTTAAAAAATTATACTCTAAATTCCAAGGAACACAAAATTTGTAAATGAAAATGAAATACAAGATATGTACTTTTCCTTGCTGATGAAACGAGAATCCATATAAGTGTATGTACTAGTACCTGAAGCCCTTGTAGGGTAAGCAAATGGATCTTAATTCGAGTACATTTCCTGCAAACAGATTAACACCTCTCTGTTACACTAACAATACACTCTGTATCTGATCCAATAGACGAAACAACTTCACGGTAAAACCCTCTTCATATCAGATAAAGGCACGATCTTTCTATTGGTTAGCAAACCCTCTTAACATGTAATAAAAGGTCAGACTTTAGAACCGTTAAAGCCATATAAAAGAAAAGGCATTTCTTAGTGTCTGAATCTAGCTTGCTTGAAAACCGTAAACCTCCAGCTACCATAGCGAAAGGAACTTAATAGAGGAGACTGAGCTGGTGAAGTTGCTGTCACAACGTAATTCCACGAACTCATATTCCTGTGAAGGTATGAAAAGATGATCAAAAAATTCTCTTATTCATCATACGTTCTGTTATAAGTGACTCTGTTTATCTATAGAGTGATAATGAATGAGTAAACCGATATACATTTATCTAACCAACATTCTAAATTGGTATAGTATAAATTGTACTTTACTATCTTAATAGAAGGCTTTCCCGCCTCTAATCCTAAAGAAACTTCTTGACTTCTCAATTTTAACGAAGCAGAAAGAGAGAAAAGAACGAAGAAAAGAAACACACCCTTCGACGGCCGGTTTAGTTTGGTTTACAATCGACATTTACATGAATAGTTAGCGTTCGATTTAGTTCGGTATACTTCAAATTTTAACTAAACTAATCCAGTTCGAACTTTTACATCGACACAAACTTGATCTGGATGGAATTGAAAAGAAAAACTGAAACAAAGTGGATGATTGGTTGTGGATAAAAAATAAAATGAAAGGCAACTGAATTAGATTCTTACACGAATTCGGTTAATTCAAAATTCGAAACCAGATTGAGCACCAAACTTAAAATAATGGTCCAGTTATGCCATTTAGGATGTTCCCAGTTAGTTTTTGGTAGGGCTGGGCAAAAAAAACCGAACCCGAAAATCCGAACCGAATCCGATCCGATAAAAAGGAACCCGAACCGATCCGAATCCGACATAAGTACCGAATGGATCTTGTTTTACGGTATTTCGGGTTATGGGTATTACCCGAACCGAACCCGAACTTAAATGGATATCCGAAAGAACCCAAAACTTTAAAATTCCAAAAAAACTTGTATCATATCCAATCTAAATTTCTAATATGTTTCCAAAATAGATTAATATATTATTGAGTACCTACAATAATTAGTTATGATATAAATAATTAGCTAAAATATTTAGTCTAATATATAGTGTTATTTGATAAATATTAATGTTTATGATTGACATTACATTTGAAGTTAAGTTACGAATAAATTTGTTTTGAAGTTTATATAATGTTGTTTTTTAAAGTTTAAATAGTATTTCTTATGTTTATAGAATTGTTAGTTGTTAAC
>CAKOAT010166378.1:83587-109168 GCA_932364175.1 Eruca vesicaria subsp. sativa
AATTTAATAAAATGATTGAAAATATAGTGAGTTTAATTGAGTATAAATTAGTATTTTTAGAACCGATAACCCGATTAGTATCCGAAACCGAAACTATTTCGGGTTCAACCGGATCTTGGACATGTTACTAAACCCGAACCGAACCCGACTAAACCCGAACCGAATCCGACCCGAATTTTTATAATATCCGAATGGGGCTAAAATTCATGAACCCGAAAACCCGAAACCCGAATGAACCCGAACCGAAACCCGATTGGGACCCCGATTGCCCAGCCCTAGTTTTCGGCTATTTTTAATGTAACTAGAGATTTTGCCCGGGCTATGCCCGAGATTAGAAAACTATAGATATATTTAATATAATAATGCATATATATTGCATCACTTGCTATAAAATCTATATCATAGATTAAATTAGAAATGAATAAACTGACAATTTATTATTTTTACTATATAAAAATATATATAGAACGATCAGCAAATGTGAAATAAATAAAGTATAGTTAAATCTAAGCTATGATCCAAATATTTTGATTTAATATATTGAATTATCATGAAAACAAATAATTAATTATAGGTAAAGTTCATATGGTTGCGATAAAAATGAACCATGTATTATATGTGTAAAATGTGAGAACATACTACATCACTATTCTAACATAATATATATTCAAAAATTTATATTTTCTTGTTTGAAATCAATGAGCTTGCACTATTCATTAACAATGAAGATCTAAGTTGCGGTATTAGAAACACTACAAGAAAACTAAGAAGTTACTAGGAAATTTTACTAAGAAAATAATTCCTCGTAAATTTACTACGAACTTACTTCGATTTTACGAGGAAACAAGTTTTCCTCGTAAGGTCCTCGTACAGGTACGAGAAAAATATTTCCTCGTAACACCATAGTAAGCTTACGAGGAAATTACGAGGCAAAAGTACCTTTCCTCGTAAGCCCGTAGTAAGTAAATTTCCTCGTAAAGTCCTAGTAAAGTTTTACTACGAAATTAAGAGGAACAGATTTGTTACTACGAAATTAGGAGGAACTAGATAGGAAATATCGAATTTAAATCAAAAACATGTTTTGTACCTACATTTCCTAGCAATTTCCTAGTAAATGCTCATATTCGAAAATTTCTATAAATACCACAATTGTGATTCATTTGAAACACACCAAAAAATAATTAGCTATAAGCTTGATCAAACACAAAAAAAATGTCCGGTCCGGGAAATATTTTCGAGTTGCGGAAGTGGATGTATTCACACGGAGATAATAACGGGAGGGTGACGAAAGAATTTCTCGAAGGGTTGGAGACGTTTATGCATCACGCAGATTTTACACCACTCACGCAGGAAAGTGGTAAGATGTTCTGTCCTTGTCGGAAATGCTGCAATACAAAATTAGGCCATCGTAAAAATGTTTGGAAACATTTAATAAATAGAGGTTTCATGCCATATTATTATATTTGGTATCAACATGGAGAAGACGATGCTAGTTGTAGGAATGAGGGTAGCAGTAGTAATAGCAATTTTCAGATTGAACCGGTTGATCATTTGCGTAATGAAAATAGCTATCATCACCAAGAGGAACAAATAGTAGATTGTGATAGGGGTCATGATATGGTAGGTGATGCATTTGTAACTCATGATGATGATGAAGTTGAAGAACCTAACTTAGATGCAAAAAAGTTTTATGAAATGTTAGATGCTGCGAATGAGCCAATTTACTAGAGAAGGTCTGTCTAAATTGTCGTTGGCTACTAGAATGATGAGTATTAAAACCGATCACAATCTACCTAAAAATTGTATGGATGCATGGGCAGGCTTGTTTAAAGAGTATTTGCCAGAAGACAATATGTCTGCTGAATCTTATTATCAGATTCAGAAATTGGTATATAGTCTTGGGTTGCCGTCGGAGATGATAGGCGTTTGCATCGACAACTACATGATTTACTGGGGAGATGATGAGAAGTTAAAAGAATGTCGATTTTGTAAGAAGCCACGATTCAAACCGTAAGGTTGAGGGCGTAATAGGGTACCGTACCAAAGGATGTGGTACCTACCAATCACAGACAGATTGAAAAGATTGTACCAATCTGAGGAGACTGCTGGAGGGATGAGATGGCACGCCGAGCATACTCAGACGGATGGAGAGATGACTCATCCATCAGATGCAAGAGTCTGGAAACCTTTTAACAATGTACATCCACATTTCGCTAGCAATAGCCGGAATGTGTATCTTGGATTATGCACTGATGGATTTAGTCCATTTGGAATGTCTGTGAGACAATATCCATTGTGGCCGGTCTTTCTTACACCGTATAACCTGCCATCGGAGATGTGCATGCGGCGAGAGTTTCTATTTATGACCATATTAATACCTGGTCCAAAACATCCAAAAAGATCTCTCGACATTTTTCTACAACCACTGATAAAAGAGTTGAAAGATTTGTGGTCAACAGGGGTGAGGACATATGATTGTTCAACGAAAACAAACTTTACGATGCGAGCGATGCTTTTGTGGACCATAAGTGACTTTCCTACATATGGAATGTTGTCTGGGTGGACTACACATGGGAGATTAGCTTTTCCATATTGTAATGGAATGACAGATGCGTTTCAGTTGAAGCATGGTAGGAAGACTAGTTGGTTCGATTGTCACCGTCAATTTCTACCCATACCGAAGAAACAAGAAATTGTTCAGGCACAAAAGGGTTGTCAGATACACTCCTCCTCCATATTTAACTGGAGAACAAATCGAAGCGCAAATCGATTACTACTGTGCTCTAGAAACAGCTCCTCGTGGTGGGAATTGGCATGTTCCTAGTAATATGCATGATTCTTATGGTGTTCAGCACAATTGCACAAAAGAGTATATTTTGGGAATTGCCATATTGGAAATATCTTCTTTTGCGCCACAACCTCGATGTGATGCATATAAAGAAGAACTTTTTTAAGAACATTGTGAACACTATATTGAATGTCCCAGGGAAGACGAAAAACAACGTAAAATCAAGGTTGGACTTACCCGATATCTGCTCAAGGAGTGAGCTACATATAAAAAGCAATGGGCAAGTTCCAGTTCCAATATTCAGACTGTCATCAGAAAAAGTCTGTATTGTTCAACTGGGTGGCTTCAGAATTGAAGTTCCATGATGGGTATGTTTCAAATCTCTCAAGATGTGTTGAGAAATGACAAAAGTTCTCCGGGATGAAGAGCCATGATTATCATGTCTTTATGCAGTGACTAGTTCCCTTTGCGTTTGTGGAGCTACTACCGGCAAAAGTACATGAAGCACTTTCAGGTAATTAATGAATATAATACGATGATATGATTAATTTATTTCTCTATATATATATATATATATATACTAATGTGAATAATTTTTATTTTTGTAATATATAAGGAATTGGAGCATTTTTTAGGCATCTGAGCACCCGCACTCTTAAAGTGGAAGTTGTCCAACAACTTCATGAAAACATTCCCGTCTTAATCTGCAACTTGGAGAAAATATTCCCGCCTACTTTTTTTGACGTCATGGAACACCTATGAGGAATTACTTCGTGGATCCGTGCATTATGGATGGATGTATCAGTATGAAAGGACCATGAAAACTTTGAAAGGAAAGCCAAAAACCTAGCAAGAGTTGAAGGTTCTATTGTTGCAGGAAGTTTGACGGAAGAAACATCACATTTTACATCGTACTACTTTGCACCGAAAGTACGTACAAGGAAACGATCTCCAAGAAGATATGATGATGGTGGTGTCGTGCCGACATATATGGAAGATGATGTTCCAGACATCTTTTGTCAAATTGGGCGATTGGGTGGGAAATTGAAAGACGTTTGGTGGTCGAGTGATGAAGACGTCCATAGTGCACACCTTTATATTCTTCTTAATTGCGAGCATCCATTGATTGCTTATTTTGAAAGGTAAATATATAAACATACACACATATATATATATATATATATATATATATATATATATATATATTCAATATTAAATATAAACATAACATATATGATTTTACAGCCAATTTGTGACTCAAGTCGAGGAAGCAATACCTAGTATATCGATAACTGAGTTAGACAAAAAGAAAGATCAACACTTTATCAAGTGGTTGAGGAAACATGTATTTATTTATTACTTAAATTGTATGCATACATTACCACAAAGTAAGTCTAATGTCTAGTTATATTACTTTTTGTTACAGGATTGATTATGACGATCCTGAGTATCCCGCATGGTTTCGCGAATTACTTCAAGGTCCAGTTGCAAAGGTCACTACATCATCGATGTATTTCACCCGAGGCTATACTTTTCATACCTATGACTATGGTAGACACCGGGCGACAAGTAATTATGGAATATGTGTGAAAGGCGAAACATATTTCTACGGGATCTTGCAGGAGATTTATGAAGTTCAATTCCCAGGTATGAGTTTGAATGCGTTATCTTCAAGTGTGAGTGGTACGACCCCGTCGTCAACAGAGGTGTTTGGATTAACAAGAACGGTGTAGTTGATGTCAACGGTGGACGAAGGTACAACAAATTCTTTTTTTTTTTAATATCCAGGTTTCCAGTATTAATTAATTTTTACATAGATCTTTATTTTCGTAGGTACAACAAGTTCGATCCTTTCATATTAGCTTCCCAAGTAAATCAAGTTTGCTTCATTCCATACCCTCGGATTACTACCTCGGGAATAAACTGGTTAGCTGTTATCAAAGTTACACCTCGAGGACGAATAATCGCTGGAGAAGAACCACCATTACAAGAAGAAAACACCAATGAGATCGAGGAAGCTGAAGCAGAAATTGATGAGTTCCTACTCATTGATCCGCATAATCGTGAATACGAAGATGTTCCTGATCACTCAACGGACGAAGGTGTAGACGACGAGTTTTTAGAAAATGATGATGTTTCAACAGATTACGACAATGTATCCGAATGAATTATGTATGTTTATAAGTTTGTTTAATCACAAAATCAATTTGCATTTGGGGTTTGGGGTTTATATGTAGAAGAGGTTAGGAGTTTGGTTGTAGAAGAGGTTATAAGTTAAGGAAGTTGTGGTTTGGGGTTTGGGGTTACGAGTTTAGGGATTTATAAACTCTTTCCTCGTAAAGCCCTAGTAATAGAAAACGCGGGCATAGCCGTTTCGTCGTAAAGTTCTAGTAACGGTATTACTAGGACTTCACGAGGAAAAAAACGCGGGCATAGCTATTTACTCGTAAAGCATTTTCCTCGTAAGGTCCTAGTAATTGTATTACTAGGACGTTACGAGGAAATAAAAACACGGGCATAGATATTTCCTCGTAAAGCGCTAGTAATGTTACTAGGGCTTTATGAGGAAACAAAATTCCTTATATAAACTCGAGCAATCCTTTCATTTGTAGTAAACTTCTCTATGAATTCTCTTAAGGTTCTCTCTATTTCCTAGTTAGGTGATTAGATTAGGGAATTTAGATTAGGTGGTTAGTTTAGGGAATTTAGATTAGGTGGTTAGTTTAGGTAATTTAGATTAGGTTGTTTTACTTTTTTAACTGTTTTTTTAATTATACGGGAAATAATGTTTTGATTTTTTTTTAAAAAAAATATAGATGCCTAGACAGAGCAAGATTGCTAGGGCTAGTAAGAGGTCGTCTCTTCAGGGGAGTCACTACGGAGATCTTTTTGAGCATCAGGCTGGTCCCGGTTCATCTTCGTCAACTCCCGGTTCATCCTTGATTCCGGATCGTGACGCTGTTCCCGAGACTCAGGGAGCTTCTACGGCGTCCCGGTTTGAGCAACCACCTCCTCCTCCACCTCCTCCACCTCCTCCTCCTCCTCCACCGGTCGGGGTTCATCCCGATTTGCAGGTGCCGTTGAACGCACCCTTTGCGGTGTACACGGTGGAGGATATTTTGGCCCTTCCAGGCAGAGAAGGGCTGCCAGAGTTAGATCATATCCGACGGGACGGCCAAAACGTATTATGGTATGTTTTAAATTTTTAATTTTTTAAAATTTATTTCTTAATTAACAAAATACTTACAAATTAATCTAATTAATGATTTATTTTGTGTCTTTCCAGGTTTGGTCTTGACAATTGTGTCGCAACTAGCGACACAGACTGTATCAAGGGATACTTTCCCGATGCAGCTCCAAACTGGAAGAAGACGGCGAGCCACACAAAAAAGACGTGGTTCAAATCGTTCGCTGTAAGTTTAAATAATGATCAGTTTAATTTATTTTTAATTATTTAAAATTATTAATAATATTGAACTAATCCGTCTCTTATTTTTTTTGGTTACAGCAAAAATATCGTTGGTCTATTGGGATTCACCAGCGGGTGAAGACGGAGTTTGAGGGCAAGGCAAGAGCACGATTGCTCGACATGGTCTACAACTGGAAGTACGACTTTCAGGTATAGATTTATAAATTATAATATATATATAGTTTTAAAAATATTATTAACTTTGATTCTAATTATTTTAAATCAGGTGGATGGTTACGAGGACGGGAAACCCGATTGCCTCACAACCACGGTGTGGGATGGCCTCATCAGCTATTGGGGGTTGCTGGACTCGGTCAGAACCTCCCACACAAACTCCGGGAACCGCATGACCAGAGACGAGCATGGCAACACGAAGTGCTTCACACCACGGGTCGAAGACCTCACGGGGGAGTTCGTCTAGACATGGTAAGATGATTTTTAATAACTATTTAATTTTTATTTTATTTGAATATTCCAAATTAATATTTAATTTTAAAAATTACTTTTAGGCTAAAGAGACAGGAGTTCTTCCATCTCTGAAAGACCTTTACGAGAGGACCCATTGGAACAAGGTTGGGCAGTTTGTAGATCCTGCTTCCGAGCGGATCTACAACGGGGTTGTTGCCCGAGTTGACGAACACCAGACCCAGCTGACTCAGCGGACTGGGACTCCAGTCATATTATCCACTCTTGAAGTGAATAAGATTTACGAGGAGGTAAATAATTTGTTTTACTATTAATTTTTATTATTTATTTAAATTTTTTCTTAATGTTATTAATATTTTTATTTACAGGTCGCCCCTAGGAAAAAAGGCGTATCGTCGGGATTGGCTCGGTTAACGATGTCCTTGCAGCGACATCGTCTTATGCTCAGGAGCAGCACGATGTCAATGCTCAGCTGCGCTCGAAGTTGTAGGCGACGCAGTCTCATGTGAGTTCGCTCACCGAGCATGTGACTTCTCTCACCGATGTCCTCGACATTTTGGCGGTTGGAAACCCCCAATTGGAGGAGATGTTGCGTCAGAGACGGAAACGCGGAGGGCTTCCAACCCAACAGCCTCCACCATCACAGTCACAGCCGGCAACCATCTTTGGAGAGGAGGAGGATTTGGCGAGCCAGGACGATTTCGTTCGGCAATTTCACGAACACCATCCGTAGTTTTTTTATTCTAATTGTATATTATGAATTTTAAAACTTAATTATATATTATTTAGTTATTTATAAAATATTTTTTTTTTTATTATTTCTAATTTGATTTTTTTATTTTTTAAAAATATATTATTTATATTTATAATTAATTGTTTTTTAATAGGGAAAAAAATATTTCGAAGCAAAATCCTCGTATAGGTTTCGAAGTAATTTCATCGTAAATTATTCTAGTAAGTTCCTCGTAACGTATTACTACGAGATTACGAGGAAATCATTTACTATGACATTACGAGGAAACCTTACGAGGACCTTACGAGGAAAAGATAACCACGCGTTTACGAGGAAAAGTTTCCTCGTAAAATAACTACGACCTTACGAGGGAAATGGCTTTACGATGAACGTATTTCAACGAAATGTGTTTCCTCATAAGGTCCTAGTAAATGGTCATTTACTAGGAAATAACTAGGAATACTCGTCCTAATAATGGATGAGTTTTGTTGTAGTGAAATTTTGTATGGCATTTAGAATCAATATGAGATATTGTATGTTTTGATGACTACTATTAACTGTAGAACAATCCTCAAAAAGTCGCCAAAAACCTTCAAAAGTTTACATTAACATTTTGTCTAATGCTAAATTTTGAAGTTTTTATAAACTTTTAAACCGTTATTAATATTTGATAATTGTAAAACAGAATGTATAATTTTTTTTGAAAAAAAAATTATAAGTTTTTTTGGTTCACTACCAGTGATTATTAATTCGATTATCTTCTTTAGGAGTTTATTTCATATTTGTGCATAAATATCTTATTTATGATCGACCCATGTTCCATATTTGCATTTCTGTGTTTCTTTGTCACCCATTTTTCTTTGTTTTTAGTTCTTTTATAGCCATTAATTAGGCTATAAACAAAAATACTTCTTTTTTTTTTCTTTTTTTTTTTGGTAAAATGTTAAATTTTATACCAATTTTATAATAGATTTATTATGTGTTGTTGCTTCCAAGTTTGTGTGATTTATTAATCTAGATGGAAGTGATGATGTAATTTTTGGGTATGTGCATATATCAGATGGGTTTAATAAATTATATCTTGAACTCTGATATAACTCAATGCACTATAGAACTGCATACACCGTTATATTAGAAAAACGCTGCTACAGTTTGAACTCTTTAGGTTGTTAAACAAAGTCCTTTCTCTGATTTTTCCATGTCTTCTTTCGATTTTCCTCCTCCTTTTTTATGGTCTTTTTTTGATTTCACACCATCATACTTGTGCTTCTTCTAAGCCTACTAAAAGACAAAAGGAAGCAATTTTGTAAGTTTGTTTAGATTCTCTTTTTCTTAACGAATGTTAATTTCTAAAATGTCAACATTAGGTAATTGGAGAGTTACAGCAATAGAAGCACGAGCAGGAAACGGTTCTGGTGCTTCATATAGTTTCTGATAAATAAGAAGGAAGAAACATAATCACAATTGTGAAGAGCAGATCTTAAAAGTCTGAGGTTTGAGAATAGACAAACCGCTTCAACACAACTCCACGAAGACAACCTATAATCATCAAGGACGTGTTAAGACCATTAGCAATTGTAAGAAAGCCTGCAGCAAGAATCTGCAATCCAATTGAATAGGAAAAATCGAAAAGAAACACAGAAAAGAACCATGTATCAGATTACAGTATGCCTCTAGATGCTTAGTTCTAGTTTTTGGTTCTGATATCATTCTTTCCTCAGATCCCACCATCGATATATTGCTCAAGTAACTTCTAGTCATCAAAACAACTGTCTCGCGGTAGGACTTCTCAAATCCTAATGTTGCTATCCGAGATACATCATCAAGAAGCTACATATAAGTGGCAATATATGCATAAGTAAATATGAAGAAAAAGATATATCTAGTTGTTCTACTGCCAAGTTTTGAGAAAGTGGCACAACAGATGGAATAATGGCCAGACAATTATCACTTGAAACGGAGCCATACTTGGAGTCACAAAGAGCCAGGAGTTGAAGTATCACCCTCTTCTAGGCTTTCAACAAAAAATGGGAAGACCAAGTCCGCTACTTCAGGCTTCTTAACAGCAACGCTAATATCAGTAAGCAGCTGAATAACATTCAGCGGTACAGTAGGATCTTCCTTCTCCCTACCAACCTGAGAGCCAGATGATTGCGCTTATTAAAATTGCAACAAAAGAAATATGTCTAATCCAGCTAAGGGAAAGGTTAAGAGTAACCTGTTCTTCATAATCATTCTTTTCATGAATCCTTGAAGCTAACCCCCCGATGAAGGTGTTTACTAAAGCTCGATCCTTGGCCCAAATAGATTCAGTAATCTGACAATATATTTTAGATGAACTCTCAAAATATTCCTCTGATTTCCCACCCAAGTATCAGGCTGTTCCAACAGAAAGAAACCTCAACCAGTCAATTAAGATATATCCAGACTCCAGAGAAGTAGGGACATGATGTGTTAAAATTATACTTTGGTCTAAAACCATGTTTCTCAAATAAGTTGCCATAAACAGAATTACCTGTGCGCAGACAGATACTACGTGGTTTAAGTCTGACAAACAGCCCATGTGGTGAACATCTTCCCTTTGCGACTGCCGCAATCCCAGAAAGCAGAGTTATGAACAATTCTGTAACACCCGTCACCTCCTACAAGGAGGACAGCGTGTCATCCCCGACGCGTCAACAAATAACAACGTGCCACCCGTCTCCCTCTCTCTAGGACGACGGGCCACCCATAATATCTCGAAACATAAAGACCCAAAAGCCCAATTACACTCGCCCAAGCCCAAATAAAAATCCGAAAAGGAAAGCCCAATAGCACCAAGTTCGTCCAAATATCACTTGTTGCTTGTCTCACCTGAAATGGGGAAGAAAGAGGGGTGAGCGACTCGGGAGTCACTTAGTGAGGTATGGGATGCTACCTCGAAGTCCGTAGACCCGAACATAGCACTCCAAATAAATATAAATTAAATCTATTATGTACAAACATGGTACCTAAAGTACCCACGCAAACGAACAATAGTCCCAGCGGGGTGCACACCCGCTGCCCACTAACAGGCCAAACGCTGGGTTAAGTGCCCAGTCACACCGCCCGAAGACGATTTATCGACCATAACAGACTACGACCCGGCCGGTCGACTACAGCCATCCATATCCCCCATACAATCCGGCATACAGAGGTCCCTTACTGTATCCGGCCAAAACAATTCCTAACTACATGATTTACATTAAGTGAAGCAATCAATGTTGAACCATCTGACACCCTAATCCGGTTTATGCAAAGAATTCTAAACCTAAACAAGCAGACACCAATCAGACCGTAAATTAGACTTAATTCACGAAGACGGAACACATTAGAAATAAATTATATTTATTTAAAGTTCTAAGTCGCGTAGAATCGTTCGGAAGTAGACCCTCACCTTAGCAACTGGGGAAAAATGGTTCTATGAACTCCAGCTGCTCAAATAGATCCCAAATCTTAACCAAATCGCAATTCAATTGAACCAGTCAAACCACCGGTTTACCGAGTCAACCAAGTTGACTCGCTGGGTTGACCCGGCCGAGTTGACCGAGTCACCGGCGAGTCACCGGCGACGGTCACCGGCGACGACGGTGGTCCGGCGGCGGAGCGACGGCGGTCCGGTGGCGGAGCGGCGGTGGTCCGGCGGCGGAGACACGGCAGTCCGGCGGTGGTCGGCGGTGGTTGGCGGCTGAGACACGGCGGTCCGGCGGCGGCGCGTGCACTCCACGCGCTTAGACGGCGAAACTTTGACGGGTGCGTGCGGCTTCGTCTGAGGTCGGATCGAGGCGTTTTTGGTGTCTACGGCTTCGTCTCGACGAGTAGAACACGGTGGTGGCCTTGCATGCACGAGATTCTCAACGGTTCATAAGTTATTGACGATTTACTAAACGGAGAAAACAACGCTTCAACTCACTGCGATTTCCGGTTACTTTGGCTGTGGTGGACGGTGGTGATGAGCTCTGCCTGGTGCCGACGAGTGGTGGTCCGGAAGAGCTCCGGTGATGGCTCAGAAACATGGGTTTCTCCATTTCTCCTCTCTCTCTCTCTCTCTCCTTTCTCTCTCTCTAACTTCTGATTTTTCAACAAAAATGAGCTGATGGGGTAAAAGCTGGGTATTTATATGAGAAAGGGGGTAGGCCTTAGCAGGCTAACAATTCTTGAAATCATGAATTTGGGTCGTTACAATTCTCCCCCTCTTACAAGGAATTCGTCCCCGAATTCGAGTAATCCGCTGACTGTCCAAAATCAACGTAGCAAAACTCTGGATAATCAATTTGCTTGGTTTCTAAGATCTTCTTCTGAACCCCAACTCTCTCTCAACAACTCTAACAGACACTGGCGACATTCTCCGAAGTACTTCCACTTGACTATCTTAATTCCTCGCTAACTGACAAGATGAATCCAATCTTGCTGAGGTCATCTAGTGATTGCTGTAACCTATCTCTGGCTCTGTCAAGACTAACTTTTAAACAAAAACCTGAAAATCTGGTAACTTAATTGATGAATTCAATCCCAAAGTAACTTCTACAATCCGCTCCACAATAGAATACAATCCCATAATCTTGGTTTACGCTTCATTAGCTTCAAGGTCTTATATCCTCCCTGAGATGTCCTTATTTTCAGTTATACTCGATTGCCTACCTGAACTCCAATTCATTACGATTCTTATGTTCATAACTCTCTGACGATCATAGTCTTTCCCAAAGCCAACTTTGAGCATGTCTACTTGCTCTACCGTCCCTCGAACCAGTAGTGGTTCTATAACTCGTTGCTCCCCCACTTTTGTCCAGGCTTATCATGAAAATCTTCATATGGCGCTATCTCAATACCTTGATTACAATTGACACTGTGGGCAAACTCGGCTAGATGTAGACACTTCCATAACTTCATTTCTCTTGCAAGAGGATCTCTGAACATATCCTCAAAAATCTGAACGGTCCTCTTTAACTGATCTTCTGTCTCTGGATGATAAGTAATATTCCCGGGTGGATATAGAAATGAGAGTGATGTGTTTGCTGTAAGATATTTTTTCTTAACAGCTTATCGTCCAACACACCAACTCAATGTTTATACCCGAACATCCTGCTCAAAATTGCATAATATACAACACTCTCAACCTCGATCCACCAAACCAAATCCATATCGCTATCTTGAGTTTGGTGTAATCTCCATAGTAAATTTGTATGTTCCAATGCTCCAATGGTTCGATGCCGACTGTATCCTCTACTGAACTGCACATAATCATAAAGCTTGTAAGCGTTCCAGTAACTCTTGATCCTCTGTGGTTCCTGACATATCTCTCATTTACCTACTTAAGGCATTTACCACTTGGTTGACCTCACCCAATATCATTCTATATTCAAATTGTAGACTGCTACCAACTCAATCTGTCTGCACGTCCTAAAGTACAAGTTTAATGAATGCGCACATATATTTCAGACTTTGATGATCCCCATGAATCTGAACTTCCTTGCTATGCAATGATGATCCTCAAAACTCTAAAGCCGATGCAACTGCTGCTAACAACAAGTCGCACACTGAATATTTGGCCTCAAAATATGCTCCAACTGACCACAACATAAATATTAATACAATCCTCTTCATGACGGTGATTGTAACGGGGGCAACTCAATAACTCAGAGTCATTCTCTGCTCGGTAGCTTTCTCCACTGAAAAAAAACTCTTAATCTGAACTAAGCGACGACACAACACATGCTCTGAATCTCTACTTGGATTCTATCCAAAAAATTTCTGATCAGATTCCCTTCCTGAATGACACCTCTAACAAATCCTCTTCTTTAAGTCTGATAGGTCCAAAGGGGCTTATTCGTACTTTCTCCCACCACGCTAATGCATCTCCACGTAGATACTCCATAGTCAATGTAAAAGGCAACTTTGGTGATCACTCCAAAAATCTCTAACTTATATTCCAAAATGCTCCATATTCATATTCTCGATCTGACTTACTGCTTATACAATGATCTGATATTCTCGTATTAAATACAAAATCTGCCTATGCTCTTCATACTCTCTTTACTCCAACAATATTCAGGGTGTTGCCGATGAATACAACCACACACTTATCCAAGTTCTCGCAAAAGAATTTATCCTTAAGTTTCATGAATGTTATCCCTGAATTCTTCAACCCAATAATATTATTTCCAACTCGTATTATCCATCTTATATGTGAAATTGTAATCTGTACATACTTCCCAGCTATAGTAATCTTATGGTACTCTGGATCCAAGTCAATCTTCAAAAATGATGAACCTTTTGTAGTATCCCACCAAATCTATTATCCATCTTATATGTGAAACTGTAATCTGTACATACTTCCCAGCTATGGTAATCTTAGGATACTCTTGATCCAAGTCAATCTTCAAAAATGATGAACCTTCTGTAGTATCCCGCCAAATCTACTGATCTATACAGCAACACTCTTAGGTGATAACCACTTTGGGACTGCAATAATCTTTTCCGGATCAATAACAACTCTTGCCTCTGAAACCTCGTGACCCAAAAATCTAATCTCCTTTTGCCAGAAGCAACACTCATTCAACTTAATAAATATATGATGCTCTCTCAGCTTACCCAATACAATCCGCAAATGCTCTGCATGCTCTTCTCTGCTCCAAGAATAAACTAGGATATCCTCGATGACAACGATCACACGCGTAACCAAATACTCGTAGAACACAACAATTATAAGTTTCATGAACACTACCGGTGCGTTCGTCAATACAAATGTTCTTACTACAACTCATAATACCCATAACGTGTACGGGAGGTTGTCTTCCACACATCCTCCTCCACTATGGGGTTCTGGTGATAATCCGATGCTAAATCAACCTTCGAAAACCATAAAACTCCTTGCAGCTACTCCAACAACTCATCAATACACGGAAGCGGATACTTATTCTTGATGTCACCTTGTTTAAACCTCTGTAGCCTACACAAAGTCTGAGAATATCATCTTCCTTCGTCGCAGTAACATTGGTGGTCTCCATGGCGAAAAGTCCGGTCTAATAAAATCTTTGTCTGCTAAATCTTTTACTGTCTCATCAGTTTGGTCATCTCTGCTCGCACTAATCGGTATGGAACTCGTGAATCTGGTGCTACCTCTTGTTCGAACTCAATTGTATAAACGTGTCTTCTATCCGATGGTGACCCTTCTATAGGTCTCAAATACATTCTTATATGTTGTAATAACTAGCAGCTCATGCATCTCTTGTTACCCATCATCCTTAATTATCACCCGGTCTTCAAAAATCGATTTGCTCTTGTATCCAATAACTCCTCAACATGTAGTGTGGAAGCAATAAAACTCTTATCTCTCTCAGGAATATAAACCACTGCTTCTAGCAACTCAATACCTCTTGATATCATGACGATCATTTTATCACAAAACTGGCGCCGTAAAACTCAGCTACATCTCTGGCGAATCTCTGAATGTCTCTAGCCATCCAAGCATAACTGGTAACACTCGACGAACATAAATAAATCTCCACATCTTATGCCAGCTTTCGAAGCTGACACATCTCTGAAAAGGTCAACACCACCAAAAACCGGCAACCATGCCAAATGCAACTCCAATATAACCATAACGCAAGATGTTACACCCTAATTCCAAAAGTGATCTCCACGAGTTTACCAACAAAGCATAACTCCAAAATAGTCAACATACTCATACACAAAACATCACATGCCAATCCATGGCTCAAAACTCACATCACAAAAACTCATACATCAGAAACTCGTGGGACGACGGCTTGAAATTGGGTGATGGAAAAAACGTCACATATCCACTCCAGTACAGCATAGGAGAAAGAATGAAGAAACCAATAAACCTCGGCGAACACTGACAAAACTGCGGCATCACATCTCTGTTGAACATCTGGTAGATCTCTGGTAGCCGAAAGATGAATGACGATGATTTTACTTATCGTCATAAAAAGAGACAAATATTTTTTTTTTTTTACTATTATATATATATATATTCTTTTTGAAAACTTTGAAAACCGAATCCCCTGACCGCCATCCCGGGACATAACCGGGATGGAACCCGCTCTGATACCAAAAATGTAACACCCATCACCTCCTACATGGAGGACAGCGTGTCATCCCCGACGCGTCAACAAATAATAATGTGCCACCCGTCTCCCTCTCTCTAGGACGACGGGCCACCCATAATATCTCGAAACATAAAGACCCAAAAGCCCAATTACACTCGCCCAAGCCCAAATAAAAATCTGAATAGAAAAGCCCAATAGCACCAAGTTCGTCCAAATATCACTTGTTGCTTGTCTCACCTGAAATGGGGAAGAAAGAGGGGTGAGCGACTCGGGAGTCACTCAGTGAGGTATGGGATGCTACCTCGAAGCCCGTAGACCCGAACATAGCACTCCAAATAAATATAAATTAAATCTATTATGTACAAACATGGTACCTAAATTACCCACGCAAACAAACAATAGTCCTAGCGGGGTGCACACCCGCTGCCCACTAACAGGCCAAACGCTGGGTTAAGTGCCCAGTCACACCGCCCGAAGACGATTTATCGACCATAACAGACTACGACCCGGCCGGTCGACACAGCCGTCCGTAGCCCCAATACAATCTGGCATACAGAGGTCCCTTACTGTATCCGGCCAAAACAATCCCTAACTACATGATTTGCATTAAGTGAAGCAATCAATGTTGAACCATCTGACACCCTAATCCGGTTTATGCAAAGAATTCTAAACCTAAACAAGCAGACACCAATCAGACCCTAATTTAGACTTAATTCACGAAGACGGAACACATTAGAAATAAATTATATTTATTTAAAGTTCTAAGTCGCGTACAATCGTTCAGAAGTAGACCCTCACCTTAGCAACTGGGGAAAAGTGGTATCTATGAACTCCAGCTGCTCAAATAGATTCCAAATCTTAACCAAATCACAATTCAATTGAACCGGTCAAACCACCAGTTTACCGAGTCAACCGAGTTGACTCGCTGGGTTGACCCGGCCGAGTTGACCGAGTCACCGACGAGTCACCGGCGACGGTTACCGGCGGCGACGGTGGTCCGGCGGCGGAGCGGCGGCGGTCCGGCGTCGGAGACACGGCAGTCCGGCGGCGGCTCCGGCGGTGGTCGGCGGTGGAGACACGGCGGTCTGGCGGCGGAGACACGGCGGTCCGGCGGCGGCGTATGCACTCCACGCGCTCAGACGGCAAAACTTTGACGGGCGCGTGCGGCTTCGTCTGAGGTCGGATCGAGGCGTTTTTGGTGTCTACGGCTTCGTCTCGACGAGTAGAACATGGTCGTGGCCTTGCATGCACGAGATTCTCAACGGTTCAGAAGTTATTGACGATTTACTAAACGGAGAAAACAAAGCTTCAACTCACTGCGATTTCCGGTTACTTTGGCTGTGGTGGACGGTGGTGATGAGCTCTGCCTGGTGCCGATGAGTGGCGGTCCGGACGAGCTCCGGTGATGGCTCAGAAACATGGGTTTCTCCATTTCTCCTCTCTCTCTCTCTCTCTCTCTCTCTCTCTCCTTTCTCTCTCTCTAACTTCTGATTTTTCAACAAAAATGAGCTGATGGAGTAAAGCTGGGTATTTATATGAGATATGGGGTAGGCCTTAGCAGGCTAACAATTCTTGATATCATGAATTTTGGTCGTTACAAGTTCTTTGCATTTCTTCATTTCCCGCCACTGGGATGT
This sequence comes from Eruca vesicaria subsp. sativa, assembly GCA_932364175.1. Lineage (NCBI taxonomy): Eukaryota > Viridiplantae > Streptophyta > Magnoliopsida > Brassicales > Brassicaceae > Eruca > Eruca vesicaria. The sequence goes on from CAKOAT010166378.1 coordinate 100,731, forward strand.
TAAGCAAGCTTCTGCAGCATCAAACAGCAATGTAAGAGTCTTCATAGTCAGCTTTTTATATGTCTTTCCGTCTGTTTCAAGGGACACAAGACTCTTGATTTTCATTTTAGCTGCAGCTTGATAAACCAAAAAATGTTTACCTTGAGAAATGCAGACATGGACTGAAGCTTTCTTCTAGCTATAGAACTCACCTGATCATGGAGCTTAGAATCAACCTTCACTTTACCCAAAACATGGCTTATCAACTTGAAAATAATCTCTTGCTTCTCTAAACTCTCAATGGATTCATCCTCAAAGGAAGCAACTTGCTGCCTAAACACACACAGAGAGAGAGAGAGCCTCCACTACATGACGCATTATATACTGATGAGTAACAGTTCGACCTAAACTGATGAAGCAGTACTGTAATCAACTTATCACCATCAGACTGTTGAGTCGATGGGAACCCATTCTTACAAAGAGCAACCAAGAAAGCCCTAGAGATTGCTGGATCCATGTCCACGTCATCACCTGGAACCATAACCTCCCCTGCAATCTAAAACTTATCACTTTCTTCTATTTTCCTCATCCAACAAAAAAAAAAGAACACAATTCCAATCTACAAAATATAGAAAAACGTGATTTCTGAGAGAACCACTCAAATCCTTGCGCTCGTAAATGCAAAAGTCGATCAATAAGGTATCTTAATAAGCTTGATATAGAGTTTCAGAATCTAGAAGTTTAAGAAAATTGATTAGAAAAGAAGTGGGTTAGATTAATGGTGAAAACTGAAGAAATTGAAGAGAAGACATCGCAGGCGAGGAAGTGGAAAGGTTAGAGAGATCTGGAAACTTAACTTTCTGAAGACTCTAAAGTTTTACCGACACAAACCAAACCAGAAATTGAGAAGCCCAAACAGACGATTACAATTTTTTTTTTTTGGCAACATATTTCTTTTCATTATCAAAAAGACCAAGTTATTACATAGTTCTAATTTTTAGTTCTTGCTTCCTTAGCTAAAGCATCTACATCAGCTAAAAAAGATCTTGACATAAAGTGAAAGGTATAACTACAAGATCGTGACATATTGTAGATGTCTCGTATCATAAAAGAAGCCTCCGTGATACGCATACTGGTGATGGTTTCTTCAGTATAGTACTGATTTAACTCATCAACTAGTAGCTTACAGTCACAAATAAAGGTCACATTCTCATACCGTAAGCTTTTGATTTGTCGGACTGCCATTAACAAAGCCATTGCCTCTGCTTCCAGAGATGTGTTTGTTGCCTTGATTGAAGAGGAACCCCTAAGCTTTTGGATGCCTTCTTTACTATGTAAGGACCATCCTATACCTGCTACCTCTTTGTCACTCTTCCAGGAAGCATCAACTAGACAATAAAAGCTTGTTAAAGTCGGGAGTACCTCATGTATGTTTTCAGTTTGATTCCTTTGTGTTCGGGTACTCTGCTCTTGAGGATTTTCATTGTCCATTGCTTCATTCCAGCTTTGATTCTCTCTTATTGCTGCATGTATAACCTTCAGTATATGATCTCTTTTATGTTGGAATAAGATATTATTTCTCATTTTCCATATATTCCATCCTGCAAAGAAATTCAGAAGTTCTCTCTTATCCTGCTTAGCACATCCCAGCAAGCAATTAATATTCATAATCAAATTATCTGAGGAATTGGTAGACACATGAAAACGAGTAGGAATCATCTCCCAAATTTCTTTGGCTACTCTGCATTCAAACATCATATGGTTAAGTGTTTCAATGCTCTCTCCACATGTTTGGCAGGTACTTTCTATTGCAATTCCTCTCTTTTTCATATTATCCATCACAGCTAGACTATCATGAGCTACTCTCCACCATAATGTTTTTAATTTTGGAGGAATTTTTAGTTTCCATATGTCTGAGCAACATCTTTTAACTTCCTCCAAAATCTTTCCTTGATTTAAATGAGAATCTTGATCCTCCATCTCACATTGTAAATGATACCCTGTCTTAACACTATAATATCCATCTTTAGCGTATGACCAGACAAGGGTATCAGGATTACCTGTTTGGATTGGTCGAATGTTTAAACCATAGTTGGAGTAAACATCAGAAAGGAGGCTTCTAACCAACTGGGTGTTCCACGCGTGATCACCTCCTTCAAGCAGATCACTAACTCTGAGGTGAGGATAACTAACTGAACCAGGTCCAGAAGCAGGAGATGATGGTTTGATTTTAATCCAATTATCCTCCCACACTCGAATGTTTTCCCATCACCTACGATCCATTTGCTTCCTTGTTTTAGTAACTTCTGACTTTGTATGATACTACGCCATCCATAGCTTGATGTAGTGTAGCTTTTAGCTTGCAAGAAATTTGAATGACGATAGTATTTAGCTTTGAAAACTCTAACCAGAAGAGATTGAGGATGCTTCATCAGTCTCCATCCCTGTTTAGCTAGCAAGGCTATATTAAAATTCTCCATATCTCTTATCCCTAAACCCCCATCTCTTTTAGATTTAGTAATTTTATTCCATCCTATCCAAGGGATCTTATGCTTGTCTTTGATAGAAGTCCACCAAAAGTTCCTCATATAAGAAGTAATTTCTTTGAGTAAACTTTTTGGCAATAAAAAACAAGACATTGCATAAGTGGGAAGAGCCGTACCAACCGCTTTCAAGAGTACCTCTTTCCCTGCTTGGGACAGAAACCTATTATACCAACTATCTAGTTTATTTTGTATCCTTTGTTTCAAATACTCAAAAGCTTCTTTTCTTTTACGACCTATGCGTTCAGGTAATCCTAAATATCTTCCAAAACCTCCTATTTTATTGATTCCCATTACTTCTTTTAGTTGTTGCTGGTCAGTGGAAGAAATACCTTTGGAGAAAGTGATGGCTGATTTGGTATAATTTACCTCCTGTCCTGATGCTTTTTGGTAGATGTTCAGTATTTCCTTCAGTTTCCTACACTTCTCTACGGTTGCTCTACAGAAAACAAGAGAGTCATCAGCAAAAAATAAATGAGATATTGCTGGACCCCCTCGGGAGGCTTTATACCCATGAAGTTTTTGCTGATTAATGGCTCTTTTTATAAGTTGAGATAATCCCTCTGTACATATGATGTAGAGATAAGGTGATATGGGATCTCTGTGGCGTATTCCACGCTGAGGTCTAATTATATCAGTAGGCTCACCATTGATGAGAATGGAATATGATACAGTCGATAAGCATTTATAAATCCATTGACACCAAGTATCACAAAATCCCATTCTTCTCATAATCTGATCTATAAATTTCCATTCAACCTTATCGAAAGCTTTAGAGATATCTAACTTAAGAGCCATAAATTTAGTTTTAAGATTCTTAGTATGTAAATAATGCATCAACTCATGGGCAATGAGCACATTATCTGTGATCAGCCTTCCGGGGATAAATGCTGATTGGTTTTCAGATATGGCTCGGTGAAGATAAGGTTTCAGTCTCTCAGCTAAGATCTTAGAAATAATTTTGTAAGCAACATTAGAGAGACTTATAGGTCTATAATCCCTAATAGTAGAGGGAGAATCTATTTTAGGGATGAGCCAAACATGTGTTTGGTTTATCTTAGGGTCAAGGTGATTCTGATCAAAAAAAGTTTTAACATGAGAGAACACACCTTGTTTAATGGTTTCCCAGTGATGCCTATAAAACCCTGAATTCATGCCATCAGGTCCTGGTGATTTATCCGGGTTTATTGAAAAGGCAGCAGCTTCTATCTCCTTCTCTGTGACTTGTGCAGTTAATTTTGCATTTATATCCTCAGATATGGTCACAGGAATACCTCGCAAAAGATCTTCATCAATAACACACCCTTCACTAGTATATAAGCTCTGAAAGTAGCGCATAATTTCTTTTCTAATATCATTTGGCTTCGTCTTGGTATCTCCATGATCATCTTTTACCGACACAAACAAAACCTATAGTTCAGAAAACCAAACCAAAATCGTATTTTTTTTAAGAACCAAAATTAGATGTCAAACCAAAGCTGATGTGGAGCTTTGGAATAATATTACTGGTTAAATAAAAGTGTCTACGTGGACACTCTAATCTGGCTAGAATTATCCCTTTTAATAGTAACTAGGTTACCTGCGCGGGTGTTTGTCTTCGATATTACATAACTATTTCAAAATACAACAATTTAACGGTTTCGTTTGGATTGGATCGGTTAGGATAATGTCGAGTTTAGATCAGATTTAAATTTTTTAAAATCCGAAGTGAAACCGAATTTTAAATAGTTAGGGTTTGGTTCAAGTTTAAAACTAAAATTTCAAAAAAATTATTATCAAACATCTATATTAGAATATATTATATGCATAATCCATCAAAATTAAGCACATAAATATCAAAGATAATATAATTGGATCCTCCTTAAACTTTTTTTTTGAAACACAACCTCCTTAGACATTTATAAATGTATTTTCTTAACATTAATAATATAAAATTTATGTAATTACTTTAATCACAATATCTTTGATATATTTTAATTTTAAATATAAATATGAATATTTTAAAAATTCTAAAAAATTTGTTGCAAAATATATTGTAAAAATATTTCAATATTAATAAATGTTCTGTAAATATTTTCACTAATTTCGTAATTAATAATAAACTATTATTATACATTAATATATATATATATTCCATTATTGTTTATAAATTAAAAAATAAAAAATTTCCTATTTTATTTATTTTATAATCATAATCTATCATATTAAAATAATTGTTAAATTGAACTAAATATGATAAAATTCTATTAAGTTGATATATAAAATATTTCATGTTAAATATGTTGTTTCATGCATATATTGATCCACTTAATAAACAAATATAAATTTATCAAAAAATATATAATAAAGAGCGACAAATACATGTGGCGATTTGAAACAATTGACAAATTACAACATGCAAAATTATTGTATTTGAAGTTATAAATCTTTAAACATATGCTTAACGTTGAAAAAATAATATAGTAACAATTTTTTTCATGTTCTCTTTTAGTTGAATCATCCTTTTTAAATTTTATTAAATATATCCATACTATTTAGACCTGAGATATTTTTAGAAATAAATATTAAAAGTACTTATAAGAAACTTCTTCCCATCAGAACGCGTTTGTTAATTAACATTTTCAATTTCTATAACTGTGTTTTATGCTTTTATTATAATATCAACAAACCTCATCCTATCATAATAGACTGTATGACCAAATGTAAACCATATAAATTACATTAACTGAAAGTTATGCATATATCACCCTTGATTCTTTCAGGAAAAACAAATAATTGATTCTAATGTATTTTGGAAAACCGACCTAGCTTATAACTTTATAATAATAGCTTCCAAACATACATGTGTTGACAAAATCCAACGGACGGTAAATATAGAGGGGAGATTAATTTTTTCAATTAAAAGATAATCCATATATGCTCGGTTTGGTAACCAAACCAGAATTGGTTAATAATTTGATGGATAAATAAGAAAAAAAAAACGTACAAAACTAGAAGCAAAGTAAGTAACCCTGGTTAACCAAACCCATGGCCGTCTCCTAACCAACGCGATTCATTCTCAATCGGTCACTCCCGAAACCACCCCAGAGCTTAGCGAAAATCCACTGACATTTTGACTTGCCATGGAACTTACCAATCTGAGACCACAAACAACCCAACTCTGCAAAACTCCGATTTGGCCTTCTCATTGACTTGAATCCAAAAGAGAGTGGAAAAAATGGAGAAGAAGACTTGGAAGAATGGAGAAAAAAGAATGTTCATCAGAAAAAAAAAAGAATGGAGAAGAAGACACGGAAGACAATTATTTAAAGCTATATTATTTAAAGCTAAGTGAAATCAATTACTTCCTCTGTTCCTAAAAGATCTATATTCTAGTTTTTTCACACTTTTTAATAAAACACAATAAATTTGCATAGTTTTTTGTATTTATCTTCTTTCCACATTTTTAAACCAATGAAAAATCACTTAGTGCAATTAAGTTTTTTGAAGTTTACAATTAATTAATAAAAATTGCATTGAAAATGTAAAAAATGGATCTTTTAGAAACAAATTTTTTTTCTAGAATATGTATCTTTAAGGAACGGAGGGAGTATTTAGAATGGTTTAGAAAAAATAAAACGACAGTTTTTAGACCAGTGGCATTAGAATGTAATTATTGAGAAAAATTTAGGATTAATTAATAAATGTACTTCAGTTTTAATAGTTTAGATAATAATAGATTAAGAAAGTGTATGTCCAAACAGTGTTGCTAAGTTGGCATTTGTTGTTGTCACGAGATGAGCTGATTGTAAGAAAATTATGTTAAAGCAAAGAGTTGTTGTTTTTTTTTTGAGAAAATGATTAGGATAGTACTAAAAAATTTTTTGTTACAAATATATCACTTAAGAATAAAAATAGCGAAAATAGCACTTAATGTTTTATCAAAAGAGATAAATATACACCTATATTCCAATGATAAATTAATTTAGACATTAGAGTTTAGAGTTAAGGAGTGAGATTTAGGGTTTAGGGTTAGAATTTAGGGTTTAGGGTTTATAATTTAGGTTTTAGGGTTTAGAGTTGCACTACAAGAAAACTCGTCCATTACTAGGACGGGTTTTCCTCAATAATTCCTAGTAAATGGCCTTTTACTAGGAACTTACGAGGAAACGCGTTTCCTCGAAACACGTTCATCGTAAAGCCATTTTCCTCGTAAGGTCGTAGCGAATTTACGAGGAAAACTTTCCTCGTAAAGACGTGGTAATATTTTCCTCGTAAGCTTTCCTCGTAAGCTCGTAATAAACATTTCCTCGTAAGGTCGTAGTGATACATTACGAGGAAATTACTAGAACTGTTTACGAGGATATTACTTGGAATATTTTACGAGGATTTTGCTTGGAAATGTTTTTTTCCTATTAAAAAAATAATTACAAATAATTAATTTATTTTTTTAAAATAAAAAAAATCAAATTATAAATAAAATAAAAATATATTTTATAAATAACTAGATAATATACAATAAGTTTTTAAATTCATAATATACAAATAAAAATAAAAGAAACTACGGATGCTGTTCGTGAAATTGCTGACTAAACAAAACGTCGTCCTGGCTCGGCAAATCCTCTCCATAGTTGGTTGCCGGCTGTGACTGTGATGGTGGAGGATGTTGGGTACTTGGAATCCCTGCACGTTCCCGTCTCTGACGCAACAGCTCCTGCACTTGCGGGTTTCCAACCGCCATAATGTCAAGGATATCGGTGAGAGAAGTGACATTCTCGGTGAGTGAAGTCACTTGAGACTGCGTCGCCTGCAACTCCGAGCGCAGCTGATCATTGACATCGTGCTGCTCCTGATGATAAGACGATGTCGCTGCAGGGACATCGTTAACCGAGCCAATCCCGATGATACGCCCCTTTTTCCTAGGGGCGACCTGAAAATAAAAATATTAATAACATTAAGAAAAATTTTAAAAATATTAAAAATNAACCGAGCCAATCCCGATGATACGCCCCTTTTTCCTAGGGGCGACCTGAAAATAAAAATATTAATAACATTAAGAAAAATTTTAAAAATATTAAAAATTAATAGTAAAACAAATTATTTACCTCCTCGTAAATCTTATCCACGTCAACAGTGGATAATATGACTGGAGACCCAGTCTGCTGAGTCAGCTGGGTCTGGCGCTCGTCAACTCGGGCAACAAGCTTGTTGTAGATCCTCTCCGAAGCAGGATCTACAAACTGTCCAGCCTTGTTCTGGTGGGTACTCTCGTACAGGTCTTTCAGAGATGGAAGAACTCCTGTCTCCTTAGCCTAAAATTAATTTATAAAATTAAATATTAATTTAGAATATATTCAAATAAAATAAAAATTAAATTGATATTAAAAATCATCTTACCATGTCAAGACGAACTCCCCCGTGAGGTTTTCGACCCGTCGTGTGAAGCACCTTCGTGTTGCCATGCTCGTCCTTGGTCATGCGGTTCCCGGAGTTTGTGTTGGAGGTTCTGACCGAGTCCGGCAACGTCCAATAGCTGATGAGGCCATCCCACACCGTGGTTGTGAGGCAATCGGGTTTCCCGGCCTCGTAACCATCCACCTGATTTAAAAAAAAAAATAGAATTAAAGTCAATATATAATATTTTTAAAACTATATATATATTATAATTTATAAATCAATACCTCATAGTCGCCCTTCCAGTTGTAGACCGTGTCGAGCAATCGTGCTTTTGCCTTGCTCTCAAACTCCTTCTTCACTCGCTGGTGAATCCCAATAGACCAGCGATACTTTTGCTGTAAGCAGAAAAAATAAAAGACGGATTAGTTCAATTATATTAATAATTTAAAATAATTAAAAATAAATTAACAAACTAAACTTACAGCGAACGATTTGAACCACGTCTTTTTTGTGTGGCTCGCCGTCATCTTCCAGTTCGGA
>CAKOAT010166489.1:0-61407 GCA_932364175.1 Eruca vesicaria subsp. sativa
TTTTTTACGATTTATTTGACAGTAGGGTGAAATCGACTCCCACAACAGCTAGACGCAGCTCACCTCATGATTGAGAAGCAGACAGCTATCAACTCCAAGCAACAAAAGAAGCTTGCCAAGGCACAAAAGGAGCTCAAAAAATTATCTTTGGTTGATAAGTTTTTGTCTGCAACTGATCCAAAGTATCAGACTTTCATGGCTTCTAATGAAGAAGAAAAAGAAGATGATGATGATGAAGAAGAAGAAGATGATGAAGAAGGTGCTGAAGAAGGTGATGAAGAAGAAGGTGCTGAAGAAGAAGAGGATTAGTTTTCTCCTATGGATTTTACCTTTTGTTTAAAAACTTGTATAACTCTAGCAATAGGAGTATCTTTTGTCTAATTCCAATAGTAGGAATTTCTTTTGAGACTTGTATGAAATATTTATTTTAAATATTTTGTTTTCTAAATTTCAATTTAAATTCTTATATTCACGTATTATTTCAAATACAATACCAACAAAATAAACAAATACCAATTACAAAATAAAGTCTTACATTAGTCACTATGTAGTCCCAAAATATAGTAGCTAATCGGTCGTTAAATGAGTGGCCAATCAGTCAAAACTCCATCTTTAACATAACAAGTTATTCGTCATACTTTAGTGGTTATATTGTGACATTTTAGCGACCGAAAGCTTTACTACGGATTAACGACTGCTTGTCTTGCGACCATATAATGACGTTTACTAATTCACAATTCAGTAGTAACCGTGTGGCAATTTAGTCAGAAAATTTAAGGACTAAATAGCTACTGAGTTGTGACTTTTCTTCCTAATCAGAAATCAGTCCTAAATCGGTCGCTAAATACCGACTAATTTATGACTAATGAGTTTTGCGACACGATGATTTGTAACTAGGCCGATCAGTCGCAAATCGGTCGTATTGTGCTACTTAGCGACCAATTTGTGACTAATTATGTAGTTGGTAAATGTTTGTTTTCTTGTAGTGACATGGGCCCTGGCCTCGACACCATCATGTCCAGGAATCTTTCCAACTACGAGCATATTTACAAACTTGAACTACCTCTTTTGGAGGAAGAATGAGATTGAAGACACTGACCTAGATAAGGGTCTTTATCCTTGGATAATTTGGTATCTATGGAAAGCGTGAAATTATAAACTTTTCAAAGGTATCTCAAGAGATCCGCTTGAATTGGTTAGACATGCAGAAAATGAATGCAACGCTTGGATTGAAGCAAATACAAAAGCCATAAAGGTGGATCAAGGAGTACACACAAATACGCAAGTCCTAAGCTTGCAAAATATTTTTGTCTAGTCGATGATGGATATGGACATCTGGAGCAGACCGTAGTGGATAAGGTTGGATTTGGAAGGATGGATCACGAAGAGAGCAACTTTTAGGAGTAAAAAATGAAAAAAAAATCATCTCTTTTTTATGTGCAGAATTGGAGGCTTTAATCTGGGTAAAAGAGAGCATGATTTAGAACACTGACTGCTAGCACTTTGGGACGGACTGCACAAATGTAATGGCGATGATCCTGAATCCGAAAGATTGGCCGAGCTTCTCTATAGAGTTAGGAGAATTGGCGATGTAGAGAAAAAGATTTTNAATGAAAAAAAAATCATCTCTTTTTTATGTGCAGAATTGGAGGCTTTAATCTGGGTAAAAGAGAGCATGATTTAGAACACTGACTGCTAGCACTTTGGGACGGACTGCACAAATGTAATGGCGATGATCCTGAATCCGAAAGATTGGCCGAGCTTCTCTATAGAGTTAGGAGAATTGGCGATGTAGAGAAAAAGATTTTCATACTTCAAGATCTCCTACGTACCAAGATCGCAAAACCGAACAACATATGGTGTATCGGAAATTTTTTTTTGTTGGTTGTTCTATTCCGGTGTAGATTCTCAGACCATCCAAAACTTGAGTAATAGAATAGTCTTTTTGATGTTTAAAAAAGAAAAAAAATAAGAAATAGTTTTTTATTGCATTTACGCACAGACCGTTTGGAGAGATTCAGGTGAACACGGTAATTAATAGACAAATTGCATATATTGAGGAGAAAATTTATGCTTGCTTGACATCTGAATCTTCTACAAATTTGGACACCTGCAAGAACTACCTTTTTGGATACTTTGAAAATTGTGGAAAAGCTGAAATATATTGATATCTCAGAAAAAACAGATTTCATAAGCTACTTCTTCAGAAAACAAGACTATCCAATTTAATACCTAAGTACCACATTTCAAAAATACCACCAATCAAAAATATACTAATAATTGGATTTAAGTTTTAGTAAATATTATTTTGGGTTTAGTATTAAGGGGTTTCGGTTGAGTTTATAAATGGTCTATAAATATTTAAAAAATAATTTAGTGTTATTTTATCATAAATTTAAAATATTTGTGAAAATAATCATTAAGTAATGGTAACTTTAAAAAGTGGTACAAAACGAAAATTGAAACTTCCCCAAATTTAAAACTAATTTATTTTTCTCTTTCAAAATTAAGTTCTTAGAAATTTTAAATTTCCATCCACAGGTTAGTTACTTTTATTCGTAAAATTTTATAATAATTTAAATGTATTTTGATTTGTTTTAAATTTTACATTTTATTTTATTTTTGTAAAAAATCCTTTTAAAATTTAATAAACATAGTTTTATTAATAAAATGTTTTTTTTTTCAAAGTTAGTATATTACAATAAACAAAATAATTATTTGAAGTATTAAGCTGGATAGCCAAAAAAAATAGATATTAAACTAGTTGAGATATTTTTATGAAAATTTCCCTTAAATATTATTTGTTGTTTTATAATAAATTTGGAAGATTCTTAAATATAGTTTATAGTGAAATGAAATATCCACACTCATGGAAAATGATGTTCTGCTAAGTTGAAACATTTTTTCTGGAATATTACATGTCATGAAGAATCTTATAACACGAGATCTAAAGAGTGACTTACATTACAAAAGGTGAGAAGCGGAGGAGGAGTCAATAAATTATGTTAATGTCTCTCAGTTGTGCAGGTCTAGGCGCTATCCAGAACTTCCACACATTTAGGTAACTTTCCAATGCAATCGGTTTTACAAATATGAACTACCGTTATTGAAGGACCAGATCGCAGATAGAGAATACAGAGTCAGTTGGGATTCTCTGGTATATATGAAAAGGGAATAATGAAAAAAAATTTCAATACAGAAGATAAATATCCACAAGGTATCCTAAACAAAATCGATACTATGTAAGGAAGCTCAAATACATATGGAAAATAATGAAACTCAGCAGCCAAGGTCTTATGATGGGGAGTGGGAATCCCAGAAGCTTCCATGAAGGATAGGAAGGTGGTGTTTCACCGATCGAGCTTGGAAGAACGGGGAACTCTACTCAGGAAATGGCTGGTACAGTGACCTAAAAGGGTTTGAGGGCTTGATGGGGGAAATGAATATACATGAAGAATATAGCCTGCATTTGTAACAGATTATTCTCAATTGGTGAAGATGGTTCCGGAACCTGAAAATTTACTTTTGCTATAACGTATATTTCCTGGACTCAATATACAAGAACCAAAAAGCTTGCACGAGGTGTTTGATATCAACAGCCTTAGTTTATCTTTATTGACATGGAGTCTTTTAGTTGTTTAGTAAAGTCTTAATCGTTTATGTTTATACTGATGGCAAAATCAAATATTCTCCTATCACATATTTTGTGGTGTGTACTTTGTTTTTCCCAAGATTTCAATTTTATAAAATTATAATTACTGAAAATAAAGGTACTTTAAAAGAAAATACTAGATTATGATCCGCGATTATCAAAATGCATGATAATTTTTATTCGAAAAATTAATTATCAAAATATATAAATTGTATATATATATATATATATATCTGTATTTTAATAAAAAAATTTTAAATCCTAAAATTAATCAAAATTACATAAAGATAATTTTATAAAAATAAGATAATATATATATAACCCGCCTCATATTAATTTTAATTAGATTTCACAATTTAAAATTATAATATTAATTTTTTTTTTCCAATTTGTCAAACCTAATTTATTATAATATAAAATAAATATTCTATTATAGTATAAATTAATTATATGGCGTTCAACCTGTTTCAGAATTGATAAAGCTGTACATTTTATGCAATGGTCTACAAAAAACTGTAACTGTAAATCCTAATATATAGTTCAATATATCATATAAACACAACTAATGTTAATTACCTTTAGTATTGTATTTTTATCTGCAAGCTAGCAAGTTCTTTGTGAAGCTTTTTTTGAACTTATGAAGCCTTCTATTTTGTTTGGACTATTTCTGTAACGTAACGACGTCTATATGGCTAATAAGTCTTTCTTGGCCTATGGGTTCTATTCCCTGCGATGGGTGGTGTGGTATTAATTTTTTCAAGGCTCGAAAGATTTGTTTATTGACCATGCAATTATATATGCTTTTTCTTTGTGTTTTGACTTCACTTTTACAATATCGCAAATTACTTTCTGATAGGTCATTCGTCTTTCTATTATTCAGCTCAAACATACGTAACTTTTGAGTTCTAAACAAATGTGTTCCTAAAAATATAAGAAAATATTAATGACATGAATAATTAAATCAATTATATTAAGCATTTCCACATATATCAAAATTTGATATTACAGTTTCATCTAAAGAAGCCATATTTTCTTGCTTTAATATGGGCAGAAACTATTATTTGACAATTTATATATACTAAGTTTCATTTTTGTTTTCATCAATATACATATTCAACTAAGACTGTGAACCGAACGAGTAACTCTTCATCCATATGAATGACCCAAAATACGATTGCTTCCTAGCATTGCGTGCTATACTTTCTACCTTTAAATTCTCTGTTCGAAGTATATGAATGATCTCTTAGTGATTGAAACTTGCCTTGAGAAGTTTGATGTCTTCCATTTAATTTGTAAAAGCAAGTGATTCCTCTGGTAATGAAACCATCTTCACCAGTTGGGAACAATCTATTGAAAATATGATGTGATACTGACAAAAATTGCTCATACATTCCATGGCAAATTGATGATCCTCCATGGCTAGGTGAACTCTTCAGTATAAATGATCCATATTCGTAAAAATGGAGGAAGAGGGGAAGATATGTGGATTTGATGGAATCTTTGAGAGAACTAAAATTTGAACCGCTGGAGGACATTCAAAAGGATATGATTAACTGATTCTTCACTAGCTCCACATATAGCGCATTGGCTATCTCCTTGGAGACCTCTTGATTGTAGATTTTTCTTGACTTGAATAAAATCTGATACAATTTGCCATAAGAAATATTTGATTATCGGTGGACAGCGTATTTTCCAGAAAAAAAATCTTTTAAAAGGGTAACGAAGGGACCATATATTGGTAAAGTTCCTATTCTATGTAAATAAATTCGTTCCACTTGATAACCTGATTTTACCATTTTCCTCTCATTATTAGTAAAATGCCATCATATACTAAGTTTCAGTTAAAAGGAAAAGAATATGTGTATATATAATATAATTATAATCATGTTTTAATATATGAGTTTGTTTCTATTTATTTTTCTTGCACATATCGTGCATAGGCTTTTGTTGTTATGTCGAGTGGGTATTTCAATATTAATTGATATTGGTTGTATTAAAAGGGATGATAATATTTAGTGGGGTTTATTTTAGTTGGACTGTTATAACTTTTTTTTGTATTTCAATAATTATATTTAAATAGAATAAATTTCAAGATGAATTTTTGTTCCTCAAAAAATCAAAACCACTGACGACATTCATGTCAATTTTGAAATACTAGTTCTTGAAACCCGAAACCACTGGCTGACTTTGATCCATTACCTCTTAATTTTTTGCTTCTGGTCCATCACGATCTCATAAGATTTTTCTTAATGAAAATTTTGTAAGCTCCGACCGCCCACAGTTAATAGGTTATCCATGTCCATTGATTTAGTTTGTGGGTCCTATCCTGTCCAACGGACGATGTGTTAATTTTTTTAGAGGCTCGAATTCTTTGCGTATTGATCCTGCTATCACCATATGACCGTTCCTCGTGCTTTTACCTCACTCATACGCTATCACGAATCACTTTTCGATACGTCACTCTTCCTCACTCTAGAGTTCTAACGAATTTATGCCGGAAAAGTTAAGCACACTTTGGTGACATAGATAGTTAAATTAATTGTCTTAAGCCTTTCCACATATACCATAAATTTGGATGTAACAATTCACCCCCACTCATAGAACACAACGCCCCATTTGCGCACCACGACAGGTCTCAAGACGCCTCTCGAGTCAGAACCGAGACGGTTAACCAGCTCTGATACCACTTGTAACACATCGAACGCCCACGATTAACGGGACCACCCAATCCCGCTCACTCGACATGTGGGCCCCGTCTCGTCTGATGGGCTGTGCATTAAGTTTGCAGAGGCTCGAAATTATTTTTTACTAACCCTGCAATCACAACATGATTTTTCCACGTGCTTTTCCTCGCTCACACGCTATCGTGAATTATTTTCCGATAGGTCACCTATCCTTCCAATACTCCAGTTCAAATATGCTTAACTGGAGTTCTAAACGGGTGTGTGCCGAAAAAGATAAACATACTTTGGTGATATAGTTAGCAAAAACAGTTTTTAAAAGTTTTTCCACACATACCTGAAATCGAGATATTAAAAGTTCAGCTTTATCTGATGACTACTAAAAGAATAAAAAGAACAAAAAGGAAATAAATGAAGAGTAACAAAATAGTAGAAATGTTTGTTCATAGTTGTTCTTTCCCAAATTTAATAAGAAATTCTCTCTGATTCTTTAAATTTAACGAAATAAGAAAGAACATTGGAGAATAAATATTCTTTATAAATGATGTCAATTCTAAAGATTAAAGATGAATACATTATTCTCTCACTCATTCTTTTGGTTACCCTTTACATCCTTCATTGTTGCATATACTACTAAAGTCGTCTAGTACTAAAGGACCAATTATCTTTTCTATATTTAGCTTCTGAAACAGAATTGGAAAGTATTGGTGCCATATTGTTTTGACAAAATTGGTAATAACGTTGATGTATTCAGTTGGCTGTTTCCATATCGGAAATGAAACATTATTATATATTACATAGAAAATGACTCAGAACAACAATATGTTTTCTAGGGACAAATCATAATAGGACACTTGCAGAGACGCTTATTGTTAGGTTTAGGAGAGCAACTGCAGTATATTGGGCTGAGCCTTACACTTGGAACCCATGTGCTTAATAAATCATTTAGACATTGTTGTCCTCCATCTTCTGAGCATGAACCACTGAACACTTGTTTTTTCGATGGGCACCATGGCCTTCTCCTCGGAGTGGTCAAGCTTGAGTCTTCACCAAAAGAAAAAAACGGACTTTAACCAAAACGATCTGGATTATCCGGATGAGCAAATTTGTAATCTCAGTACGATGGTTACCTTACCTTGTGAAAGATTGTTTGGGAGTAGAAACACAAAAATACAAGCAGCCAAGAAGATCGGAGTAAGATTCATAATTTCTCTTTCTCTCTCGTTAATAGAGAAAAAAGGAGTCTATTCTCTCTCTTTTTGTTGTTTGTTTTGCGTATTTGTGTATCACTTGTGGGTTGTCCAACAAAAAAAGTATCACTTGCATTTGTCTCCTAGCAAGCTAATATTTTCATATAAGATATATATACACAAATTTATTGATCTAGTGGAAAGAGGTTGTGGCTATAACTAGTGCCACCGTAGGTTCAAGTCATGTTGAAAAAGATTATTTATGATGGTTGAATTTCCGGTAAAAAAGTGAACTTCTTTTTTAATCAAAATAAGTTAAACAAAAGTAATTGTAGATAAATTTGTATCTTAGTTTTACCGTTTTGGGTTGTGTAATACTGTGACTACAGAATTAACATAGATGTAAAAATTTAACTGCAAAAATTAACTGTAAATAAGTTGTTTGTGGCTATAAAGTTACTGTAAAATTTTTTTGCTGATTTTTGCTATAGTTAATTTTGTAGCTGTAAAGCTTTACATATTTTAAAATAAAATATATGAAATATTTTATGTATATATAAAATAATTATTTTTATCAATTAAAATCATTAAAATTAATATTTTTTTTATAAATTATTAAAGTTCACTGTTATTTAAAATGTGATACGTAAATATTCTATATGTTATCTAAAATATGTTACTAATTTTAAGAACACCGAAAGTTAAATTAAAATATCTATAGATGTTTTAATTATGATTATTTAATTCTATTTGATATTATAAATAATTTTTTTTTTCATTTTACAGATTCTATAACCTATAAAAGAAAGATATAAATTTTTAATATAAGAAAAAGATTAATAGAAACTGCTCTGATTTTGAGACATGGCGACAGCGGCGGCGAAAACCCTAGGCGACAAATCGGAAGAGAATGCGACGGCTGACCCAGACAACCCATCCCAGGATATCCTGATTTCATCGGATGAGAAGGAGCAGACTGAGATGGGTACGAAGGCGTATTGTGAAGAGAATCGTGGAGTAGGAGACTCCCCCGACTCTCCATGGAAAGCAAATCCCGAGGGGTCTCAATACCCAGTCATGGAGGAACATAACGGAGTGGTCTCAATGGTCATCCCGAAAGAGGTTTTGCTGGATTCTAACACGCTTTGGAAGTGTTATGTGGTCGGGTACTTCATAGAAGATGCTCCTCATGTTGGTTCAATCCATGCTACAGTGAATCGGATTTGGGTTTCATCTAAATCGGGACCTAAGATAGATGTCCGGTTTATTGAGAAGAACACGATTTTTTTCCGTAATGAGAATGCTCAGATGGAGGGGCATGTTTTGCAGAGGAAATATTGGCATGTAGCAGATGTGCCAATGGTTGTTAATAAGTGGTCTCCGGAAACAGCGACTCTGAAGCCTGATCTATCTTCAATGCCGATGTGGGTTGATTTGAAGCAGGTTCCTAGCCACTTGTTCTCTGCTAAGGGATTGAAGTGTCTGGCTCGGGGAGTAGGGAAGTATGTGAAGCTCCATCCAAAAACGGAGAGATGTGTGAGACTGGATGTTGCAAGGGTTCTTACGGAAGTTGATCTAAGCAAGCCACTTGTAGAGAGAATTGATTTCAAAGATGCAAACGGGGAGAATGTATCAGTGATAGTTAGCTATCCATGGCTGCCTCCTAGATGCAACCTCTGTTTAACTTGTACTACACAGAAAGTGAGAATCTTACAATCAGACAAAGGAAAAGAAGTTTAGGAATCAATGCTGGTCTCTGTGGTTGAGGACAAGGGTTGTGGAAGTAGTAATGTTGTTAGTGATCTGTTGCAGGAGTTTGAAGATATGGCAATTCATAATACTATTGCAGGTGAGGCCTCCTTAAGCCATCGGTCTGGTCTTGGAGTGGACAGGAGTCAGGAAGTAGGTACAAGTTCGAACCCATTGGTCAGTGTGGAAGAATTTGTCTGTGAGGAAGCAGAGAATAATAAATGGTCTAGGGTTGACAATGGACCTTCAAATCAGAGAGAAGTAGATGCTAATGACATCGCCTCGCCATCACGTTTTAATGTTCTGTCTGTCCTGGAGGATGAAGAATGTGAGGAGGATGATGATGAGAAAGGGGAGCTAGTAAATGAGGAGAACAAGGCCAGAGGATCTATACTCTCTAAGAAAGGTAGCAAGGGAGTGCAAAACCCTGGTAATAAGAATTCTAAGAGGAGACCAGTAAACTCACGTGACCTAAGGATGATGCAGATGCAGGCAGGAGCAAAACAAACTTCCGTTAGGAAGTTATGACGTCATTTTTTTCATGGAATATGTGTGGCTTCAACATGTCACGCAAGCACACAGCTGTTCATCGTTGGGTTGTTAAGAAGAAGCCACTATTCGATTGTTTAGTGGAAACAAGAGTTAAGCAAGAGAATCACAATAAATGTATGAAAGTGGCTCTGCCGGGATGGCAATCAATTACTAACTACGATCATCATCGGTTAGGAAAGATCTGGTTTTGCTGGTCAGATGGAGTTCAAGTCTCCCTTCTACACATGAGCTCTCAAGTCATTACATCTGCTGTCCACATTCCAGAAACATCAGAGCATTTTATTTGCTCTACCATTTATGCTTCCAATTTTGAAAGCGAAAGGCGTCAGCTATGGGAAGATTTACGGAAAACACATAATGCATATCAGTATCTTCACTTGCCTTGGATTTTGTTCGGAGACTATAATGTCACATTATCGTCTACAGAGCACTCCCGTTACAATGATTACCTTCCAGATTAGACAGGATTGAGGCAGTTCAAGGGATTAGTAAGTGATTGTGCTCTCACGGATTTAGCTTATGTGGGAGCTCTTTTTACTTGGTGGAATAAGCGTGAAGAGGATCCTATAGGCAAAAATTTGGATAGGGCACTCATCAATGGAGACTGGTTGCGTTGTTTCCCTCATTCTTATGCTCAGTTTGAGGCCGGGGGTATATCAGGTCATGCGAGATGCTTGATAAGGTTGTCGGCTAATATAGAAGATGTGAGGAAGCCGTTCAGGTTCTTTAATTTCCTAGCAGAGCATGAAGAGTTTCTCCCAACTGTTGCAGAGCTTTGGGAAAGCACTGAAACTCTTTATCATTCTCGAGCTTCATTGGGACACTTTCAAAAGAAGCTTAAAGCGCTAAAGTACGAGTTGCGGTTGTTGAATAAAACTCATTATGGGAATCTTCCCAACCGAACCAAGGAGGCATACGAGGTTATGTGTGAATGTCAGAACCAAGTTCTTCTGGACCCTAATCCGCTTACATTTGCAGCTGCATCAGTAGCTTCTGACAGGTGGAATAAACTGGCTCGGATAGAGGAGAAATTCTACAGGCAGAAATCTTGTATCAGATGGCTCCATGCAGGTGATTAAAACACAACGTTTTTTCATCAGTCAATGAAATCTCGTAGATCCTGGAATGCTATCAGAGTGCTTAAGAATCAAAACGGAGACGTCTTAACAGCAAGTGCAGATATAGTTCAGGAGGCAGTGCAATATTTTCAATGTTTCCTCCAAAAACAAGATCAAGGAGCAGAAGACATTCCTCTTCCTTTGATTCAGAACTTGCTCACTTACTGATGTTCTCCTACAGAAGCTGGTCCTCTGGTTGCACCTGTTACACAAGAGGAGATACTCAATGCGATATCTTCACTCCCCAATGATAAAGTATCAAGGCCAGACGGGTACACGAAAGAGTTCTATGTCGCGGCATGGCGTATCATCGGAAGCGACTATATAGTAGCGGTGCAGTCCTTTTTTCTCTATGGATTTCTTCCCAAGGGTGTAAATGCAACCATCCTCTCCCTCATCCCCAAAGCTGAAACAGCTGAGACAATGAAAGATTATCGGCCTATAGCCTGCTGCAACTTCCTGTATAAAATAATATCCAAGATCTTAGCCTCTAGAGTCAAGAAGATACTTCCTGAAGCCATTGAATCCAACCAGTGTGCCTTCATCAAAGGAAGACTATTACTAGAAAACAATCTACTAGGATCGGAACTGGTCAATGGATATCACAAGAAGACAAATTCCGATAGATGCACTGTCAAGTTTGACATCTCCAAAGCGTTTGATACAGTGAGATGGTCCTTCATCACAGCAGTGTTAACAGAAATGGGACTGCCTGCTCTATTTATTAGTTGGATCCGTACTTGCATATCCACAGCCTCATTTTCAGTATCGATTACTGGTAGCCTAGAAAGTTTTTTTTCAAGCGCTAGAGGTATAAGGCAAGGCTGCTCCCTTTCACCTTATCTCTATGTCATACTGAATAATGTGTTGTCTAAGATGTTGAATAAAGCGGCTCTGGAGGGCTCTTTTGGTTATCATCCGCAGTGTCAAACTGTTCAGCTAACACACTTGAGCTTTGCAGATGACTTACTTGTTTTCACAGACGAATCAGGTAATTCGCTGAACGGAATTATGAAAACAATGGATGACTTTGCAAGTATGTCAGGTCTCCATATTAATGCCGCTAAGTCCTCACTATATGCTTCTGGAAGTGGTACAATTAGCGTTTGCGAAGAGGCAGAGAGAATGGGAATTGTGGTTGGACAGCTTCCGATTCATTATCTGGGCTTGCCACTGACTACAAGGGCTCTCTCCAAGGAGGATTATGAGTCTCTAATTGATAAAATTAGAACTCGTATGTTGTATTGGACTAACAAGATTTTGTCTTATGCAGGGCGTTTACAGCTACTTAAATCTGTAATCGCAAGCATTGTTAACTTTTGGTGCTCAGCGTTTATACTACCTATGGCATGTATGGATACTATAGAAAGCATGTGTAGCGCAATCTTAAAGTTAACTGGGAAGACCTGTGTTATCCAAAAAATGAAGGTGGTTTGGGTATTCGACGTCTGCGAGATACAGTTAGAGTGTTTGCTCTTGGTCTGATATGGCGTTTGTTTCATGTGACGGATTCGTTGTTGGTTTCGTGGGTTCAACACTATCTTTTACGTCAAGGTTCGTTCTGGGATGCTCGAAATGAGCTGGATCCTGGATGTGGAGGAAACTTCTTAAGCTCCGTTCACTAGCTTTTCAGTTCATTAGGGTGGAGATAGGGAATGGTGAGAGAGCATTCTTTTGGCATGATGATTGGTTGCGTGTAGGCAAAATCATTGAGCTAACGGGGGCAACCGACACACGGTATCTTGGCATTGCACGAAGTGCACGGGTATGTGAAGTTGTGGTTCAGGGACAATGGAGTGTGAGGGGACATAGAAGCCGGTATTTCCAGGAGCTACACGCAAAAATACGAATGGAGCCACCACCAGACCAGAATTTGGGGGAAGATAAGTATCTTTGGAGACATGAGACAGAGGTTTACAAGAACTCCTTCTCAACCTTACGGACTTGGAAACAACTACGATGCAAGAAAGAGAAAGTGGACTGGTGTAGTACTGTTTGGTTCAAGCAAGGAATTCCAAGGTTTGCTTTTATTGTTTGGCTTGCGATTCTGAACAGATTGTCAACGGGTGACAAAATGAGGAATTGGGGAATTCAGCAAGGTTGTGTTCTTTGTGGAGAAAGAGATGAGACACGCGAGCACTTGTTTTTTGTCTGTCCTTGTTCATATACTGTATGGGATAGAGTTGCAGGAAAGTTGATGGGAAGAAGAATTAATCCTGACTGGACTGAGATGCTACGGTACGCCCATGATGGTGCAGCCACGTTCATGGATCAAATACTCATCCGTTTGCTTTTTCAAGCTGTGGTATATCATGTTTGGCGCGAGTGCAATCTACGGAGACACCAGCAAGGGTGTAAATGGACGGATCAGATGATCAGTATGATCAACAAAACGGTCAAAAACAGGATTTCATCCTTGGGATACAAGGCAAATCATGGGTTAGAAGGTCTTCTTCGAAGATGGTTTGAGGTTTTTGATTGAAAATGGAGTTCACACAAAATTTTATTTGTTAGTATAGCCTTTATTCTTTCATTCTTTGTAAATCCTATAGTTGATGATTAATAAATTAAAAATTTCATCAAAAAAAAATTAATATAAACTTGATATAGATTTTAACTTTTAAAAATAAAGGTACAAATAAATTTTAGTGTTTTAAAAATAAATAAAACTAAAGTAAGAAGACAAAATTGATGACACAAAAAAAAAAAGACAAAATCCAACCCATCATTTCCACGTATGGTTTTGTAAATTTAATTATAATCTCGATTCTTTTTGTATATATTGTTCTATGGATCTGGTTTCAAGTCATAAATGTTTAACGGATATCCTTTATTTTTATCGGCTAATGGTAAGCTATATATTTGTTGGATTATTCATGGGTTCATTCTTTAGGGTAAATCTCTAGATTCACTAACCAATAAGATGGTGTCATTTTATATTTGATATTTAAAAAAAATAAAATAAAATCTTGTTAAAATATATTATGTTTTTAAAATAAAAATACAAAAAAATTAAAAAAATTATTTACAAAAAAAAAGCAAAAAAATATATGTTAACACTAAAGCATTAAACCCTAAACCCTAAACCATTGGATAAATCATAAACCCTTTGGAAAAATCTTAAACAATAAATAAAAAAATTAATACTAACCCATTATACTGTTTTCTTTATTTTATCTTTTTATTTTAAAAACATAATATAATGAAAAAATATTTTTTTTCATTTAAAGATATATTAAAATAATTTTTAATTTTTTTGTAATTATTACTGCTTTTATTTTAAAAAAAACATAATAGTCGAAAAAAAAACAAAATATAATGTTAAAATATTATTTTTAAAGAATTTGTTTTGTTTTTTGTAAATATTATTATATTTCTTTATTTTTTCTATTTTTATTTTAAAAATATAATATAAATTAACAAGATTTTGATTCCTTTTTTAAAAGATATTAAATAGGGAAAATTAGGATAAATGCACTTCAATAAGATTATAATTTGAAAAATACACCCTTGATTTAAGGTTTTGTAAAATACACTTATTTATATATAAATTTACTAAATTGCCCAATCTTAATATTTCTCAATTTTATTATACTTTTTAAAAAAATTTTAGAAAAAAGGAAAAATCGTTAGAGAATATGCATAATATCTTTTNTTTAATATATTTATAAATTTAATTTTATTGAATAATAAGTTTTCTTTATTTTAAAGTTAACAAAATAAATTAAAATCTATATTAACGGCATGATAAACTCAACATGAATCATAAATTTATTTATTTTATATATCTTTGTTATTGTAACATATTTATCTTTAAAAAAATATTTATTGTAAACATAAATAATTATTAATTATTATTAATTACGAATTTATGTATTAATTATTGAAATATTAAATTGGGGTAAAAAGTAAATTCACATCAAAGAAAGTGTAGTTTTCAAAAGAAATTAGAGGCAGTGTGCTTTTCAAATTTCAAATCCTAAATAGGGTATTTTCCAAATTATCCCTATTAAATATGAAATAACACAATTCTATTGGTTGGTGAACCTACAAGTTCACCCTAGGGGTGAACTCAAAAATAAGTCATACTTGTTGCATTGGCATTTGATATTTGAGAAATTGTTGAGCACATTCCATAGGATGAATTTCTACGTTCACCAACCAATAAGATTTCATTATTTAATATTTCGTATCCTTTTAAAAAAGGGAACAAAGTATTATTGAGTTATATTATGTTTTTAAATTGTAAGATAAATAAAAAAACTAATAGTAGCTGCATTTAACAAAATTTTTTTAAAAGTATTTTTAATACCGTCAAGAAAACACTAAACCCTAAACCATAAATCCTAAACCCTAAACTCTAAACCCTAAATTCTGAACCATAAATCTTTGGGTAAATCATAACCCTTGGATTAATCTCAAACCCTAGGATTTATGATTAATCCAAGGGTTTAGAGTTTATCCAAAAGTTTAGGATTTAGGGTTTAGGGTTTAGTGTTTTGTTGACGGTATTAGAATTTTTTTTTTTAAAAGTCAAGGATTTATCCAAGTGTTTAGGGTTTACAAAATGATTTTAAAGTTTAAGATTTAGGGTTTAGAGTTTAGTGTTTTGATAATAGTATTAAAAAAATTAACTTTTTTGCAACTACTATTATTTTTTATTTATTTTTATCTTTAAACTTTTAAAATATAATATAACTCAATAATATTTTGTTTCGTTTTTTAAAAGATACTGAATATAAATTAACATAATTCTATTGATTGGTGAACTTATAGGTTCATCCTATAGAGTGAATCCAAGAATTACTCTTGATAGTTATACCTTTACCTTTCAATTAATATTTCTCCGTTTTAATATTTCCTGCCTCATTTTTACTAGTTACTGCACATGGTAGTTGACTACTTGACTTCACCTACCCCCTAAGCGTTCATTTTCTTACATAGAACTATAAATGGAATTGAGTCCATCATTGCATTATTGACAAAATAGAACTATAAATGGAATGGAGTCCACCATTTGTGGACCACTTAATTCTTCGAGAGAAAGACAAAAAAAGAAAAGCAAAAAGAAGCATAGGAGTAGACAGCTGCATGATGTTGTGTCGACCAAATAAAATACAGGGTAATGTTGGATATTAAATAGTTTACTGTGTTCCTACAACTGTGTTAAGCACGAATGCGTTCGGTTGAATCGGAAAATATGGAATACTAGGGGAAATCCGCGTTTCGTGCAGGATTTGGTATTTTAGCAAAAAAAAAAACTCAGTTGGTAATTGTTTTGTAAGTATAGTTGCGTATTTTCAATTTTCTTATCTTCAAATTTTTAGTTTACTTTAATTTTATTCTCCATTTTTAATTCTAAAATTGGAAAGACGGGACTAAACTTCCTATAAACGTGTGCTTTCACTTACACGTGTTTTAATTTATGACTGATCCTATTTTTAGTAGTCTTTCTATTTTCGCGTTGATGGCTTCTGTGATGACGGTTTATGTTCTTTTGGAGCTGAGTTTCCTCTTTTTTACTTGATAGGTTTAAAAGTAGGGTCTACATTTTAATTATTTTTATCATATTTTCTGTTACATTAATTTTTTGTGAGAAAATTCAACTTCGATTTCGTTAAATTAACTAAGTTTTCTAATACAAATGTTGTAATTGTTTGAATGAAGTTATGTTCTATTTTTATTATGTCGTTGTATATTTTTTTAGTTGGTTTGTTTTGTAAAGTCATCTAGTTTCACTTATTATTTGTTTCTTGTTGAGTTTTTTTATATTAAGTCTCTCTTAACCTCTTGAAATATACATTTTATTTTTTGTATTAGTACTAAAAATGTAATTAAGCTTTTTAAGTCAGTATGAAATTTTCTTTTTTTTACAACTATAAGGATACAATAATCAAATATTTATTTTATCATTAAAAACAATTTATTGATTTTTTTTTAAATTAATCTATTTTCAGTTAAGTTACACTAACTTTCACAATGTTCTTATAACAACTTTTCACAATGTTCTTATAACAACTTTCATTATTCTGTTATTATTATTTTTTGTAAATTATATATTTATTTATTTTGTTTTTGATATTATTCGTTTACCTTGATATTAATTAAAATGTAATTAGTAAGATTATAGTTGATTGAATTTAACACGAAATATAAATCTTTTTTATATGTTTATTTCTTGAATTCAGAGATATTTTATTTATATATATCTTTAAATATATCTATATACATAATAAAAAATGGTAGGTAATTAATTACGTTAGAAAAATATATTTTAAATTAGGTATACAACTTAAAAAGCTAATACTAATAGTTACTATATATAAATATAGTTTTTTTTAATTCTGCATATATTATTATAATAATGTGAAAGTAAACCATCGTATACGAAGTTATTGAAGAGAATTCATTGTTACTATCTAGGAATTACTATATATTACACTAAATTTTAATAGTTTTATTTATTTGATAGTATGAATGATTTATTATATTAAAAATGATTTATTAATTCATATTAATTCTTATTCTTAATAAATTATGTATGCTTTGTTATGTATGATTTACCATAAATATATTAAATGAATGATTTATTAATTCTTATTCTTAATAGTTTATGCCGTGTTTTATTTATGACAAAAAATAATAATGACTGTTTATGTCGATTTCAGTTTAATTACATGTATGTAAATTAGAAATTATGTATGTGTTCATGTTTGTTTCAGTTTATTCACATGTTTTAAGATTATAAATTACGTATAGCTTTTATTATTTACAATCAATTTTATATGTTAAAATATATACTAAAATGACATATATGTAAATATATATATTAATATTGATTAATGAAATAATATAAATACTTGATAATTTTAAAATTGTAAGTATATTTGTATAACCAAGATATAAATGTTATTAATTATCTGTTAAATTCTGTTAAAATAATCATTTGTAATTTAAAATCTACAATTGATTTTTTTAAATTAACTTTAATTATAAATATTTATGGACTATTTAATACTGTGTTAATAAATTTAATTTAAATAATAAGAATTATAAATATTTAGAAGTATTTATTAATAATAAAAAATTACACTTATGTGTCCAGAAGGAGAAAACTCTTAATATTCTTCCATATGGCAACTTTTTGTGAATCGACATAACTTTCTTAAGTTTAATTTATACAATAACGGATCTTAGTGTTCTTGGAAAAACGTCTAGTGGCTGGATACTGTCTAGTGGGAAGCTCTATTACCGAAGGTGCTTCCACTCGCAAAGTTGCACTTATCAATATAAGTTTAAGCGGCGAGATGGTTCCGTTTATTGTGCCTCCATATTGTAGAATCTTCTCTTGTTCCTTGTAGTATTCATGTCGGATTTTGATGACTCTGAGTAAAGCATCCCAATTAGAATGTCTGTGTTCAAGTTTCTTTCATGAGCTTCATCGATAATTATCACAAAGTAACGCCTTAATGAGAAATCATTCTGCAATAGATGAAATTTCTACAATCAAATTCTGAGATGGAAAAAAATCTACAAAAAAAGCCGTGATTACCTGAATTTCACGGAGTAAAACCCCTTCGGTCATAGACTTGATAGTTGCGTTCTCGCCAATCTTATTGACTTGATAGCTGCGTTCTCGCCAATCTTATTGACTTGATAGCTGCGTTCTCGCCAATCTTTTTGTCATACCTAACCTGAAACCCGACTTCTTGACCGAGACGAACACCAAGTTCATGCGCTATTCTCTTGGCAGTAGCGAGGACAGCCACACGATGTGATTGTGTGATACTGATAACCACGCTTCGAGAGCTGAATTGCTTTGAACCAAAACCAGCTTCATAAAAGATTTGAACATTTCAGAAACCAGATTAGATTAGCATTGAGACCAAACTCAACCAAGAGAAAAACCTGTACAAATGCAACAAACTGACCTGAGGAACTTGAGTGGTTTTACCACAACCGGTCTTTCCTGAAATAAAATAACGGTGGGATGATAATTAATAGCCTCCATGCTGGCAGCCTCCATGATCTCCTGCTCCATCATTATTATAGGAAGACCCTTCCTGGCTTGTTCAACTTCGGTGGTCTTGAAACATGAACTACAAACGCAGGTCCTTCTACGGTTACATCTTCACTCTCATCCTGTTTTCATTTAAAAAAACCCATTAAAACCAATCAAACCAAAACACATAGCCGAATTTCAAAATTTGACAAACCATTCTTTGTAAGCCTTCTTCATCATCATCATCACGACCAGATGTCAGTAGATTCATATCCACTGCATGTTTATCTTCTTCATAGATCTCTTCAGCAGGAATTGTCACTTTAAAATCAAGTTCATTTGCATCAACAAATTTCTCAGAATCAGTTTGAAGACTCGGGATATCAACGTTTCCAGCAGGTTCCAGTGTGGTAGGCTCTTCCATGCAAGAATCATTGTCCATAACTGGTTCATCAGAATGCTCAGACACAACACCAGCTTTAGAGTTGTATTGGTCTCCTACGTTTCTCTAGCTTATATCAGACTGAAACAGAAAAGGAGAATCAGAACACCATTTAACTCTAAAGCTGCTTTAAGATTAGAGGAAACTGCAGTAGCTTACTCTTCCAATAGCTTTTGAAGATTGTTAAAACGAAGACACATCTTCAGAAATTTTATACTTGCTGCAGAAACACATAAAGTAAATAAGATGATGAATTTGGGAAGTGAAGAGAAAAAAAAAAGAAATTTTGTTAAAAAAAAAAAAATAATAACCCAACATATTTGTCCTAAGATCTATCCGTGTCTTCATAAATTTAGATTACCAGAACTTCGATTATGCCTTCAATTAAGACAGCAGACTCCATGACCTCTATCATCATGTTAGAGGAAGAACCCTAATTTTGCAGACGAAGGAGACGCAAGACGACTTATCACTTTCCACGCGTCAGCGAACAAAATAATATCGGGCTTTTAACTCATAAAGCCCACAACGAAAAAAACGCATAAACTAATTTATGACTTCACTTGCTGAGGTGTATTAAAGAGAAGAGAGTACACCTCTTCTTTATATATAAAGATTCGGAAATTTTAAAAGTTATATAGTATTTTTATATAAAGTTAAATTATGCATTTTAATCTTAAACATAAATTATGTAAAAACTTTAAAGTATAAACTATATACAACAATGTATAAAAACTATGTCAACTAAAAATAATCTCACGTTTTGTAAGTGGAGTGAAAATCTATTTGTCTCTTTAACTCATTTCACAACATGAGAGTAATACAAATTGTTCAAATTATACTTTATACCGAGTTGTACCCAATTTTCTAATTTTGCAAAGTAAGTCGCTGCATATTGAATCTTGATAAATTGTCACTAATACCACTTTTTATGTTTACATTAACCATTTTTATCTTCACTTTTAATGAAGGACAAAAAACATTTATAACTATTTGATTAACATTGACCAATAACCTATAATTAACTACTAAACTTAAAACCTCAACTCTTAATCTTAAACTATCAACTCTAAACCCTGAAATATCAATTCTAAACTCTAAACCCTGAAACATCAACCCTAAATCCTAAACCCTAAACCATAAAGCTTAATTTCTAGACCCTGAAACATCAACTCTAAACTTAAATCTTAAACCCTGAAACATCAACAAAAACACTGAAACATCAACTCTAAACTTTAAATTGTAACCCTTCAATTCTAAACCCTAAAACATCAACTCTTTACCCTAAACCCTAAATGCTATATTTTTCCAAAATTTAAACCTTAAACCCTAAAATATCAAATCTAAACCCTAAACCCTTAATTTTTGAAATTTGAACCTAAACCCTTAATTTTAATATTTAGGCTTTAGAGTTTAGGGTTTAGAATTGATATTTTAGGGTTTAGTATTGATTTTTTAGGGTTTAGGGTTTACTTTTTAGGGTTTAGGGTTTAGAGTTTAGGGTTTAGGTTTAGAATTGATATTTTAGAGTTTAGGGTTGATTTTTAGGGTTTATATTTTAGGGTTTAGGGTTTAGAATTGATGTTTTAGAGTTTAGGGTTAATTTTTTAGGGTGTATGGTTTAGAATTGATGTTTTAGGGTTTATGGTTTATAATTGATATTTTAGGTTTAGTGTTGATTTTTAAGGGTTTAGGGTTTACTTTTTAGGGTTTAGGGTTTAGAGTTTAGGGTTATGAATTGATATGTTAGGGTTTAGGGTTGATTTTTATGGTTTACTTTTTAGGGTTTAGGGTTTAGAATTGATGTTTTAGGGTTTAGGGTTAATTTTTTAGGGTTTAGGGTTTAGAATTGATGTTTTAGGGTTTAGGGTTTAGAACTGATGGTTTAGGGTTCATATTTCGAGAAAATATAGAGTTTATTGTTTAGAATTGAGTATTATGGTTTAAGGTTTGAATTTCAAAATTGTATAATTCGAAAAAAAAAAAAAAAAAAAAATTTTTTTATTTATTTAAATATTTAGTTTATATATATAATATATATATATATATAAAGAACAAGAGTATAAGAGTATTTTATCTATTAAGGAAAAGTGTATTTTTGAAAATGTTCTTTTGTCGGTAATAAACATGAAAAGTGGTACTGCCAAAGTGGTATAAGTTGAATTTTCTTTTGAATCTTTCACATAATCAATCTATTTATTTACTAATACAAGTACAAATTAATCCATTCTTTACATAACCAATCCGTTTTTCAGAATATACGGTTCATTATAATTCAACACCTCAATCCATTCTTTACTAATACATAGTCCAAATCTACCCATGAAATATGATTAGAATGCCAATATGCATACCAAAATTATGGTCTTCAATTTCAATTGAAATTCTGAATTTTTATTTGTAGGCAGTAATACTAGTTGAACTATTAGACTTTCTTACTTAGTAATACCATATGTACCATGTCTACCTTCTTAATCAATAGTAGATTCTTATCCGTGATTTAAAAGCACTGGTTAATCATATATAAAACTTAACTTATTAGTAAAAATATATGTTTATATAATTTCATGTTTTTTTGAACACTGAAAATATACTTGTGGATTTCAAAATTTGAAATATCTTAAATTTTTATTTTATCGTAAATAATAGTATTATCTTTTAACTGTACTATATAATCTGCACCACGCTCTATTTATAATACATATGGAAACTATATATACTATACTACTTAGTTTTATAAATTTAAGTCATTTTATAAAATAATTTCATACTTTTAATAAAAACTAGATTTCAAAAAGTGTTTTTTTTGCTCCATGCGCACATACAATAATTTTAAAATATGATTTTATTTAATTTTAAAATTAAAATTTATTTTACCTTTTATATATATTTATATTTTAACGTCATCTATTTAGAGAAAGTAAAATGATAATTTTAATCATATGAGTTTTTTCGGTTTCCAGTTTGGTTTATATATTCTAATTTGATTTGATTAAAATTTATTTAAAATTCAATAAAACCAAATTTAGATTTTCAGAATAAAAATTTTAGTGATATTCATCATTCTTAATGACTACTAATTTAAATATTTTTACTATGTTAAATATTTATATACTTGCGTATTTAATCTTTTTAACTTAAAACACGTTATAGTAGTGAAATTAATTTATTAATATATAAACCTAATAAAAGGATAAAGTTAAATACAAATTCAATCATTTAAATATTAAGGAAACTTTTATTTAGTTAGTACTAGGAAAAATTTGTCCTACGGGCGGGCGAATAAATATAATAATAGTATAAATTTTATATGTTTACTTTATTTTCAACTAAAAGTAGCAATAACTTGCATAAAAAGTATACATCAATTAAATATTTCCTATTCATTTAAGAAATTTAAAATTTTCTAATTATTATAAATTTTAATAATATAATTATTTACTTTCTTTTATTTTTTTTTATTTTAGTTTAATTATAACAATAAATCACATAGTGTTTTTTTAAATAACATTTGGTTGAAATAAGTAGAGTAAGTTATTTTTTCTCTTAGTTATATATTGGACAATTCTCTCAAATAGACATTTCAAAAAAATAGAACTCAAAAACTAAAATAACCAAAATATCATTTTTTGGAATTTTTCTTTAAAAAAAAAATAAATTTGAAATCCTATCCCCATAACCCCACTCCTCAACTCTAAACCCTAAACCTTAAATCCTAAACCCTAAACTGTAAGCCTCACCTCTTAACTCTAAACCCTAAAATCTAGATTAATTAACCCTAGGGGTAAAAGTGTATATTTACTTCTTTTGATAAATTATTTAAGTCTATTTTGGTCAATTTTATTTTAAAAGTCTATATTTATGACAATATGTTTTTTTTACGTTTATCCTAGGGAATTTCTCTTATAAATTTGTTTCATGACTTAATTTTATTTTCTTTATATTCTTTTAAAAACTAATGATTTACAGGATATATAAGAAATAACTTATTCATTATACCTTCATTTTTATCTTTCCAATATTAGCTTCCCATGCTTCTTTTCCGATACCACAACTGGTGTGACCCATAACTGTACTCATTTCCGCTTCAACTACACTATCATTCTCTTTGTCCTCCTTGCTCTAACTCTAATCACACGCCACATAGCCACCCTCGCTTTTGGTCTCGCTTGGTTCTTTCTCTATTTCGCTCGGGAAAATGTGCTGACCATCTTCATATTTACAGTTCATGACGGCGTAATGGCAGTACTTCTAATTGGTTTTACAATCGCATTGCTAACTGTCACTGGAGTTTGGCTTAGTGTTCATCACCACTGTTGGATTTAGTGTCCTAATCTTGTTCTTACATGCAGTGCAAAGAGGAATGGAAGATCTTGTGACGGGCTATTTGGAATCATCTTATGCACCAATGCTATCTATGGACTCGACAATGCGTGTAGTTATAAATTTTACCCACATTGGTTACTTGTGATCGAAGATTTAAGCACTACAAGAAAACACGGAAAATCCTAAAGGAAATACCGACCGAAAAAATTCCGTCGGGAAATTTCGACGAATAGGTTCGTCGGTATTTGGTAATATAATCCCGACACAAAACCGACAAAATACCGACGAACATATGACCGTTGAAAAAAAATTGGTAAATACTGATGAAATACCGACGGAAAGACATAGTCGTCAGTAATCCGTCGGTATTTCGTCGAAATATTCCGACGAAATACCGACGGATTATGTAGCCGTTTGTGACCGTTTAAGTTCTCGACGAAATTTAAACGTTAATATAGCCGTTGTACTTCCCGACGGAATTCTGACGGATTTTTCCGTCAGGATTTTTTCAGATTCACCTATAAATACAACATCTCCTTCATTCATTCAAATCACAACAAAACGATATAAATCATGGGTAATCCTTATAATTTTCGTTCTTGGATAGATCAACCTCATATGGATCCAAATACAAGTTTACTTACTGAAGAATACGCACGTGGTATTCAAGAATTCATGGCGGTGGCTCAAAGTCAACCGGAAGCAACAACAAGTAAGTATTTATTATGTCCATTCTCTACTTCTAAGAATAATATTTGTGTCAAAAGAATGGATGTATGGAATCATTTATATCTGAAAGGGTTTACACGTGGTTATAAGATTTGGTATCTTCATGGAGAAAGCTTTGAGTATGGTAGTAGTAGCGAACCTCAAACTGCCGATAGGTTAGATGAACCTAGCACGAATGTATATTTTGGGGTATGGACTGTTCAGATGGTATATGATGCATATAGAGAAAATTTACCGTCGGGTGAAGAGGAAGGAGATAGACGAGAACAACCCAATTTAGAAAATTGGCCGTCGGGTGAAGAGGAAGGAGATAGCCGAGAACAACCCAATTTAAAAGCCATGAGATTTTTTTTTAAATGTTAGATGCATCTAAACAGCCATTGTATCAAGGATTTAGAGATGGAGATTCACCTTTATCATCTGCAAGTCGATTGATGGCGCTAAAGACTGACTATAATTCGGCTGAAGAATGTAGGGATGTGATTGCAGATTTTGTTAAGGATGTTCTACCAGAAGATAATCTTCCACCTGGTTCATATTATGAGGTACAAAAATTGGTCGCTGGTCTTGGCTTACCATATCAGGTGATAGATGTATGCATTGATAACTGCATGATTTACTGGAGATCAGATGAGAACCGGGAGATATGTAAATTCTGTCGGAAACCTCGTTATCAGGATTCGAGTGGAAGAGTTTGGGTGCCATACAAACGAATGTGGCATTTGCCTTTGACTGAAAGATTGAAGAGCTTATATGACAATCAGAATGAATAGCAGCACCCATGAGATGGCACGAAGAGAACTCAACAAATTGTGAGAACACATCCTTCCGATGCAGAGGTGTGGAAGCATTTTCAGTCAACATATTCAGAATTTGCATCGGAGGTAAGAAATGCGTATCTTGCACTATGCACAGATGGTTTCAGCCCATTTGGAAAGCATGGAAGACAATATTCATTGTGGCCGGTAATCGTGACACCTTACAACTTACCACCACATTTATGTATGCGAAGAGAGTTTTTGTTCCTCCCAATTCTCGTTCCCGGGCTAGATCATCCTAAAAGATCACTGGATGTGTTTCTTCAGCCATTGATATATGAGCTGCAGTTATTATGGGAGCACGGTGTTCATACATACGATGTTTCACGGAAGGAAAATTTTCAGATGCGAGCAGTACTTATGTGGACAATAAGTGATCTTCCAGCATATGGTATGTTATCTGGATGGACCACGCATGGAAGGCTCTCATGTCCTTATTGCCAAGACAACACAGATGTTTTCCAACTAAAAAATGGTCGGAAAACGTGTTGGTTTGACTGTCACAGAAGATTTCTACCACCCGATCATCCATATCGTAAGAGTAAGACATTGTTTACGAAGAACAAGATGGTGTTTGACGGTCCACCTGAAGAAGTAAGTGGCAAAAAGTTGAAGGAACAATTAAGAGATTTTGGTGCAGATAGAACGCCAGACGTGGGTGGAAACGGACATGAACCGATTGATGGAGTAGGGGAACATCATAATTGGCATAAGAAGAGTATCTTTTGGGATTTGCCATATTGGGAGACTCATTTGTTGCGGCACTGTTTAGATGTCATGCATATTGAAAAGA
Organism: Eruca vesicaria subsp. sativa; assembly: GCA_932364175.1. Classification (NCBI taxonomy): domain Eukaryota; kingdom Viridiplantae; phylum Streptophyta; class Magnoliopsida; order Brassicales; family Brassicaceae; genus Eruca; species Eruca vesicaria. Next base: position 26,053 of record CAKOAT010166489.1, read on the forward strand.
CTTTTTTCGACAATTTGATGAACACTATCCTTGATGTCCAAGGCAAGACGAAGGATAACTTGAAGTCAAGACTGGATTTGGTTGATATTTGTGCTCGTCATGAACTTCATGTTGATGAGCACGGTAAAAGTCATATTCCCATATATCGACTTGATGCAGCTGCGAAAGAAGAGTTTTTTTGATTGGATAACACATAGTGTTAAATTTCCAGACGGTTACGCATCAAATTTGCGTAATTGTGTTGACAAAGGTGAAGGAAAGTTTAGTGGTTTGAAGAGCCACGATTGTCATGTAATGATGCAATGCCTCCTTCCTTCTGCGTTTTCCACACTATTGCCACGAAATGTCCATGAAGCAATCGCATGTACTTTAAAACTTAACATAGTTAATTAATTGTCATATTATTTTTAATGCTTATATATGGAATTTGTTTTCTTTGTGTATGTAGGGATAAGTGCTTTCTTCCGTGATTTATGCTCGAGATCACTCACACCAGATGGTATTCGCAATTTGGAAGTTAAAATACCGGTGATCCTTTGCAACCTCGAGAAGCTATTCCCTCCTACCTTTTTGATGTTATGGAGCATCTTGCTATTCATCTTGCGAGAGAAGCGGCACTCGGTGGTCCTGTGCAGTATAGGTGGATGTATTTGTACGAACGGTATATGTACCATCTGAAGAAAAAGGTCAAGAATTTAAGCAAGGTGGAGGGATCAATAGTGGCTCAGTGCATCAATGAAGAAACCTCAAACTTTGTTGAATACTACTTTCCATCAGAAGTTCGAACAAATAGTCGAAGACCTGCACGGCATGATGATAGAGGTGAAAAGGCAACTTATTATGTCTATGTGTCAAACATGTTTACACAAATTGGACGGCATAGTGGAAACTCAACAGATCGGATACTTACGGTGGCTGAGCATGCTCATTTGCACAATTATTTGCTTACAAACAGCGAAGTCGTTCTTGAATATGAGAGGTACGTAGATTCAAAACTATACAATATATTTACAAATATCTATCATCTTGTGTTTTTTAGAGTATTTACTTGGCAGAGATGCGCTTAAAGTACCCGGATGCGAGCGAAGAACAATTCGAACAACTCAAGCAAAACAACTTTGCAACATGGCTTTCTGATTATGTAAGTGTATAATAAGTCATTAGTAGTAACTAATCGTTTTACTTATTTTCTTTAATGAACGATAACATATTTCTTGTTTTTATAGGTAAGCCATTGTTTAGCTATTGGGCACCAAGTTAAAGATTGGTTACGTGAGATAGTTTGTGGTCCAAAATTTTTTGCGAAGTCATATCCGAGATATTGCACTCGAGGATATGCATTCAGAGTTCTTAAGGAAAATACTGCAAGGAGAACAGTTGATTGTGGGGGTTCTTCGTCATCCGGAGACGATGTGTACTACGGTAACGTACGCGAGATTTTAGAAATCAAGTACCCAGGAATGATTGGCATGAGATGTACTGTCTTCTTATGTGAGTGGTACTACAACGTTGATGGTCGTGGAGTAAGCACTGACGCATTCGGTGTTACGTCTGCACCAAAAACCCTTCTTTCTTCCCCATTTTTCTCCCTTTTCTCTCTCTCTTCCGTCGAATCTCTCTCTGCCGGCAACGAAAAAGGCCTCTCTCCATCTATTCCGGCGATTTCTTCACTCTCTCTTCCTAATCATGTAAGTTTCTTCTCCCAATTACTTTGTTTAGGGTTATTAGATGTTTCAAAGTTAGTTTTTTTTAGGGTTTGTGTCAATGAAAGATTGATTAGGGATTTGGAAGTTAGCTTAGGGATGTAGAGATAGATTAGGGTCGGGATTGATGTTAGAACTATGGATTGAAGTTTAGATTATGTTTTTTTTTTTTATTGAAAGATTGATTTTGCATGTTTTTTTTTTTCAAAACCCAAAAATATTTATTAAGAAAAACGTTTTCATGTTATGTATATGTTAAAAAAGGTTTTCATATTATTTAAATACTAATAAAAACGTTTTCATATTTTATTTAAATATTTATAAAAATGTTTTCATATTATTTAAATATCAAGGACAACGTTTTCATATATTTAAATATTAATAAAAACGTTTTCATATTATTTAAATATTAAGAATTTTTTTTTCATATTATATATATATTGGAACAGATAAACACGTTTTCAAAAATATTTTATTGATTATTATAAGATAAGTTAAACATGTTTAGTTATAAACTATCAATATTTACTATTTACTATTTTATATGTTCTGTTTATTTTCTATTTATTGTTTCATAATTGTTATTAACTAACCACGTTTTTTTTTTCAAGGGATGAACCTCCTCCTCTTACACTTAAAATTAGACGTCGTTCGGGTTGGTAGTAGTAGTTCGGCCCAGGGTGGTGGTAGTAGTTCGGCCCAGGGTGGTGGTAGTAGTTCGGTCCCTCCGGTTACTACACCCGCTGCTAGTCCTGTTTCAGCTACCGCTCCATCATCCCGCACCCCTCCACCAGCCCACACTCCCACTTCGGAAAGCTCAAGAGGAGTATTGCCCACAGAGATGAGCATTGAGGAGTTGGTTAGTCAACATGGCCAAGACTCGCTCACGCGCCTCGATCCAAATTATCTATGTCCCAAACACAACATGGTAAATATCTCTCTTAGATTTTATATCATTTTATATTCAACTTCTACTATTAATTGTGTTTGATTTTATTTCACAGGTTTGAATTGTCTGGCAATGGTATCTCTCACAGTATTCTTAGGATGGAGTACAACTTGCTAAAGCGTGGTTATCCTACTTACTACGACATGCCTACGGCAGATCGCGACCTCTGGTTTCGTCAATTTGCAGTATGAGTTCTAAGTTTTAATTTTTTTGTAAGTCTTATATTATCAAATTTTTAATTTGATTGTATTCATTTTGCAGCAAGAGTTCACTTCAGAATCGGGGTAACAAAACAGGTGGAAATTTAATTTCATGAGAAAGCGTCTCGGCACTACACCAAGCGTATCAATGAGTGGAAGCAAAAGTGGAAAGTTGACCAGGTACCGAAAAACATGAACCCAACCGTTTGGAAGTATTTGTTGGCTCATTGGGCGAAAGACGATACAAAGTCTATGTCAGAAACCAACTCGGGTAATCGGTGTAGTAAGCGTGGCGGGAAAGGGGCTTATGTCCACAACTTAGGAACAATGAGTTTAGCGACCCGAGTACTTCAGCTATTAAGTTTTTAGAATTTTAATTTCTTATTAAATTTTAAATACTTGTTACTAATTTGTATTGTTTTTAGAGGAAGGAAAACGGCGGGGTTCCCATCGATGATTCTAGGTTGTTGAGGTCCGCCTACACCTACAAAAACAACTGGCGAGATTCAGGATCCAATTATCAAGGAGGTACTCCAGCTCGTGGAGAGTCGAAAAGAAGATATCCTTTCCACTCAGGCTTCTATGTGTGAAGACGGATCTTGTGCTTCTTCCAACACCATAACCGTTGAGCAACTCAATAACCTTGTACTCGAGGTACATCTTAATTTTTTTTGGAATTAATATGTGTACATATGTGTTTGTTATTCTAGCTTATATTATTTTTCATTCCGCAGGCGGTTCCAAAGAAGAAAGGCCGTTATGTTGGGTTGTGTCGTCCAATCGGAGGAACTTCTTCTTCAGCTCACGTATACCCACCCGTTGATGACCTTATGGAGCAGATCAAGACCAAAGATTTGGAGATTGCGTTCCTGAAGAATGACAATGCTGAAATCCAGGTTGAGCTTCAGAAAAATAAGACAGCGTTGGAAGATAACATAGCTCTCACACAGAGCTTGTTGAAGAAGTTTCAGAACCGATTCGGTGAAGACTTTTAGTTGTTTTATTTTAAAACCTTTTGTATAACTTTTATGTATAATTTTAAAGTATAACTACTAATGTTTTTAAATTTTTAATTAGCATTAGATTTCACTTTTTTAATTTATTTTCACAATTTTAATTTTTTTAATTAATAAAAATATATTCCCGACGGGCAAAAACCGTCGGAAATATTAAACATACCGACGCAAAGGGTTTGTCGGGATATTAGTAAAATCCCGACGGCAACTGTCTGTCGGTTTTGTAAATTTTCCGACAGCTTGTATCCGTCGGTTTTATTAAACTTTTCCGACGACTTGTGCCCGTCGGTAAATGCTTCTGAATCCCGAGGGATATGTTTTGTCGGTTTTCCGTTGGGAATTAGCTATATACCAACGACTACTACACCGGTCGGTTTATATTTTTCTGATGAACATTCCGTCAATATTTCATCCGGATTGTTCTCATCGGTATTCCATCTGAAAATTCTGACGAATTACCGATGAATATCTTTTTCGACGTGATAATATCGACGGTTATTTTCGTCGGAATTCATGTTTCTTGACCGAATTCTGACGATTTATTTAGTCGGTATCCGGCAGTTTTCTTTTAGTGAAAGTTTGTTGTCTTTATATATAAAGTTCAGCGTCATTTTATGTCACCAACCAAGCTTTTGGTAGCCTAACATGTTTGGCTCATTCTGTGTGGATTACATCTTTACCATTTACCACTAAATAATATTATTGGTTGAATCGATAGATACATAGAAAACACTACAAAAAAATGATCATATTACGTCACATAATTAGTATCAGAAAAATAAATGATTTTAATTTGAATTACTTATTACTAAATGATACAAATTCTGTATTTTTCATATCAATTATAACAATCGATGTTGGATTAACTTAATTAACATCAGTTCAATAAAAATGATATAAATCTATATTAACTTACATCACTTATAAGAACTGATATAAATATGAATTCACATTAGTTATATAATTGATACATTTTATAGTTTTCGTTAATATTACTCAGATAAATGATACAAAGTTAATGTCACTTAAATAACTGATGATACTAAATTTGAGATCAATAATATAATGATAATAGTTTGCTTCACTTAAACATTTGCTTTAAATTTTTAATATAAAATTACTAAAACTATCCTACATTTATGTATGCAGTTACTATTTGTTTTTAGTTACTTTTGTGATTTTAATTTAATTGGCCCATGATCTTCTATAACTGTTTCCTCCAACAAGGGCCTATTATAAACAGTCATGATGGCCTCCCATCATTCATTCGTTTCTCTTTCTCTCAGTTTTTACAACTTATTTATCAGTTTGTAATTATTGTTCCAGACTATTTAATTTATATGAAAATCAACAAGAATCAAACATTTTCAGTATGAATCATGATGATGATCTTAAGCATGCGTATGGAAGGAAACTAGGATTTCGTAGTCACACGAGTCTCTTGAAAGTTTTCTGGGAAGGTAATTTTTTCTTTTGTTCTCTTTCTACTTCTCATAGTGGAGAATTATATTTTACTTCCTCCAATTATGCTTATGGATTCTTTATTTATAATAGATATCCTTCTTTTCAGATACATGAAGAGTATTCTGCAAAAAGGAATAGAAGCTTCTGGGAAAAACAGTTCATGAATCTCGTTAACTGACTACTACATCGATTCAGCTTCAAGTCACCATTGGAGACTGAAGAAAAAAACAAAGAAGATTTTTAGTTTGTTTTACATTTTTTATTTTATGCTGTGAATTCCTTTTCTTTTTTCTTCTTGTTTTCTCTTTGTTTTGCAGATTGTATTATCAATGACATAATATACAAAATATTTGCTTGATGTATAAATTATTTAAATCTAACATCAAATGTACAAATACAAATATTTTAAATCAATGACGGTAAATTAAATAATTATTAAAATACATACGATTTTGCTTTATATTTTGATAAATAATATAATTAAAATTTTAAATCGATTATTTTAATTGATACATAACTAAGATCATTTACACAATTGACATAAATGGTAATACCATTTCTTGGAATTGATATACATAGATATATCAGTTATTACTAAAATGATATAAATTATTTGCATCACAACTTTCAAAATCATTTAAATAACTGATGCAAAAATATTTTACATCATTTATAATTAATTTAAATATTTAAAATAAGTGATGTTAAACCATCTTTTTTTGTAGTGAAAGCGGTTGGGTCATATGGAAGAAAGCTAACAGTCAGATAAATAATATTGGACCCAAAATAGGGAAGGAATATCTTCGTGAGCATCAGATTGTGAAACGTCATAAGATAATCAGTTCCAGATGATTTTTTTTCTAAATGATTATACAAAAGGTACATGAAATTTTCATTTTTTTTGTGTGAATTTCTCATATGTCCACATTAGTTTTTGTCGTGTTAACTTTCAAATAGAGGTGTCAAAAAAAAAAACTTTCAAATAGTTTACAAAAAAAAAATTGATTGGCTTACAAAATAAATACTCCCTCCGTTTCGAATTATTTGTCATTCTAGAGAAACAAAGTCGTTTTAAAATAAGTGTCATTTTCAAGTTTTGAGAAAAAAATATTTTTATATGGTATTCTATTTTTCTATCGGTTGAAAAGTGGTTAGCTGTATAGGTAATTGTGTTTTTATCTTGAAAATATGTAAATTAAATATTTCCTAATATGTGTGTAAAAAACTAAAATGACTTATTTTATTGATGATTTGTGAGAATCTTAGTTTTTGTCCAAATCTCCCCTTATTGTATTAGTATTTATAAAAGTTCTATCAAATCCAAGCTTATTAGATTAAGCATTTATTCAAACTCTTTAAAATTCCCCCTTATTGGAAAACAAGGATTTCATTTAATAAATTCTATCAATAATTTTTTTGAGGAATTTGAGAAGTAATTAACAGTTTAAATTCAATATGTACAAATACCATCTAACTGGGTGGTATTTGCCTTTAGAATCCAGATTCAAAGCATAGAATCTAATCCCATAAAAAGCTAAACAAATTTAAGTGAAGTATCAGGTGGATCGTGAAGAAATAAATGAACATGATGAGGGTAGAAACAACTAATTTAAACTCTTTCTCATCGCTCTAAGTGAAATCAAGCCTTTTTCACGTGTTCACTGATTTGTTCCAGTATACGGAAAATTTATCAACAAGTTTATGCGGAAAGCTGTAGAGAAAGCAAAGAAGATGTCACTTAGTCATGAGCATGATAGTGTTTAAGATTATAATTTGGATATAAAAACTGTTGTTAAACTGGAATTCATATTCTGGATTCAGGGATGAGATTCAATTTGATAAAGAATCTTCTTTTTCCTCTTAGCAGTCAGATCGTATTGGAGGAGAATGGTGTCTTGCACAACACATATGCTAATTTTTATGTTGTTAGACATATTAAGTTTGCAGTGCTCTCCGTAAGCTGCAACTTAATACAAAATGTTTGGGATGATCCAACAAAATCATTCTTATTGTTTATGGACTCCTAAAACATCATTATAGACATCGCATTTCTGAAGTGTTCCAAGAAAAAATAAATACATCATAGTTCTGACCGAGATGACATATATACTGGTATGTGTTCTTGACTTGCTCCTCCTCTAGTTTTGTCCTCAACCTCGGTTGTTTACTTTCTAGAATGGTGTGAGTGACAGGTTGCGGAGTATCTCATGGCAATTTTAGTGATTATTTAACAGATGTGAAAAATGTAAATCTTCTGTGCTTTTCGTTTTTTGTAATAAAATTTGTATTATACATCTCTATTGAGTTCTTGCCCGTAAATGGTGATGCACGTATGGTGGTAAATATCTCATGAAACACTAGTCGGCTGAACTGTTCTTCGAATAGAGATATTATAGATACTAAAAATGTGATGTGTTAATTTATAAATAATTTGTTAAGAAGAGATTTAAAACCGTCAAGTCTCATAAAAATTTCATCAAATCACCTTTTCAAATTTGTTCAAATCCCAAATTTCTTTAAAAATCCTTGAATTTGTCATATATTCAAATTCCTTCAAATGATCAATACAATAAGCCCCCTAAGTGAAATGGAGAGTATGATTTACAACTTTAAATTGGTATATAAATTAAATTTTGGTCTACAAATTAAAATTGGTTTTACAAACCAGTCTAAACATAAAAATGGTTTACAAACCTAAACAATCACCTAAACTTAAACCTAAAAGGCATCGTCGTCTTGCGCCGTTAGGGTATGGTGTAGCTGAAGGGTGTTTCTATCTCTCCTCCTCTCTCGATCAGCTCATAATTCGGGGAAGGAGAAGCTCTGCTTGCTTTCCTTTTTCAATTTCTCTCAAATTGTGAAACATAGAGAGGGGATAAGAGACTTGCCAAGAACAGAGTCCAGGTTTACCAAATCAGCGAAACTGAACTTCACCCAACTCGAAATCAACTTGTGGGTTTTGGTGGGTTTTTCTTAATTTTCCATATCCCGAGAAAAATCTTGAATTTCCCTCAAGATGTTTGGGTTTCAGTGTGAATGTTTTTGATTTGGAATCGTCTGAGCCAAAGCCCCTCTGGCTTCCTTCTCCTATTCCTTGCTGGCCCACATGGCAAAAAAAAAACTCTCTTTCTGGAAATTGTGATTTCTCCCTTTAATTATGATACTGAAATTTGCAATTTCTTTATTTTTCTCAGTTTTCTTCTATTTAAGTTTACAAAGGAGATCAAACGTTATTATGTTGTTTAATATGCTATTCTCCCACATCAATTGTCTTTCTCCTTCTCAACAGATCCTCGTTCCCTCAAAATTGTTGCCGCTGATGAACCGTTTATCGCATCATCTTGCACAACGCTGTGGGTACCAAAAATCTACTCAAGCTCTCTGACGGGAGCCTTCTCGGGCTATTTCCACACCACCGATGTGGACCGTCAATGTTGTCATCACCCGTGTAATCGGAAAAGACTGGAATAATCCTCATGGAGTCTCACCAAAAGTTATCCTGACGGGAGTGTAGTTTGGATAGTTTCTCCTTCCATAACGTGGTATTCAGTAACCCTATCCTCTTCTCCATGGTAATAAAAGATAACAGGTATTGTAATGCTTGAGAGCAAGAAATTGATGAATCTCACAACACCAAACCTTCTTATTTATATAGATTGAACGAAGAGTGGGTGCATTGAATGAAACCTATTGGGTAAGTGAAGTGGATCGGTGGTCTTAAAGGATTCATGCTATTATATTTTACTAAATGTATCGGCGGTTACGCATCCATGTCATCATACTGGTTCGCAGGAACATAGACCGACACCACATGTGAGTCGGTGGAGAGAAAGAGATGAAGACTATGGCTTTTACATTCGGGCTTCAATAACACAAATTTCATGGTCCAACTGTGTACTAATATACATATTTTTTAGAGATGAAAATAAATCAATATAGAAGCCCAACAAAACTTACACTCAGCCCAACAACTGTTTTATATATATATATATATAGATAATTTTTTTTTGATTTTTCATTTGTTAACACACAGTTACAATTAATTTTGATATATATATATATATATATATAAAGTGTATGTACAGTTATTATATTTAGTTATCTTATTATCTTAACTGCTTATTAATGTGACATTTAAATTTTATTTTAATGATGATATAAGTGTTATTAGTCATTCTTATATTTTAAAATTGGGGATTTTGTAAATATGACTCAAAACTCAAACACAAAACTAACCTATGTTGTTTTGGAACTTTGTCTTGCTCTATTCACCCAAAATTTTGGATTATTCACGAAAATGCCATTATTTTCTATATATATATTTTAAAAAGGGTATTTTACTCAATCATCCTTATCTTCATCATGTATTTACAATATTACCATTGCCATCAATACACCAACCACCATGAACAACCAATTTAAAGCTCTTAATGCACCTAAAAATCGATTTTGTCTTCTTATGAACTAAAAACAACATATATTTCACTTTCTCTCTATATTCATCCAACAAATTCATAATTTTGATTCTAAATTTTTTTAAGTTCCATATGACTATTCAAGCTCACAACTCTTGGTCGGTAGCTTTTGTTTGAGGTTCTGGTTGATGTAATGTCATATTTTTTCAATATCAGGTTATTTTTTATTTCTGAAAAATATAGCATGGTACATGTAAAATAAAAAAAAAACATTAAATTGGTAAAACTAATTTGTTAGGCTGATGTCTCATTACATTTTAACAAACCACTAGAACTTAACCCGCGCAACCGTATGATGTATTTTATGTTTTATTAGTTAAATTTAAGAATGGTTTATGTTTTCATTTTTATTTCGTATGTTTTTTTAATATTTCTATTAAAATTTTAATTAATTTTTACCATAATATAACTTATATGTCATTGGATAAAATTTATGGTTGTCATTTTAGCTAATTAATTATAATATATGTGTTATTTTTATTTTTGAAATAGAAATGAATATTTTTTCCTGACATAATGTTTTTTAAAGGGAAAATTAGGATAAATGCACTTCAATAAGATTATAATTTGAAAAATACACCCTTGATTTAAGGTTTTGTAAAATACACTTATTTATATATAAATTTACTAAATTGCCCAATCTTAATATTTCTCAATTTTATTATACTTTTTAAAAAAATTTTAGAAAAAAGGAAAAATCGTTAGAGAATATGCATAATATCTTTTNTTTAATATATTTATAAATTTAATTTTATTGAATAATAAGTTTTCTTTATTTTAAAGTTAACAAAATAAATTAAAATCTATATTAACGGCATGATAAACTCAACATGAATCATAAATTTATTTATTTTATATATCTTTGTTATTGTAACATATTTATCTTTAAAAAAATATTTATTGTAAACATAAATAATTATTAATTACGAATTTATGTATTAATTATTGAAATATTAAATTGGGGTAAAAAGTAAATTCACATCAAAGAAAGTGTAGTTTTCAAAAGAAATTAGAGGCAGTGTGCTTTTCAAATTTCAAATCCTAAATAGGGTATTTTCCAAATTATCCCTTTTTAAAATGTATTTTCAAAAATTAATCAATTTAAATTGTACTAAACATTAAGTATAATTAAAATTATTTTCTATAGTTTTTAATTTTTGTTTTCAAATCAATACACATTAATCTTAATTTTTAGTTATATCTTATGGTTATTAGAATTTATTAGTTGATTTTCGGAAATAATTTTAAAACATTCTAAAAAGATTTTTGAAAGATTTTGTTAAATTTCTTTTTAAAAAGTATTTATTTTTGTTTCAAATAAAAAGATAAGATATCAGAAGATACTATAATTAAATTATGTAAAATTTGATAAAATTTCTAATGAATGGTCTTAAATGAAATATCACACATGAAAAATGTCATGAATTCTATTTTAATAGTATAGATATTTTTTTAAGAATTAATATGATCCAAAAACATATAAATTTTTTATTTAAAAAAATATTTAAATGAATAAAATAGGGGTTTGGCTTATTAAATCCTTAAATATTTAATTTCAGCCTAATTAAGTTCATGAATTTAATTAAGCCAATTAAATATTCAATTTTTGCAAAGAATCTTATTAAATCATAATTTTTCTATTTTCTGGCAAAAAAGAACTTAAGCTACATACATTATTGTGTAGTTACGTCTCTGTTATTAAATCTTCTAACACGGTTTTACACATTCTCTAATAAATGATCAAATCCCTAATTTTTCTTTGAGACCCTTAATTTCTGAATTAAACAAACTCACGATGCATTCTGGGAGACAGAAACTAGAAGTTAAAAGACTAACCAAGAGGTAAGTGCCATACGTGTTGGGAGTAGTATATTGTTTGTTTCTTCTTTTTTGGGTTGGGTTGACTAAGTTTTTATTTAACTTCATTTTATTGTGTATTAATAGTTTTGCTATGACCGGAGATATTCCAGCTAACAATTCTGAAGCAACATTTGTTTGTTGATAACATTTTTGTTCTTTTATTATGTTCCTTTTTATGATAAATTTATGAGTCGTTGATAAGTACAAAGTCATCATCATTAGATACTGAGATACAAACCCCATCAATAATGAAGGACTATCTATCCAGAAATTTGATTTTGCTTTCTTCTACATCCTGACTCCAAAATAACAGTTGTCTCGTCTGTTCAATTATAAAAAAAATGTGTCTCATCTCTTAAACCTTTTGTTTTGTACGCTGTTTCAAATGACTCTACACTCAAAAAATGATTCTGTTACCAGCAAAAGTTTAAATTAAAAAAACATAAAAGATGATAGTGGTGTTAAAATAAGACGTGACAGAGCCGTTAATGAGATTAACAGAAACTCATTTTCTCCAAAAGCTAAACAATTTATGATTTAATAAGATTCTTACAAAAGTTGAATATTTAATTGGCTTAATTAAATTCATGATCTTAAATAGGCCGAAATCAAATAGTTAAGGATTTAATAAGCCAAAACCCATAAAATAGATTAAATTAGTTAAAATAATCTGTTAATAAACTTAGTGAACCAATAAATTTAATATAATTTGAGTCATTTAAATGAAAATAAGACTTTGATTTGATTAGTTATATTTATGAAAAAATATTACAATTATTTTTGATTAGTACATATACAAAATATGATATATAAGTCGATGAAGAAATTTTTATATTTGTAATTCTTTTATTAGTTCAATGGCTTATTAATGTGATATATAAAAAATATTTTATTGGTGATATTAATAGTCATTATCGAATTTCAAAAATCTTGTCATAAATATATATTTTATAAATAAATAAATTATTATAATAGTGATATCTGAGTTATTACTCATTATAATAATTCAGAAAATTTACAAAAAAAATAGAATTTTTTTTATAAAAGTGTACATGTCAAAATTAAATTGAAGTCATGTCCTGCTTTTTAAAACCATATAATCTCTTCGTTTTTTATAAGCTGGTATCTTTTTTTGTAACATTTTATATGCTGATGACACCTAAGCATTTTTTTTAAGAAAAACAAATTCTCAAATTTGAAGGATACTTGTGGAAATGAATTATTTATTTTATTCCATATTAATGTTTATAATTTATTTGAATTATTTTGGATAATATTATTTAAAAGTTATGTGATATATGATTTTGATGAATCTCCAGTTATAAAAGTTATTTGATGTCAATTTGTCGACCAAAAATTTTATTCTATAAAATATCTTATTTTATATACAACTTTATTTTAGTTCATATCAATATAGTTTCATATTTTTGAAATTACAAATAGACTATATCAATTTCATTTTATTTATATTTGATTATTTATAATAAATTTTAATATTTATCAATGTTAATTAATGTATTAAATAATTTATCTTATTTACTATTGGCTTATATTTCAATATATTTATAGAAGTTTCATATTTTTGAAATTACAAATAGGTGCTGAGAACCATTAGAAGTTTTTTACGTTTCACTTTAATAAAATATCAACTTATTATATTTTAAATTAGTGACAAATTTGAGTTATTATTTATTAAATGTCTAAGTGTGTCGGAAAGAAGTCAACATAAACTCAACTAGTATTTCACAAACAGTGTACTTAAATCCGTTTTTTTAATGTCTGGACCACACAAAAAAGTATTTAAGGTGAAGAGTTTAGTAGAGGAAAGTATCGACACTGAACCAGTGAAGGTTATTGAAAGATATTACCCATCACCAACTAGAATGGAGTTGTCACCTTCGAACTGCTGCTGAAGAGAAAGGTTGTTGATGTCATTGGTGAGGTGCTGAGAACCATCGCTATCAAGCAGCCAAGCATCATCCAGACTTAAAGATCCAATGGAGACATTAGCACTGATTGGCTGCCATGGACGAAATGGAGGTCATGATGTCATTGTTGGTGAGTTGTGAATGTTATTGTTGGAGTTGTTGATGTAGTAACCGATAGAATAGTTTCGATTATTTAGTCTGAGAATGCCTAAAAGAAACTATGAACTTGATTTCGAAAGATCACCTATGATCTTGCCGCAAACAAGGGTTTGAAAGCAAAGCTTCTGTTTTTATAAATTGAAATTGTTGTCTCTCTTACAAGCCAAGAGATGACTATATATAGCTAACGTAAAAGTCATAAGTCCTAATGGATTATGATCTAACACTTATCCAAAAGTCTTATTCCTAATTACTTTAAAGAAAAGAAAAACTAATGTTAATCAAAAACGAAAAAGGAAAAGAAAGCCCTAACCGAAGAAGGAAGACATGTTCCACGCTGCATCAGGTCACCCGGGGAGAGAAAGATCCGACCTCGGATCGTTACTATCATCCTGAGCCACAAAAGGAATGAGATGTTTGACGTTAAACACATCAGAAAATCGAGCATCCGGGGGTAAAGAAAGACGATATGCATTTGCATTTATCTTCTCAAGGACTTCAAGAGGACCAATTTTCCGAGACTTAAGCTTGTTGTAATCCTTAGGAGCAAAACGATCACGTGTCAAAACAGCCAATACGAAATCACCCACTTTGAACTGAACATCACGACGGTGACGATCAGCAGAGCTTTTATACTTAGCAGACGCAAGCTGAAGATTGTCGTGCACTTGAGCGTGGATAGAAGAGACCTGCGCGACGAAGTCAAGAGCCTGTCCATGATCACGAGTAATGTCTGGCGTAACACCAAGATCTGTAGGACCACGAGGAATCAGACCGTAGACAACACGGAAAGGACTGAACCGTGTACTTTTATTGATGGCTCTGTTATGAGCAAACTCAACCTTACAAAGAACGGCATCCCAAGACTTGATGTTGTCGACGACCAAACAACGCAACATGTCACCCAAAGTTCTATTTGTCACCTCAGTCTGACCATCGGACTGTGGGTGATATGCAGAACTCATGTCCAATGATGTGCGTAACAACCTCCAAAGGGAACGCCAAAAGTGACTGAGAAACCATGAATCCCGATCCGATACGATTGACAATGGCAACCCATGAAGGCGATAGATCTCACGAAAGAAAAGAATAGCTACCTGAACCGCGTCTGTCGTCTTCTTACACGGTATAAAGTGAGCCATTTTGGAAAAACGATCCACCACCACAACTATAGAATCATGACCACGCTGAGTACGAGGAAGTCCCAAGACAAAGTCCATACTTACATCCGTCCAAGGCTGCGTGGGAATCGGAAGAGGAAGATAGAGACCACTATTGGTCGCATGTCCTTTAGATTTATGACATGTGACGCATCTTTCGACAAAACGGACAACATCCCTGCGAAGAGAAGGCCAAAAATAATTGTCTGTAACGAGTTGAAGCGTTCGATCCCTCCCGACATGACCCTCTTCATGGAGATCCTTAATAAGCTTCAGTCGCAGACTACCTTCGGGAATACACAGTCGAGACCCGCGAAAAATGAAGCCGTCATGTAGTAGAAACTCCATACGATCTCCATTATGCAAGGCACTCCATATGGGACCAAAAAATGGATCTTCTGCGTATTGTTCTGGCAAGACTGTAATGCCAGGAACTGACACATGTAAAGCTGCTACCAATGAATGTCGGCGACTGAGAGCATCGGCGACCTTGTTAGTGCGACCGGACTGATGCTTGATTACAAAAGTAAATTGCTGAAGAAAAGCAATCCACGACGCATGACGAGAAGATATCTTATCCTGACTACCCAAGTGTTTCAAAGCAACATGATCGGTATAGAGAATAAACTCCTGATGAAACAGATAGTGGCGCCAATGCTTAATGGCCTGGACAATGGCGTAGAATTCTACATCATAAGTGCTATACCGAGCACGAGAACCTGCTATCTTCTCGCTAAAAAATGCAACTGGACGCCCCTGCTGGCTAAGTACAGCACCGATACCAAGTTTACACGCATCACAATGAAGCTCAAAAACCTGATTGAAGTCGGGTAAGGCTAGAATTTGCGCAGAGATGAGGCGCTGCTTGAGTTCGTTGAATGCAGTATCCGCCTCGGGAGTCCAAGAAAACGAAACCCCTTTCATACAGTCAGTTAATGGAGCGGCAATGTTGCTGAAGTGATGGACGAATCGCCGATAAAAGGACGCAAGTCCATGGAAGCTGCGAACTTCACTGATCGTGCGCGGTGTTGGCCAAGATTTAATGGCCTCAACTTTGCCTGGATCAACCTGCAACCCCTGGTTAGAAACAATGTATCCCAAGAACAAGACATGATCAACTCCAAATACACATTTGTGCTTGGCCGCGAAGAGTTTCTCGCGACGTAAGACCGTTAACACATCACGGAGTTGGGAGAGATGGGTTTGGAAGTTGTTGCTGAAGATAAGTATATCATCAAAATAGACCACAACGAATTTACCAATGAACGGGCGAAGAGCCTGATTCATAACCCTCATGAACGTACTCGGAGCATTAGACAAACCAAATGGCATAACCGTCCACTCAAAAAGTCCTTCACGGGTTTTGAATGCGGTTTTCCATTCATCTCCGGGTCTAATACGTATCTGATGATACCCACTCTTAAGATCGAGCTTGGTGAAGATTGTTGCTTGTCCGATTTGGTCCAGAAGATCATCTAGCCGAGGTATAGGAAATCGATATCGTACCGTGATCTTATTAATAGCACGACTGTCGACGCACATACGCCACGTTCCGTCTTTTTTTGGGATAAGCAAGGCAGGGACAGCCGCTGGGCTTAGACTCTCACGTACATGGCCTTTGCGAAGAAGGTCCTCTACCTGACGTCGTAGTTCATCATGCTCCTGGGGGCTCATCCGATAATGAGGCCTATTAGGGAGTACGGCATTGGGAACTAGATCGATATGATGCTGGATATCTCGTAATGGCGGTAAGTCGCTGGGTAGTTCATCCGGGAATACGTCGCCAAACTCATGGAGTAATGCCGTGAATGGGGTAGGGGTAGTTGCCGACGGCGGTGGTGAAACTGGAGATGCAACCAATGCCCATATAAACTCGTTGTTGTCGATGTGCTTCTCGAACTCTGCTTTAGGTACTGTTAAGAGTGATTTTGATGTTGTTGGTTTGGCAGTGTCTTGTGAGACCGATGAATTCGGTTCCGGTTGCTCTTTAGATGGTAACAAGGTGATAGTGCGGTCGCCAAACACAAAGCTATATGTGTTAGCTTTGCCGCGGTGGACTGCATCCCGATCAAATTGCCACGGACGCCCAAGTAACAGATGACATGCATCCATTGGAATAACATCGCAGGTTGTTGTGTCCTTGTAATGACCAATGGAGAAAGTGAGGACCACTTGTTTGGAAACCTTAATCTCTGTTCCGTTATTTAGCCAAGCGAGAGTGTATGGAAACGGGTGTGGCTTGATATCCAAACCTAATTTAAGTGCTGCTTCATTGGATATGACGTTGACACAACTTCCAGAATCGATGATAAGTTTGCACACGCGACCGTTGATAGTGCACGTAGAACAGAACAGGTTAGTGCGCAACCATGATTCCTGTGATGTCTTCGGAAGAAGGCAGTTCCGTCGAATGACCAAACTGAGACCGGTGTCACCATGTAAAGTATCCGTTGCTTCGTCCTGATCAGCTTCGTATTCATCAAAGATTGGATCTTCGTTGTCAACTTCTTGAACGACTAAGCCTCGTTTAGGTTGTTTAGGACAAGCCGTCTGTAAATGTCCTCGTTCCCCACAATTGAAACACCGTAAGGCATTAGTACGAGGTTGTCTAGAGTTAGCTATGGTATCGTTGTTGTTTTGTGACTTGGAGGTGTCGGAACGAGCAGGTGCTCCTTCGTCTTTGGTAGATGGTCCAACGCTGTCTGATGTTGATGTGCTTTGAAAGCGGCTTCGCGACGTAGATGACCATGAAGACCGAAGTTGTAGCTCCATTGAAATAGCGCGTTGATGTGCTTCCGAGACTGTTGAGGGATAGAACTGAGCCAGGGCAACCTGCAATTGGGAACGGAGTCCGCCGATGAAACGAGCAATTAATTGCTTTTGTGTTTCAGAGGATGTCATCCTTGCCGTCATATTAAAAAAATCAGTGGCGTATTCATCCACAGAACGTGTTCCCTGTCGCAAGTTCTGCAACTTATTGTACAAGGTGCGTTCATAATTGAATGGTAAGAACCCGCGACGCATATGTTTAGTGAGACGATCCCATGAATCAATACGAGTCTTGTTTTCTTGTCGGCGTGATTCTTTGAGTTGTTGCCACCAAGCCATAGCTCGACCTTTGAAGCGTGTCACTACTAACGAGACACGGGCATCATTAGGAACTTGTCGAAACTCCAAAATTTCCTCTACTGTATGTAACCAATCGATGAAATCTTCAGGGTTTAGGGTTCCATGAAATTCTGGAATTTCGGATTTAATGCTGGATTCCCAACGATTGTGAGGATGGTGACGTAGCTCATTCTCCTCGCCACGAACATTGAGTCGTTCGTTTTGATTGTTACCACGACGTCCTTGTTGATCGTTGACTGCATCCGCGAATAGGTTATCAACTAAATCATCTTCTTCAACTGCTGCGTGCTGCCGAGGGCGATGTTGTTGTTGAGGATCTTGATTGTTGCGTTGGTTCTCGAGAAGAACAGTTTGCAACGCTGTTGTAATTGCTGTTTGGAACGATGATTGGAGACCGGTGGCGAATGTTTCGAACATCTGCCGAAGTTCTTCAAGTTGATCGTCTGGAATCTTGCGTGGTGCCATGATCGACTATTTAGATTGAAAAATCTAAACGGTTGTCTCTGATACCAACTGATGTAGTAACCGATAGAATAGTTTCGATTATTTAGTCTGAGAATGCCTAAAAGAAACTATGAACTTGATTTCGAAAGATCACCTATGATCTTGCCGCAAACAAGGGTTTGAAAGCAAAGCTTCTGTTTTTATAAATTGAAATTGTTGTCTCTCTTACAAGCCAAGAGATGACTATATATAGCTAACGTAAAAGTCATAAGTCCTAATGGATTATGATCTAACACTTATCCAAAAGTCTTATTCCTAATTACTTTAAAGAAAAGAAAAACTAATGTTAATCAAAAACGAAAAAGGAAAAGAAAGCCCTAACCGAAGAAGGAAGACATGTTCCACGCTGCATCAGTTGTGGGCATCACTTTGCATTTTATCCGTGAACCCCAACAGATTTGGCATCTCCGCTGATATCCCTTTAAATCTTGGCCCTCTGTATTTGTATTATTGTAATGTTGACTCTGGTTTGAGTGATTTCCCTAGCCTGATGCATATCTGTTTTGTTGTTTTTACTGGTAATGTTGTGACTTTGTATTCACAATAGGGATGATTGGTTAGACTGTAGATGTTCAAATTTAGTAGTGGAATTTAGTCTGTAGATATTACTGTTATAGATGTATGTTATTTTGCTGTAGAAAGAATATTTTAATAATATTAATAATTTTTTAATAATTTTAATAATTTAATTGAGATCTAAAATAAAAGATAAGTCTAACATTAATTATTATCGCTGGCCAAATAACCTAAATGATATTACAAATAATAATTTATGGTACCTAATTCTCAAAACTATAGAAAGTATAATAATGTTTGATCAATTCTTTTTATATTTATATATTACATACAATAATGGATAGAAAAAAATCTATAGAAACAACATAATTACTTCATATAATATGAAAATATAGTGGCGTCTATAATAATTATTAATCTCTTATAATGGCCATTTATGCTTTATAATAATTAGGCTTTGAAGGTTGGCCGGTTTATATTTAACGGAACATGTAAGAACTTTGATTTGAAAAATGATTTGCATTTAAGTCAAATAATACAGTGAATAAGGTAATGTTACTGATTGAAAAGAATTCTAAGATGGATTTTTGTTCATTGATTGTATGGTTTGTATTACTATTTAGATAGAGAAATAAAAATTTGGCAAAAAAAAATGACAAAAAATTATTTGGCAAAAATATGTAAAAATTTAGGAAAACATTAGCAAAATTTAATATAAAGAACGAAAAGATAACAAGAATATATGAAGAGGCAGAGGAAGAACATACATAATATGGATTGGAGAAGTTAATGTGATAGGTACATATATAATTTCAAAAGCATTTGTTATTACTAAATATTCATCAAATGGTTTACATCAAATCTGTAGAAACTTTACAACTGAAAATTCATCTGCATAAAATTAAGGGAGCTTATTGCGAGGCGGACTTCTAAAGATTAAAATTTTCAAAATCCTTTGTTATTGGTTAGCGGATTCTTAAATTCACAGAACAATTCATTGTTATTGGTTAATGGATTTTCAGATCTTTAATCTTCTATTCTCTAATTCTATTACAATCTATTCTATTAACCTGCATCAAATCAAAATATCAAAGATATACATAAGATTCTCTGAATTCATGCTTAAAAATGCATACACATTCAAACAAAACAAGAATATGGAGACCTGGAAACAGACTATCAAAGATTAAAAGACGTAATAGATAAGATACTATGATGATTATTAAGTGATCTATACAAATATTTGGTTCACTGATCATGAGTTTATTATTCATTTGATAAAAATCATAAAAAGAAATATTTTTAGTGACTTAAATTAACATTATTAAATTATCACTAAATTTCATGCTACTAAAAACAGTATTGAGATTTTAGATTTTCAATCGATTTGAACTTAAAATTATATTTCAAAAATTTCTAATCATTATTCAAAATTTATTAGATTGTATATATATAATATTCTCTCCGTTTCAATTTATATGTCATTCTAGGTTTTTTCACATATATTAAGAAAACCATTAAATTTATTGTTTTACCCCTATTAAATATATTAGTTTCTTTGATTATTTTAATTAATGAGCTGAAAGAATAAGGATAAATTTGGAAACAGCTAAAAAATGCATTGAAAACATAAAATGACACATGAAACAAAAATTAAACTCTAGAATGACAACTAATACGAAACGGAGGGAGTATATAAATTCATCTATATTATTAAAAGAGAAGTACCCATATAAAATATCTCTGAGTTTTTCTAATTATTTACGGGAAAATTGTTATTTAAATCACCAACTTTCGAATTTGGTTGAAATAAAGCATCAACTTTCTCAAAAGCCAAAAAAACACTCAACTTTTGTTGACAAGCTAATCACAAACTTTCGTCGACCATACCAATTTAGGCATATCGTTAGTCAACAGTTATAGTTGACTAATGGTAGGCCTAAAATGGCTTTCAAAGTTGATGTTTTTTTTGGCACAAAAATAAATCAATATTTTTTTTTTACAATATTGGATATATTTTAAATATTTTTATAACTGAAACACTAATAAATAAAATTATAAATAAAAAATCCAATAAAAATACAAATAAAACTCAATGTAAAATAATTAGTTAACATACATTAATTGAGTATCTTGATTATAAAATGATAAGAATATTTTAATCATTTACGATTAATTTTTTAAATATTTATATAATCCTATTTGAATTATGTTTTATAATTTTATTTTCAAAAGTTTCTTGATGAAATATTAATTCAACTCTTGTTTCTTAAATGAAAAAATTTATCGATTAACGAATTATTCATGATTGTTTAAGTTTATAATAAAGATCTTCAAACAAATCTATATATTTTCTATAAAAT
Organism: Eruca vesicaria subsp. sativa; assembly: GCA_932364175.1. Lineage (NCBI taxonomy): Eukaryota > Viridiplantae > Streptophyta > Magnoliopsida > Brassicales > Brassicaceae > Eruca > Eruca vesicaria. The sequence goes on from CAKOAT010166489.1 coordinate 47,479, forward strand.
TTTCCAAGAGTTTTTATGCATTTAAAAAGAAAAATAAGTTTCACCAAAATAGATAACTCTTTTTGTTATCCGATAACTCATTTTGTTTAAAAAATCAAGAATTGAAGTAATAATTTTACTAACAAATTTTTGACAGTAAAATTATAAAACATAATCCCTGTAGGATTATACAAATGTTTTTTTTTAAATTAATCATAAATAATTAAAAAAATCATAATCATTTTTTAACTAAAATACTCAATTAAGGATATGTTAATTAATAATTTTACATTGAGTTATGTTTATATTTTTGAATGCAATTTATTTTTTATTTACAATTTTATTTATTATTGTTATAGTTATTTAAAATTTTCAATATTTAAAATTTAATATTTTGAAAAATTATTGATTTATATTTGTGCCAAAAAAAACATCAACTTTAAAAGCCATTTTAGGCATACCGTTAGTCAACTATAACTGTTGACTGACGATATGACTAAATTGGTATGGTCGACGAAAGTATGTGACTAAAATGGCTTATCAACAAAAGTTGAGCACTTTTTTGGCTTATGAGAAAGTTGGTGCTTTATTTCAACCAAATTTGAAAGTTGGTGATTTAAATGACAATTTTCCCAATTATTTACAATGTTATGTCACTGAAGTTATTAATTACCCTACTTTATAGGATTCTTTGTCTTTTCACTTTAATTAATGCATTTCCAAAATCAAATTTTAACTAAAAATTATGGCAACAATAATTAATGAAAATAATTATTTTCATATATACCTTTTGTAATAAATAAATTATATAGAAATTATTTTACTTATTCCATATACATAATAATTAATTCCAATATTAATTAACCTACCTTTTAGGATTTTTTCTTATTAATTATCTACATATCTTTAAATAGTTAATGAACAATATTTTTTTTTCAAAGATATATAATTATATTTTTATTATTTATAAGTAATAACTAAAATAAAAGCCACAAAAAGAAACATTTATATAATATATAATAAAAAGATTAATATAAACATATCATGTTATGTATATTTTTATATAAATAATAGTTCAAGGTAAATTCAGAATAATAAAAGTTAAAAAGTAGAAATATATAGTACCATATATTTTAAATATTAAATAAAAAAATTTAGTTATACATTATCATAAAATTTTGATCCATAAAAATAAAATAAAAACATTTGTGCAGATATACGGGTCATATTTTTAAAATAAGTTTGACACAATGATAGTTTATAAGATAAAATAAAATTACTCAATATAAACTATAAAATTACTCAATATAAACTATAAAATTGTGTGTTTAAAATGTCATTTTAAACAATTATTTAAACGGGTAAATTTAGAAATATATATTATCACTTATAAAATATATAAAAACAAACACTTGCGCGGATCAAACAGCAAACTTTTTGGTATTCTTCTATCAAAATTAAACCCATAAGTATTTTTTAACCATTTAATTGATACTTCATTTTTTATTTTACATCATTTAGTATAAACCTAAAAATTAAAAGAAAACAAAACACCCGCCCGGTCGGGCGGGTCATGGTCTAGTACAGTATTAATATCCACGAATTCGTGGACAACCACCTAATAAAGCTGTAAATGTTGTACAAAGATGGGCTTTAATTTTTAAAAATAAAATTACATCATGATTGGTTCAGATTAGTGTTTTATAATAAAAGCTAAAGTGATACTCCTCTGTGTCAAAATGTTCCATATTATAGATTTTTCTTCTTTTTTTGTGTGTTTCAAAAAACTTCATTTTTTACATTTTTATTACATCAATTAATGGTGAATGTAAATTTTAAAGTGTTTATTAAAATTTATTGTTTAAAAATTATAGGGAATAGTTAATTACAAAAAATAATGTATTAGTAATCAAAATTTCATAAGTTTTTCTAATATATGTGAAAATTTTAAAACATTTAACATTTTAAAACAAAGGGACTAAGTTAAAGCCCAACCAATTATCACCAATATTTCTTGAGATCGGTGTTGTCAAGTTGTCGTAGGAGGAAGCCGTGAGAAAATTTGTTTCTTTTGTTGGCAGCTTCTCATGTACTTCAGAGAAAGAAGATAGTGAATTAGGGCTCTTGATTTGGTCAACAACTGTTTTCTATTCTGCAGGCAGGCAGGCAGGCATTCCAAGACATATTCGATCTGATCTTTATGGTTGACTGGCTTGCCGAGAGGAGTGAGTCGTCAACCCTTGAATGTATAATGTCTATGTTTTTTGTTCATTTTAGACCACTGCTGGAGTTGATTTTGAGTTGATTGATATAGCAGCGGCTGGGGTAGATGCCGGCAAGTGTTTTACATATGTAGGCGGTGGTGACGGGTTTCGAAACCAGTAGTTGTTGGATAACTTGGATCGTTGGAGATATAGCCCCAATTGTTTGTACCGAGTTCGGTCGTGTATCAGTGAAATAAGTGACGGGACTCGTCGGTGGGTTATTACAAAGGTATAAGTCGAGACGAGCAAAGAGAGAGAGAGGTTTTATTTATAATCGGAAAGAGTACAAAGAGAGTTCCCGGTGCTCGGAGAGCTCAACCGGGAGAGCGCACGGATTTGACTATGATAACGAAATAAACAAGATGATTAGCCCTAATCTATGCCGCCGTTTAGTGAGTCTGATTTCGGATCCCTTTTTGTGCTCTTCTCTTCCCCTTTTATAGCTTGGACTCTCCCTCAATCTTAACCTAGGTCGTCGCCGGCTCATGGGCCTTCGGTATTGGGCCTCTCGTTGGCTCGGTAAGGTGAATTCCCTGCCTGTACGGACACCACTCGGGTGTCAACGAGTCATGTGTCCTTGTCGACAATTTACCCCTTATCGGGCCGAGTCTGATTTCCTGTGGGCCTTGAGGGGTGGGTACAGCCCACCTCCTACAGTAAGTCCCCCAAGTCTATTGACGATCGGTCGACGAGTTAATAGAATGAGCCAATTAGGTTTACAGGAAAGCATACTCGGAGCGTGGAAGAAGGTTTCGAAAGCGCCCTTTTACGCGAAGGGTTCACCGGCAACCGGGGTGGAAGCGGACGCGCTGCTCGTTCATGTTCAGTTGATCGGTGTCCGTCGGACGACGGGGAACGTGGTACTGGCTCGGTCTTCGATCATCCGGTATTTTCCGCGGATCACTCGGTGACTGAGCGGGGGTGATTGCGTGGCTCGCTCAGTTTACATTTGGTTGATGTTTCCCGCGGTTCACTCGGTAATCGAGCAAAAGCGGTGATTGCGTTGTTTACTCGGCTTCCGTTCGGTTAATGCGTTTCGCGATTCACTCGGTAATCGAGCAAAAGCGGTGATTGCGTCGCTCAATCGGTTTACGTTTGGTTGATGTTTCCCGCGGTTCACTCGGTAATTGAGCAAAAGTGGTGATTGCGTTGTTTACTCAGCTTCCGTTCGGTTAATGCGTTTCGCGATTCACTCGGTAATCGAGCAAGAGCGGTGATTGCGTCGCTCACTCGGTTTACGTTTGGTTGATGTTTCCCGCGGTTCACTCGGGGTGTGTAGAAGGAGAATACGAACCGTCATGAGTGATGGGCTTCTTCTTATAAGACTCGCCCCATTAAGGGCGGAATGCGAACAGTCGCGAAATAAAAAGCCCATCTAGGTCTTTGTAGACCTAATAAATGCAGCACTGAGATTCGCGCCTTACTCTTCCTATATATACCCCTCTTGCCTCCGCTTTTCTCATTCTTCTCCGCGAAATCAGGTATTCTCTCTCCCTTCTCTCTACTTTCTCTCTCTAGATTGTTGTAAGATATATACGCACTGCCGGTTACGATGTGCCCCCGAAGACGATTGACTCGGTAAGAGAAAGGGATAGACGTAGCGCGAGACGAGACAACCGGCGAGCCTTTGGACGACTTCGAATTAGAGCATCGAGCGGCGCTGCGTGACTCGGCCAGTCTTGACTTGGCGCAAAGGCTTCTTGTTGTCGACTCGGAGAGGGAGTTGAGGGGAGAGGCTGCCGGTAATGCGGCTGCCGAATCGCTCGGCGTCCCGCAATTAACTCGGCATCCTTCAGCGCAGCCAGTCAGATCTAACGCCCGGGGTCGTGCCATCAGAGCGGCAGATGGGATCCGAACCACAGGTCCTTCTGAGAGTACCCGAGCTGTTGCAAGTTCTCCCCCGGTCCCAACGCGTTATTCGGGAAATGGTGTCTTCGAGCGGGGCGCGGTAGTTCTGTCGAACTTAATTCGCGAGCGCGGCACTTATTCCAACAGGCGCATATGGTCGACGTGGTCTACTTCCACTAGGGTCGAAAGCTTGCTGAAACGTCTTGATGCAGTTGGAGTTACGTACTTGATCCTGACTGATAGTCAGCGGCCCTGGACTCCTCCGATGGGATATCAGTGCGTTTACGAGGCGTACTTCGAAAAGGACACGAAACTCTGCTTCCCGATTCCGCGACTTGTAACCTCGTATGCTGCCCGTCGTGACCTAGCCATAAGTCAATTCGTGAATGGCGCATTCCGCCTAATAGTCGCGCTGCTGGTGATGGCCGCCGAGCTCAATATCGTGCTTTGCCCCCGAGCTTTCGAGGAGTTAACTTCAATCAAACCGCTGGACGATGACTTCTTCTCCATCACGATGAGGCCGAGCAACAATGTAATCACGGGGAATCCGTCAAAGACCACGGATTGGCAGCGATACTACTTTTTCGTCAAGTCTGACGAGTTTTCGTTTGTCGACCCCCCGGATAACGGGTCACGAGTGTTTTGGAATTGGCACGCTGGTAGATAGTTACTCCTTTCTTGTAAATTTGTTTTTGCGTGCTTACCAATTTTCTCGTCCTTGCGCAGTGAATCATCCATACTTGACCGGGGTTCCAGGCTCTTTTCAACGCTCGGGAATTGGTTGAACTCGGACACCTTCGGTGGCCCGACATAAGCGAAGAGCGGATACGTCGTTGGTTGAACCGCATAGACGATGGTGAGGCTTCATGTTTTGCGTTATTTTTTCCTTTTTCCCTTCTTTAAGCGCCACACTTAGCGTTTTTGTCCATCTCTGTATTTTGTGTAGGTGCGTGGGACTCGAAATTGCCGTGCAAGAGTCGGGCTGACAAGAAACGGTCGGTGCTCTTCTCGAAGAAGGAACAGAAAGCTATTAACCGAGCACGGAAGATGAGGGGTGTGCCGGACTTGTCTCAGGAAATAGAAGAGGAGGAAGAATCAGGAGCGGGGCTTATGAACGTGCTGAATGCATTCAACCTTGATGGGTCCGATCCTGCGGATGCCACTGCCCCTTCCACTAGTGATTTATCTAACGCGGGGCCGACTGATCCTGTGGAGCCTGAAGGTCGTCCCGAAGGGGAAATCGTTCGGGATTCTTCGGTTGTCGAAAAACAAGCGATCTCCGATTCTCTCGCCAAGAAAAAGAGGAGAAGGAAAGAGTCTGCTGAAGAGTCTGCTGAAGGGTTGAAGCGGAGGTCGGATGGTGGTGATTCCGGTTCAAGGGCGAGTGACGGGACCGGCTCTTCTGTCGCTAAGGAGCAAACTGCGTCCGATCACCCCGCCAAGAAAAGGAGGAAAAAGAAGAAAGGGACAACCGAAAAATCCACTGAGAAGCCTACTCGGGAGTCGACCGACGGCGGGCTTGATTCCGTGGCGGGGAACGTCTCCGCTCCGCAAGATGAGTTGGCGGAGCGTCCCCACGTAGAGGAGACTGCAGTTGTAGACCGAGTGGTCGACGAATCTCTTGCCGGCCTTCAGGTTGGTTCAGCGGATCCATCGCCTAATTCTTTGTCCAAGGGAGAATTCGGGAGAGGCGAGAAAGCGGTGGCTACTCCGGATCCTGTCGCGGGGCCTTTAAGCAGCGTCCCTCCTCTGAGTTCCGGCCTCGGGACTTCGTCTACTTCGGGAGATCGCCCGATTACTCGGAAATTCAAGACTGTCTTTCCGGATAAGGTCTCCTTCTCATATGATGAGGCGTCTCCGCTAATCTCCAATGGGCCTAAATGCGCCGAACTTGCCGGTCAGATAAGAGGGGGCCTTCGCAGCCTACCGCCTGCGGACCAGTTGGTTTTCCCGAACGCTTTCAAGGATGCTTCGCGAAATTTCTTGACTGTTAGTACCCGTTTCCTATGGTCTTTGATATTAGCTCGATATACGCGCGTGTCGGCTCTTCTCCTAACTTCCCTTTGTATGTTTGTTGATTATTTCAGGCTGTGGGCAGCTTAAACTTTCTCGTCGAGAAGTACGACTCGGAGCTCAAGAGGGCATATGCCGATTCGGGTGAAGCCCGGGAGAAAGTTAAAGATGGGAAGAAGCGAATTAAATCGCTGAAAGCCTTTTTGAAGCAGGTCGAGACGGAGAAGGAGGAGGCCACTCGTCGTGCGGAGATTGAGGCGATGCGAGCCGAGGATGTCTCGAGTAGATTCAAGTTCATGAGAGATGCGGCAACTAAGGTCGAGGAGGAAAGAGCCGCTTTACTGCTGGAGAAGGCGCGGCTGGAGCGCGAAAAGCTTGAACTTATCGAGGCGCATGCGAAGGAGGCTGCTCGTTTGAGAAAGTCCCGGGTTTTCGAGGTCACTAAGGAGCGGGCTAAGGTAACCGCCGTGATGTGTGCAAAGACGTTCGTTCGACTCGAGCGGTTCCGTAACCGGGAAAACTCTTTTCCGCAGTTTGATGATGCTCGGTGCCGTTACAGCCAGGCTTTTGGTACCCAGAAATGTCTTGAACTCTTAAAGAAAAAAGGGGATCCGATTCCGCAGGAGAGAATCGACTATTTTCGTCGTAAGGAAGAGCACTGGTTTGCGGAAGCCACTCGGCTGGATGTGGGCCCTTTAACGGAGCTTGACTTGGAGGTGTCCCCGCTTGCGCTGGAGTCGGAGTTTGTCGATCAGGATTTGCTTGATTTGCTCGTAGCAGATTTAGAGAAGGAGCTCCCCTCGGGTCCGCACGGCTCTAACTTGAATCTGATAAGTCCGGAAGCTGCTGCGCAACTCCGTACCCCGGGTCATTCGATAGAGGATGTTAACGAAGGCGCCGAGGAAGCGTCCGTCACGGGATCTTCGGAGGAGGTTGATCGCTCGGGTTCGAGAGGCTCCGGGCAGAAGGGAGTCAGCGTTGACAGTGACAAGGCAAGACCCAACCCGGTAAGTCCGGAAGAACAAAACGAACAGATCAATACTCTGCCGGCAGCCGGGGCGGGGGATGAGCGGACCAAGGTGTAGTAGTGATGCAATCGCTACTTTTTCATTTTACTCGGGGATTGCTACCTTTTTATTTTCCTTTGTTCTTTTTGTCCCGTTGACGGGGTTTGACTATGTACGGTGTTTTGTACTCGAACAAGTTTGAATGCGTTGTTTTTTGTTGGTTTATCTCGTGCAATGGTTCATTAATTCCGAGTATACAGATTTTTTTTAGAGTTAGTCCCAAATAAATTATCGAGCACCGTTTGAGGTAACGTGTTGGATACTCGGCTCTGGAGCTGAACTCCTGGTCACTAAACATTGGTTCGAAGTAATTTGAGTTGAGGGCAAGCTCGGTTTTCACTCGGAACAAATTGCTAGAGATGTATTGTTCGGCCGTTCGAGGTAACTGATCAGTTATCAAACTCGGTCGGTAAGTACTCGTACGCTGCTTTGGACGCTCGGTTTCGAATCTGACCATGTGCAAGTGAGAGTAAGTGTTCATTTATTCTTGACGGCTAAGGTTTTCAATAGGTCGTAAAGTTGTTCCGCTGAGCATTCGGGTGGCCGTTCCCTTACTCGAGTACAATTACGAGTATGAAAATAACCATCTGCTTCAATGTAGTAGCATCGAGTTCGTCTGATCAGGACTTACTGACGCTTAGGGGTAAGTGTTCGTGCGCAGTCCGTCGTTTTCGCTAGCGAGGGCGCGAACATTACTGAGGTCTCGAACGTAACGGATTACGCCCGGTGACGCATCGGGGTTGTGATGGGATTACAACTGAACCCGGTTGGGCTGCCTACGTACCTCGAAAGAGGATCAAGCCGTCCGTAGTTCATTGGACCAAGTAGAAGTGACTTGCACAGTGCATCTACTAGGTGAGTAGAAGTGGCCAGGAGGCGCATCTACTCGGGGATTTGGCGAGTGGAAGTGGCCGGGAGGCGCATCTACTCGGTTTTTTTTTTTTTTTTTTTTTTTTTTTTTTTTTTTTTTTTTTAGAGACAGAGAGGAACGCATCTACTCAGTGTTGTAACGGCGGAGATGCATGGAATTCCACGCTCGAGGCACTTCTTTTCCTGCTGAAGTTTCCAATCGGTAAACACCGGGTTTGATAACCTGAGTGTTCTTGTATGGGCCTTCCCAGTTGGCTCCGAGTTTTCCGGCATTCGGCTCTTTGGTATTTTCGAAAACTTTGCGTAAGACGAGATCGCCTAGGGAAAGAGGTTGGGAGCGGACTTTCTTATTGTAGTAGCTCTCGATTTGATGTTGATAATTCTGTATTCGCAGTAGGGCCTGATCTCGCTTTTCCTCGATCATGTCAAGAGCATCGAGTAACATTGTTTGGTTGAGTTCGTCGGTCTGGGGCATTTTACTGCGACGTAAACTAGCAACATTAACTTCAGCCGGTGCCATTGCTTCGACTCCGTAGGCCAAGGAGAATGGAGTAGTGTGGGAACCGAGATTCACACTTGTCGATTTCCATAAAATAAGGAAAATTAGGAAAACCCTAATTTTCCAGAGGAACCGGATCTCTGCGAAAGCCAACGACAAGTAACCAAGAACGCGATTAATATGAATAAATTGAAAGATATAAAAAGAAAAATGAGATTGAGAGCAAGAAGGATTCTTATTCCGAATTCGCGTAAGAACGGTTACAACGAGAGTTGCCTTAGCTGCGTGAGCCGTCGGCGAAATTCCTAGTTCTAGCAATCTAAGACTAAAACCCTAGTTGAGACGCAGCTCGATAACGAAAACGGAAAATTGCCTAAATGCTAAGTTTGGTGGTGAAAGCTCTGAAAACTTGTCCCTCAGCTTCTGCCCTATGCCTCCTCCTTATATACTCCTCCTTAGGCGGTTTTAGTCTTTCCATTTTGCTCGAAACCGAATATTTCGTGAACTTTCCATATCTGTCGATGCTTCCTTTTCTTCTGCGTAAATCTTCTATTTATCTTCAAACTTTCCTTTTATCTTCCGTCTGCGAGTAGACCGTCAAAGCGTTATCGTATCTTCGGGTTTGATTTCGTTAACGTCGCGAGATGGGTTTTTATCGTGTTTTAGAACCTTTCGTGCCGTTTTACGATAAAAACCGTTTTACAATTTTAACGAGACCGTTTCCTGATCCGATGCCGTTTTTTACGATTCTCTCGACGTTTTTTATTAAAAACGCGGTTTTTATATTCTTAACGAAGAATCTCGGATAAATCGTAAAGTTTAGGCGACGTTCGGTGTTTTGATTAACCGTTACCGTTTTATACGATTTCTTCGAGTTCTTTTCGGGAAAACGGAGTTTTACGGTTTTTATCGTAAAACTCGAACGATAGGACGGATCGAGACGAAACGGGAGACATTTCGACCGTGATTCGGAATACGATCGTGTCGAAGGACGTATGCCTTAAATCAAGGATGTGGGAGATCGAGGCTCGGGATGGTCGGCTCGATGTACGGCGAGCTAGTTCAGCTTGGCTAGGTCGCCATATGGCGAACTAGGCGAAAAGAACCAGTGGGGAAAAATCAGCACCTCTTAGTTCGCCCAATGGCGATCTAGCCGGGACGGGACTAGTTCGCCTAATGGCGATCTAGCCGGCCCGGATTAGTTCGCCCGTGGGCGAACTAGTCGTGACTAGTTCGCGTTTTACGGCGGTTTTGGTTTTTTGCGGTTTCGTAAAACGATTCTTCGAGTTTTATAAAACGATTCTTCGAGTTTTATAAAACGATTCTCGAGTTTTTTATAAAACGATTCTTCGAGTTTTATAAAACGATTCTCGAGTTTTATAATACGGTTCTTCAAGTTTTATAAAACGATTCTTCGAGTTTAATAAAACGATTCTCGAGTTTTATAAAATGATTCTTCGAGTTTTATAAAACGATCTTCGAGTTTTATAAAACGGCTTCTCGAGTTTTATAAAACGATCTTCGAGTTTTATAAAACGGCTTCTCGAGTTTTATAAAAAGATCTTCGAGTTTTATAAAACGATCTTCGAGTTTTATAAAACGGCTTCTCGAGTTTTATAAAATGATCTTCGAGTTTTATAAAACAGCTTCTCGAGTTTTATAAAACGGCTTCTCGAGTTTTATAAAACGATCCTCGAGTTTTATAAAATGATCTTCGAGTTTTATAAAACGGCTTCTCAAGTTTTGTAAAATGATCCTCGAGTTTTAAAAAACGATTCTCGAGTTTTATAAAACGATCTTCGAGTTTTATAAAACAGCTTCTCGAGTTTTATAAAACGGCTTCTTGAATTTTATAAAACGATCTTCGAGTTTTATAAAACGGCTTCTCGAGTTTTATAAAAAGATCTTCGAGTTTCATAAAACGATCTTCGAGTTTTATAAAATGGCTTCTCGAGTTTTATAAAAAGATCCTCGAGTTTTATAAAACGATCTTCGAGTTTTATAAAATGGCTTCTCGAGTTTTATAAAATGATCCTCGAGTTTTATAAAACGATTCTCGAGTTTTATAAAACGATTCTTTGAGTTTTATAAAACGATTCTCGATTTTATAAAACGATCCTCGAGTTTTATAAAACGATTCTCGAGTTTTATAAAATGATCCTCGGGTTTTATAAAATGATTCTCGAGTTTTATAAAACGGTCCTCGAGTTTTATAAAACGATCCTCGAGTTTTATAAAACGATTCTTCGGGTTTTAAAAAATGATTCGTTTTATATTTCTGCGGGGAGTTTCGGCCATTGATTCCGTCGTACCGATTTTGACCCCAACAGTTAGCCCCCCAGCTTGTAAGAATCTTGAGCCTTTTGCGTAAGGTTCTTGCGAGTAGTTAACCAGTTTTAGTTAAGTTAGGCAGAATTAATGGTCGGAAAGGTCTGTTGAAAGTGATCTTTCCACTCTCCAGGAAGCGGAAAGCGTTTAAGATTAGGGCTGCGCCTTGTGAAGGCTGCCTACGTACCCTTTTGAGGGGATCAAGCCTTTCGTAGTTCATTTCGGAGTTAAGGTTCCTATGACATGTTTCCCAGCAAGACCTTTACGGTCTAGTTATATGTTTATCGAGCATATTGATGTTGATGGCATCTTGACCTTTGCCGGCCTTGAGACTAGCCTCGTAGGCCATTTGGTCTGGCTGAGCGTGGCCGTTATAGTTTTCGGACTGGCCGTGTGCGGCTCTGAGTCCCTGCTGCTTTTGCGGCTTTATTAAAAATCAGTTTGCATTTTTAAGAGCGTGTTTTTATTCGTATGAATGTAGCGGGAAGATTATGAGTTGATATTGAGGGAGGTCCGCGAGTTGTCGTCTCGCATTCCTTTTTCCCTTAGTGTATCGCCTTGTTCGTTTGTCCGTTTTAGGATGTTTAGTAAATCGAGTGAGCGTTTAGACATAGACGAAGAGACATGCCTTTAGGATCTCGATTCATGCCTTGATACATTAGCGACCAGTGTGCTGGGTTTAGGGCAAGACCTTGGTTTACTTTCGGATTGAGGCTATGCGATGACTAGTCGGCTTTCGTTTTGCCTGTTACGATTTTAATCTGATTCCATACCGATTTAGAATCTTCGATAGGTTCTCGGCTTATACGATTCGTCTGGTTGGAACCGAGCATCTCACCGGGAACAATTTCTAAGTTGCCCGGAAGTGCTGACCAAAAGTATGGATTTCTTTTATAGCGCTATTACCCTTGTGTCGGGTGTTCGAGAGCTATCTCTGCGAGATAATTTAAGTTTGTTTAGGACTGTTGCGAGTTTGTTGTGATCAGCAACAAACTTTTTAGGCGATAAATGTTTACGTTGTTTTGGTCTTCGCGAAGGATATGTACGTTAAGAAGTTTTGCGTAATTTTATAGTCGCGGACGGACTGTTAGGTCTTCCAAGAAATGACTTTATCGAGGAAGGTATTTGTGTTGAAAAACTAATCTTCGGGAGTCTGCGACGTCTCGCAGTGCCGAAAGTTGGTTTTTATTTTATATGCCGCGTTTCGTGTTCAGAACGTTTGCGCAGTGTTGCGAGGGTTTTGTCTTAACCTTGCTTTGCAGGAACACTTTGGTTCGTTTGCGTATATTCGCAATTAAAACTAACATTCATGTTTGGATGTTAGGTAGTTTTATGATTTGTGCTAGAGCAATTAGGACCGAGAGGTCGCGTAAGTTGATACCCCGAAACGAAAGGTTTTTCGTTACGGTGCTTTGTGAAGTGTTGACCTTCCGAGATTCGTACGGCTTTAGGAGCTCTGGTACGAGTGTTTTCTTATACGTCGGATTTTGTATGCAACTTGCTTCGGGAGTAGAGTGAATTGCGAGAATACAGAACTTAGCCGATCTTCGACAAGTTTGCATTATCCGCTGAACGTATTGGCTTGGCGTGAAGGTTGTGTTCAGCCGCACAACCAAAGTCGTATTTGGTAGAGGATTAGACCACGACACTTTCGTGCTATCGAAAAGGTCGAGTCGGTTTGTAAACTTGGCATTGAAGTGAAGGGCGCTCGGACAATAGCCAAGTAGCGTTTGTCGAGCTTGATATGCCAAGTATTCCCGTGGTTATTGAAAACGTTTTTCCATTGTAGGTTTGATTTATACGATGAAAGTTTCGTATAAACTTTCCTTTGTATGGAAATTATTTTTTTTTTTTTTTTTTTACTCGAGGTAGACAGATCCTAAGAAGCTCGATGCAGAGCCCTTGCGGAGTCGTTTGCGGGGCGGTCTAATTCTCGGATGTAAACGGGAGGAATTAGAGCGGATGCTCGTGAACCGATGGGCTAAAGAATGAGATCTTTCAGATCGTGTCGCGAGGAGGCAAATTTTAGATTGGCCGCCCAGTGCCGGATTGTATAGCTTGGTTTTTGCTATAAGGAAAGTATTTTTCGCAAAACCTGTTACGTTTACTTTCGAGAGTTACTTCGTTATGACATGATCCTGACTATACGAAGGATTTCTCGTGTAAGCAACGAGCGATGAATTTAGTAAATCGACGCGACGCATTGGGTTAACAATGTTTCCGCAGATTGTTCGAGAAACCTTTCCGCTTAGCTTTTGATTCTTCGGTGATAGTTTTTTCGGAGTCACTCGTGGAGTTTTACCAAAAGTTATTTCACCGAGATCTAGTCGCAAAATGTTTTAGCGGGTTTCTCGGGCGGAATGAATCACATGATCAGCAATAGTATCAGTCAGCGAGAAGGGAGGACATGTTCTCTATTGCTGCTTTGTGTTCTCGATCTTTCTTTCGCCGCAAATGTTCTTGACATTATTCCGTGACTCACTTGGTTTGACGAAAAATGAGATCAATGCTTTGATGCCTAAAGATTTCGAATCTTATACTTGTTTTATCAAGTTTGAAAAGATCTTTATGACTTCGGCAAATAAATCGAGTTTCGCTCTGAAGTTTCGAAGAGATTTTCTAACCGCATGATTGTGACGAGAGATGCTGTATATTCCTCGAGATTATTTCCCAGACAGTTGGATCAGTCTTTAGCACTTAGACGGTTTTTAGATTGTTGTTTGCTTTTGGGATGATTTCGACGAGGCGTTGCATCGTCCGAATATTTTTCCGCTTATTTTAGAAAGCGTTTTCTTGATGCGAGGAAAAACGTTCGGCGAAAGAAGAAAGACGAGTTTCGTTTGAAGGATTTAGATGATCGAAAATCCGGGTCGATTAAAGACCATGGTGGATCGGAGATGACTTGGAGTATGTCTGATTTACGAGAACTTCTAGGAGCGAGTCGGTTTTAAGACGACGTCAGCGTCTCTAGCTCCTTCTTTCTTTTAGGAAATGAGTACGTTTGAATGCGTGGCGATCGTTTCTCGGTTGTACGAGAGATTGGATCGGTTTGCGAGTTATG